>OZ010598.1:47005974-47073474 GCA_963932145.1 Acanthosepion lycidas | reverse complement strand
AGCTCTTAAGTCATAATTGTTTTTTTTTATTATTGTTAGTTGTTTTTGTTGTACGAGTATTGCTTGAAGGATCATAAGTTTGTTTTTACTATTTGATTTTGCTAGTATTTTGGTATTGTTTGAGAGTAGCTGTCTAAACATGATACTTAATGTGTTGTCTAATGACACTATTGTCCGATATGTTGCAGGTGAGTCTCCGTGTGAGTGTAGTTGTGGTATATCATATGTAAGATGTTTTGTTTTTTATTATGGAGAAAATCGGAGTGGGCAAGTATATTCATACACAACGCTGGTCTTATATAGGTGGTTGGAAATTTGTGATATATTATTTTTAATATCTAATTATCTAAGCCGCTAGATTTTTCTTTTTTTTTTTCTTTTAGTAATTAATACATCTAATGTATTTACTTTTATCGACTGATTTCAGATATCTATGAAAGATGTTTGTTTTTTTTATTACTGCTTCGACGTTTTTGTAATTGTGGGCATTTGATTTTGGGAGTATATTTTTATAGCGTTATTGTCAGTATTAGGTTTATGACTGTAGTTTTTATTATATATATATATATATATATATGTGTGTGTGTGTGTGTGTGTGTATGTGTGTGTGTGTGTGCAGAGTGCGATGGATAAATTATCGTCTAAATTACACAAAAATAAAAATAACATGAGATCTCATTTTAACAGATATATTTACACAAAAACATCTTGAAATACTGAAGAAAAAATTTATTCAATAAAATCGCCATTTACTTCAACCACGGCCTCCATACGACTTCGTAATCTCCTGTAACTTTTCTGGTGAATGCTGCCATAATCTTTACCTTCAGCTGATCTTTGGTATTACAAGGAGTTACCTCCTCAAGGTACTTGATGTAAGCCTCCGTGTTGTGTCTGAGGGCCCTGGGGTAAGATGAATGATTGCATAACGTCGCCATCATTAGTGATCACTCCACCTTCTTAATCCCCATTCGAATCATTCAACTCTTTCCGAATCCTCTGCACTCTTCTCATATTGACACCCAAAAACACAGAAATGGTTGTACTGAAGCTTCTGGGGCGAATGCCAAGCAGTACAGCATGCCGTTTCCAAATTTCTGGTGAAGTGAACTGCGTCATGATGCTCTTTTTCTCTCAGACGGTGCCTAACTATCCCTACTATACTGTGAAGGTGACAAAATAAAAAAACAAACAACACGCATGCGCGAAATTAGAAATACAAAATGGCGACGAAATACCATCGCACCCTGTATATATTAATGTATATCTGAGCAGCAACCTTTCTTTTAAACATCTTTCGTTGACAAAGAAAAGTAAAATTTAATTAATTTTTTATTTTAGTTTTTACAGCGTTCTTACACTTTTTGTTTGTTGAGAGTAATTGAGTATATATATATATATATATATATATATATATATATATATATATATTGTTGTATTGGATCAAATTAATTTTTAGTGATGGTATCTGAAGTTCGAATGCGGAATTTTAAAACATTGATTTGACATCCAAAAACCGTCATTATTTTTTTAATCTCGCAACAGATAAAATTTGAGCAAACCAGTTTAAACATTACCTTTCTATTTACATTTGTAAGTACATTGCCATGTGTAATGTCTGTCTATCATATCAGACACCTGGTTGGGCAAGCGAGTTGTTGGTTGGTTATCAATCCACTGGGTATTTTTTGTATCAATAAAGTTTGATTTCTTCAGAACCACGACCATTCCGGGATCGAAGAAACGACAGCGGTTACCGGAGCGAAAGAACACGCCCCTTTTACCAAGATATGTACGGTGAGTTTCGCACTGTCATTTGTTTTGTAAATCACCCACACATTCATTTGTGGCAGAATCTGGATTCGTTTTCGTCAGCAGAAATACACTTTTATTTTATTTTATTTTTTTTTATTTTTTTTATTTTTTTTTTTTTAGCGGAACAATAAAATTTTCGTTTTTAGCATTTATTCTACGGTTACCGACTTTCAGACAGAATTACCGAGAAGTTTGTTTTTTACAGTGATAGATGAATGCTTTCCAATTTCGCAATAGCCTCAGCTTTTCGAGGGCGATGTCAAGTAAAAGCAAAAGAATACTGTTGTTGTGTATCGTAGATTTACTTCATGTTCGCTGAAATTGAACACAACATTAAATAAAATGTTGATAGTTTTGTTCCAGCAAAAAAATACCACAGATCCATTAACGAGGTTACATAGAGAGTGGAAGTCAACTTTAGAAAGAACGGGAAACCCAATCCGAAACAGGAAACAAGGAATAAACTTCTACTACTGTTCAAAATACGGGAGAGGAGTATTAACATATCGCCCGGTTCACACTCCTCCCTGTTGTGGATTCCGAGATGAATTCGGTCTCCAAGGAATGACAAACGCAATAATTAAATATAAGAAATAAAATGTATTTACACAATCATACAAAGAGTAATACTGTTAGTAAGTCCAGGAACGTGGTTAGTAGCAAATACAGATAGATATATACAGTCTCGAAGTAGGATTTCCTTAGAGTCTATGTGCTTGTAACTGACTTCTACCAGATGTTATCTCACTCTATCCCCGTTCGTATATTCTCACACTCTACGACTGTCGACCACCGACTACGACTGCCGACTACTACTACCATACGACTACGACTACTCTCACTGACTGTAACTCTGGTTATTTAACGGCAGCAGTCCAGGTACACTTGGTAGAGTCCACTTATGTGAAAAAGGGGTGGACCCCATAATACTCCTTAAACAGGAGTAGATGTGTATCACTTGTTTCCAGTTTAGGATTGGGTTTCCAGGTTTTTCTAAACCTTATACTGCTAACGTCTCCAGTTGAACTCGGAAATTTTATTTACTATTTACTTTTTTCCCTCAATAGGAGTAGGTATGTTTAACTATCGTCCGGTTCGCACTCCTCCCTGGTCTTTTGAACAAGAGTAGAGTTTCATCCCTTTTTTCCTGTTTAGGAGTAGGTTTCCGGTTCCTTCTAACGTATTTTCCTTCCCGTAACCACATATGTGTTAGTGACATTATCACCTTCCTTGGGGGTGAATTGATTTAAAAAAAATAAGGTTAAGGCAGTTCCATGACATTATTAAAGGTTTCGTTTTTCTCGCATTTTTTAAACTAATCTAACAGAATTATTTCGTTCCGACATATCTTGTTAAAAAACTGTTTCCAATTATTGTGGCGTAACGGTTATCGGCATAGAAATGAAATCAGCCAACCGTGTTCAAATTTCAGGGTCATCTGCTGCATTTACTTTTACACCAATGTCCTTGGAAAAGGCATGGGTCTTCTTCTCTCAGCTATGGATTAAATAACAGGGTAGACCAAATTCTTCAGTTATAAAAAGAGGACTATGCTGAATTCAAACCGTAGAGAAGGCAACGGGAAAATACTCCGCTATCATTCCCAAGAAATCATAGTAATTCAAAGATAATAAGGAAAACAAATTTGTAGAGGAACATGATCACCTACTTCCTAAAGGGAGAAGACATAAAAAAGAACAAGAACAAACCAATAATATACGTATCAGTAAAAAGTACATGGGCAGTTGAACGACTGATTGATAGCCGAAAGATTTCGGACATACAGATCATTCGGACAATATATATATATATATGTTGAAACAAAATGGCTATTTTTGTAGTGATTTTATAACATATTTATGTTATGAAATTTTTTTTAAATAAATAATTATATATATATATATATATATATATATATATATATATATATATATATATATATATTGATGATATCCCCTGAAGAGTGAACGGACAGTACCGTCTGCGAAAAACACTGGAGTCGGGATGCTGAAGATAATCAATCATCTAAGTGACAAACTTTACTCACATTAATCTCTATCTATAAAAAGTAGGATGTGTGTGTGTGTGTGTGTGTGTGTGCGTGTGTGTGTGTGTGTGTGTGTGTGTGACGAATGCACGGCCGCAATTTTCGACGGATTTGTGCCAAAATTTACATGCACACGCTCCAAGTTAGCAGGAAGGCCAACACTGACTTTGCATTTCCCAACTCCCATCGATAGTGGAAATAATCGATTTTTTCATGCTTCTACGGCAGTTTTCATGTAGTTTGCGGCCATTTAATTATCTCAGCTGCCAAATTGATCAGATTTACTATCGAGACACGATTAGTTGTTCTTTTAATCGTGTATCGGATCATCCAGAAAACTGTTTAAGTGATATTTGACAATCTGTAACCCAAACCTGCATACCCCCGAGTTTGCTGCTAGCTTCGACCCGGACACGTTTATTATTTCCTTTATACAATTATGTTTACTTCGACATCCAGTGTAAAGTAGATATGTGTGTTTTTGCGAATATGTTCCTCTGATGGTCGCCCCTTGTCGTGATAGAGTAGGGTGCGTGGTCCAACGACTTTGAAAGCGATGCCATCGGGAGTTATAAACACCTGTTAGGTAAGGTCGAAGACGAGAACCCAGACTAACCAAAAAAAAAAAACCCAACGGTGGAAGAAGCAACAGATCTCAACGCTTGAAACCGCGGATGAAGAGGGCTAAAAATGACGGACATGCTACAGAAGGCGTCACTGGAATTCATAACAGAGTCAGCGGCAGTTTGTTGCAGTTTCATAACTGGACTGTTCATGTCTCATTCCACATGTACCTCAAAAAGTCATGACATCAAACGTGTCTGTCACTTACTGGAAAGTTGTGGTCCACCTTAAACAAACTCACGCCTTCGGCACTTTCTTCTATTCTGATTTTCTTTCACCTCCAATCAACGCTTGCCCATCCTGGGTATGACGATAAACTACATCCGCGTAAGACAATAAACTATATCCGCTTCCTGGGTAAGAAGATCAACTACATCCAACAGGAAGACCTCTGATCAGGAGGTTTTGAGGAGTGTGGGACCACCTCTTAATTGGGTTCCAGCTATGGGCAAATAGTTAACCCCAAACTGAGTCAAACGCTATAAAACTGTAAAAATATGTTTTAATACCAGCCATATATTTTTGTAAAAAATTATTACCAGCAATACTTTTGGGGAAATAATATTAGCAGCAATACATTTAAAAAAAAATATTAGCAGTAATACATTTTTGGAAAAATATTACCAGAAATATTTTTAGAAAAAATATTACCAGCAATAAAAAATCTTGTCGACATTGAATAACCCATTGACGATGATATGCCGTAAAACAAAACAAAGCAAACCAACCCTAGTAAAGCCAAATGATGAAAGAGAATGGAGGATGGGAGCATATTTTGATGAAACTGGAAGCTTCTAGTCCTGAACCTGCACGTTGGTGGTGAGTCTAGTTATCAACCCCATCATCATAAAGGAAGCTATCAGCAAAGAAAAAATTACATCCTTGGATACGGAATAAAGCAGATGATAACGATAATTAATCATATGGCGAATTAGTTTTCAAGGATGTGTTTCTCTAATAACAACAATCTTCCGCGTTTTCAATTATAATTTTTAGTGCGACATTAGTCATCACTTGAATTAGGTTTATCAGCCAATTCTGAATGACATCATCCCTAGTATGGGGCTTTATAAGCAGATAATGATTGTCCCTGCTTAATGAAAGGTGAAAACCGAGAATAAATTTCATCGAGGAAATGGGGAAAGTCCCGTTGAAATTAAGAATTTATTTTCTGTCTCTCGATTAGTTTCTCACTATATTTTTCCCTAAGTCTTTCTTCCATCACTCCCTCTCTCTCTCTTTCTTTCTCTCTCGTTCTCTCCCTCTTTCTTATGCTTTATCTTTCTCACCTCACCCTCTTTCAATCTCTCACTCATTATCTCCTTCTCGCTATGTAGAATAATTAAATTGATACTTCGAAGTAAGAATCGATCATTTTTGTAATTAGGATGTTATGTATAAATGTAAAAGACAATAGGAAAACTGTATTATTAGCCGACGCGTTTCGTTCAATGTAGGCTTTTTCAAGGCAAAAATGAAATGAATTTATTGAAAACAAAGTAACTATTACCAATAAAAAATGACCTTATCAACTAGAACTGAATTTATTCCTATGTATGACTAGTGCGTAAGTTAAATTCAACCACAGTTTTGATTTTAAAAATGCTAAACTCATAAAAGAGAAAATCACTCACTCAGAAGGAAATTCCTCGAGAGTGCCGCAATTTAATATTATCCAAATATTAATCTACGTCCAGGTTATTTCCCAACATCACCTTTCCTAAAAGAATTACTATTCTCCCAATCCAACATACGCAACAACTATATCAAGAAATCAAAAGAAAATGGTTGAATCCGTCAACACAACAATAAAAACAATAATTCTACACCTGATAGTACTTGACGTAATTTTGAAGTGACAATATGAATACAACAACGTTTTCTAAGTTCTTTTAGTTGCTAAGGACATTTTGTTTGTTGTTAATAGTTACTCCCTTGCTATATCACTCTCTATATGTCCCTGGTTCTCTCTCTATCCTTCTTTCCATGCCTAGCTTTTTCCCTCTCTATTTCTCTCTGGTTCTCCCTCTATCCTTCTTATCTCCCTCTATCCTTCTCCTCTCCCTTGTTATCTCCCTCTCTATTTCTTGCCGTGTCGCTCTCTATTCGACGTTACCAAATACCTTCTAAGCGTAGCTTAGATAAGGCACAAGACCGAAATTTGGGGGCAGCCAGTGACGATCGAACTCACTACCTAGTCGTAATTGAGCTAGCGAGAATGGCTTGCTAACCATTACACCGTGTCGAAGTGGCCAAATGTTTTCTTAAGCGTAATTTCGATGTGGCACAAGGCCGAAAGTGTGGAGCATTCAATGGATATCAAACTCACTAAGTCGTAATTGATCTAGTGAGACAACCTTGCTGACCATTACACCATGTTGAAATGTCCAAATTATTTTCCAAGTGTGGCAGAAGGCTAAAAGTTTGGTGCACCCAGTGAGGATCGAACTCACTGTTCAGTCGTAATTGATCTAACGAGACAAGATTTTTAACCATTAAATCATGTCGAATTGGCCGAATGATTTCCTAGGCGTAGCTTACATCTGGCACGAAGCCAAATGTGTGGAATACCCAGTGAGGGTCGAACTCACTACTCGGCCGTAACTGATTTAGAAAGACAAACTTGCTAATCTATACATTACTTGGAGGTGCTCATACGCATGGTCTCTAATTTTGAGAAGTATCCCTATTATAAGGACAATTCAGAAAGTCAGATCCTAGATTCAGAAAGTCAGATCCTAGATTCAGAAAGTTAGATCCTAGATTCAGAAAGTCAGATCCTAGATTCAGAAAGTTAGATCCTAGATTCAGAAAGTCAGATCCTAGATTCAGAAAGTTAGATCCTAGATTCAGAAAGTCAGATCCTAGATTCAGAAAGTCAGATCCTAGATTCAGAAAGTTAGATCCTAGATTCAGAAAGTTAGATCCTAGATTCAGAAAGTCAGATCCTAGATTCAGAAAGTTAGATCCTAGATTCAGAAAGTCAGATCCTAGATTCAGAAAGTTAGATCCTAGATTCAGAAAGTCAGATCCTAGATTCAGAAAGTCAGATCCTAGATTCAGAAAGTTAGATCCTAGATTCAGAAAGTCAGATCCTAGATTCAGAAAGTCAGATCTTTGATACAGAAAGTCAGATCCTAGATTCAGAACGTCAGATCTTTGATTCAGAAAGTCAGATCCTAGATTCAGAATGTCAAATCCTAGATTCAGAAAGTCAGATCTTTGATTCAGAAAGTCAGATCCTAGATTCAGAAAGTTAGATCTTTGATTCAGAAAGTCAGATCCTAGATTCAGAACGTCTGCTCATTGATTCAGAAAGTCAGATCCTAGATTCAGAAAGTCAGATCCTAGATTCAGAAAGTCAGATCTTTGATTCAGAAAGTCAGATCCTAGATTCAGAAGGTCAGATCTTTGATTCAGAAAGTCAGATCCTAGATTCAGAACGTCAGATCCTAGATTCAGAAAGTCAGATCTTTGATTCAGAACGTCAGATCCTAGATTCAGAAAGTCAGATCTTTGATTCAGAAAGTCAGATCCTAGATTCAGAAAGTCAGATCTTTGATTCAGAAAGTCAGATTCTAGATTCAGAACGTCTGCTCATTGATTCAGAAAGTCAAATCCTAGATTCAGAAAGTCAGATCCTAGATTCAGAAAGTCAGATCCTCGTTTCAAAAAGTCAGCTCCTGGATTCAGAATGTCAGATTCTGGATTCACCTTTCTTATTCTTGTACGTTGAGATTGTAATGGATATCAGCCCGGAATAAGAAATCGGAGGGCCGTGTTCGAGTTCCAGTCGAATTCTTTACATTCACTTGCGCGTAGATACCCCTGGGAAAGGTATGAATCTATCTCTCTACCCACACATCAGCTATGTTTTGAATAGCAGTACAGACTGGTTCATATAGCCTTGGTTGGCAACCAGTCTACCGAAGAAAGAAAAGGCAATCTACTGCGAGAAAATCTTCTGCCTAGTCATGAATCGAAAGAGACATGAACGCCCAAGCCAGTATCACGTATGGCTCTTAACTGACTGGTTCTTGAAAGTTAAGTCCCAAAACGGAGGTAAAAAAACAGTCTGATAAATAGAAAACCACCTCCCTTCACGGACGGCATTAATTTTCAGTGAATATTATACAGACGATAAAGTTTCGTATTCTTTCTTTAGTGAACCCGGTCCGCCAAAAGGAGCCTATTCGAATATCATCTTCCATGAAAAGAATATGGTGTCAGCAACGCGGTCCAGATATATACTACCATTTGCATAACATTACAAATGAATTTTTTTTGCCGATAAAACATTGCCTTACTCATTTGCTAAATCACAATCAAAACACACTTGCGATGCGCCAGGAAGCTTCATCCGCGATGTTTATTTCTGGTGTCATTGGAGATTTCGGATCTCTAAAAACCTCACACTCAGGTGACTCATCGTGAAGCGATTATCTTCCAGCCAGCGTTCAGTCCACAGCAGTGGTTAGTTTCCAAGCGTGGATAAGATGTAGCACAAGATCGAAAGTATGAGGCACCTAGTAAGGATCGAATTCACTATTCAATCGTAATTGGTCTAACACAAGCTTATTGACCATTATACCACGTCGAAGTGCCAAATAATGATTTTTGTCACAAGGCCGAAAGTATGGGGGCACCTAATGAGGATTGAACTCACTATTCAGTCGTAACTGGTCTAACGAGACAAGCTTGCTAACCATTACACCATGTCCTAGTGCACCATTCCACTGTGACGGTGATTTTCTAAGCGTAGCTTAGATGTATCACAAGTCCTAAAAAATGGAGCACACGGTTAGGACCGAACTCACTACTCAGTCGCATCTGTTCTAGCGAACCAATCTTCCTAACCATTAAACCACATCGAAGTGCCCAAAAATGATTTTCTAAGCATAGATGCAGCACCCAGTGTGGATCAAACTCATTATTCAGTCGTAATTGATCTAGCTTGTTAAAACCACATCAATGTGCCCCAGTCTATTGTAATGAATTTCCGAACGTTACATTGAGCTTTTTATTGGTTTGATTATTTTGTTTTTAGCCAATGAAAATTGGATTCATCGTTTCTGCGTTCTCCGTTTCTCTGTTTAATGCGGCTGAATTTTTTTTTTTTTTTTTTTTTTTTTGAGTGTGTCGTCCATCAAATTTTTTTTTTTTTTTAACGTGGTCTGATATTTACTATTTCAGTATTCTTTATATATACATATATGCATGTACCAACATGTATTTTTACATACATACATAAACGCTTCCGCACACAGAATTATATAAACATAATTTTAGCTTTACCTGCGGTAATTAGATGATTATTTAAATACTATTAAAACTGTACTCGCCAAAATATCTCTTGTCAAAATGTTGTAAATGTTACAAAAATGTAACTCACTCAAATTTAGAGTCTACAGTTTGTAGAACACGTTTGTTTTTGTGTAAATGTTTTATTTTTGTCTTTCCTTATTTTCTAATTTTTACTTTTTAAGGAGCGGTTATGGAATAAAGAGGATGAGGTTTTTGTTAGTTTGTTTGTTGTTTTTTAATTGCATGTCTAACCTTGCGTTTTCCAATCATTATTAGAAAGATACCGACCACAATTACGTCCACAGCAAATCGACTGCCACAGTAATTATAGCGACGATTCAGGTAGGCCTTCCGTTGGCTATTCTTCTCTTCATCTTACTTGCATTATATAAGCAATAATATGAAAATCATTGTGTCAAACCTGCCATGATAATGTCAATAAATTAAATAATGGAAAACGGGCTTTAGAAATTATTGCAGTATCACGCCAAACACAAAAATACTTGTATCTATTTTTTCGATTATATATCAATCGACGTATTGTAAAACTGGGGCATCTACAATAGACAGATGATTAAAGGAAACGAATTTATATTAAAAGATCTTGCTTAACATTATATTGGCATAATATCGAACTTTATACGTCATTAGTCCACATTGAAAACTGGGATCTGTAAACGATGTCAGATTTTATTATGCAAGTTCATGTTTGCACAATAAAATTGTATCAACCAATCAATGTTATTAAAATTTTCAGCAAATACATATATTTAGATAAGTAATGCATCATAAGAGTTTCAGATTATAATATCTTTATTAAAATATTGATAAGTTTGAGGGTGTCAGATTTTAAATTTGCAAAAATCAGATTTGCAACCCATGTTCATAGAACCTTTCAGGATATATATATATATATATATATATATATATATATATATATATATATATATATATATATATATATATATATTAACTGATTTAAAATGTTTTTTCGCTACACAATTATAATCGTTTTTCAAAAATGGGAGCTAAAAGCTTCGAATTTAATTTTGTAATTAAATTAAAGACATTAGTTCCATTTTATCCTCAAGCGATGGAACTAATGTCTTTAATTTAATTACAAAATTAAATTCGAAGCTTTTAGCTTCCATTTTTGAAACATGGTTAGAACTGTGTAGCAAAAAAACATATTTTAAATCAGTTAATTTATAATATTAATGCTCTGTAAATTTACATTGAGCACTATTTTGTAAAAATAAAAATATCTATAAGAACACCGGATTATATATCTTTTTGTTCTTTCTTTACATATATATATATATATATATATATATATATATTGTCATCCACAGACAGAATATTTCGCTGTATCACAGTTTTTCAGTGTAACTAGACGTCCGACTGCTTCAAGCCAAGATCCTAGCCCTAGGCTCTCGTAGCATGGCAGAGAGAAACTTTAATGCTTTTTTTATATATATACGAAATACGCCAGTGGCCTGGAGAAAACAATTCGTACTTGAAGAGTAACGCATTAATAGCAATAGGAACCGCTGTTTTTAAAACCCCATCTCTCGAGCTCAACTGGATTTCCCGGTAGCATATATATTATCATCCGCAGACTGTTTCGCTGCATCCAGCTCTTCGGTGTGGGTAGACGTCCGATTGCTTCAAGCCGAGATCAAAACATGACCAATTTAACATCATTCAGAGATCTTAGGCTATCGTCGCACGGCAGAGAGAAAGAGAAATTTTAACTTTTTTCTATACAAAATATGCCAGTGGCTTAAAGAACCAAATTCGTACTTGAAGAGTAATGCATTAATAGCAGTAGGAGCCGCTGTTTTTAAAATATATATGAGTTTTTGCAGATGTAAAAGTTGTTGTGAATCCGTCCCTGAATTTTTCATTGCGATATTAGTAAAATAAATAAATTTCGTGAATGATGAAGGATTATAATTTCACAAACAGAAAGTAAAAATCATCGTTGTTTGATGGTTGTACAAAGTGGAGCGCCACAATAAATTTAGAACGTCGTCTCGCCTTTCCAACTAAGATAACACCAACCGCCCAGTCTCCCAATCTTGTGATCTAGTCAATTATTTTCACGCCGCTAAAGTAACGTTTTACTCTTAAAGCTTCATATCTATGAAGTACGTCAAAGTAAGCAAGGAAAATACAAAGAGATATCTAAAGGAATTTATAAAACGTGGACGGACGATCCATATATTTCCTATATAAGTTGGATGCAGAGGATTGTTCAGTAATCGTCCTCGGCTTAACCAACTTAAATTGGATTATCAAGATCAGAAAATACGTTGGAAAATCAAACAGAAGCTGTGCTTATATATATCTGATACACACTAAACCCCAAACCAAGAAGTCTAATATTATCGTGTGGTATTGATAGAGTACTCTTCGTAATGATGTTTTAGCTCCGAAACTATCTGATGAACGGATTTCTTGGAGGCTGTTATTGTTGAATGTTTGTATTATTTCATCGAACTATATTCATAAGTATGGGAAATAAGTTTGTCTTAAAGACATCATCTTTGATCGGTGTTCTAGTAATTTGTTCATTGTTTTATCTTTGCTGAGTTCAACAAATATTTTTTCTGTGAATTCCTGACGTTCGATTGCTAATTTTTACCGTTTCCATTTTCTATTACGTTTGTCCTGTTGTTTCTTCGTTAAAGAAGAGACTGTGCCGAAGGAAGTGGTGCCATCTACTTATCTCCCGGTAGAACCAAGATCAGGTAGGCTGAATCATTTTTGGTTGACCCGTTGAATTAATATTTTTTTTTTAAATTTTACTAAAGTGTTGGTGTTAATGTCTTCGTATGTCTTTCTTTAAAGTGGAATTGAGGTCATTCATGAAATGTGTTAATTTCAGCTTCCTAATAACTTATGTAATACCGATCCTCTTATATGGCAATGAATGCTGGACACTTATTAAAAGATGTATAAAACACTTGAAGCCACAGAAATGTGGTTCTATAGATTTTTGTTTGTTTGTTTGGGTTTTATGGCATATCAACCACTGTGGGTTATTTAATGCCAAATCCAGTTTATATGAATTTTAAATGCCTATTTTGTATGGAATAAAAAATGTATAGCTGGCAACATTATTGTTTCAAAAAAACTTAGAGCTGGCAACATTATTGTTTCAAAAAACTTAGAGCTGGCAACATTATTTTTCTGAAAACATTACCTGAGACTTTGCTGTTGGATGCAGTTTATCGCCATACCCAGGACGCTGATGTAGTTTACCGTCATACCCAGGACGCGTAGTTCTATAGAAAGATACTGAGAATACCATCTGAGCATCGACGAAGTTTTAGAGAAAATGGAAAGTAAATCGGAAAGAGACAGTTGAAAGTTGTAGCGTACATAATGAGGAAAGAGGGTTTGGAAAATTTGACACTCACAGGCTAGATTGAAGAAAAGAGAGACAGAAGAAAGCAGCGAGTTTGATTGATTTGTATTTATTTTACGACTTATCAACCAGGTTATTTATAGCCAGAAAAAAATTGGGTCGGATTTTAAAATTTTCTGGAGATAATAGCGATTTACCGATACAAGACTGACTATTTAACCCATATCTGAGGGAAGAGGTGGATTCATACCTTTCCTAAGAATATTTTCGAACAAGTGAATTAGAACTCGACTCTCCGATTTCCAATTCCTAGCCATTATCCATTACTCCACACGCAGATCCAAGATTACAGCACCTGGTATTCCCAATACTGATCACTTATGTAGGTACTGACCAGGTTCGACGTTGCTTAACTTCGGTGACCGGACGAGAATTGGTGTTTCAACGTGATATGACCGTAATCCCATAGTGAGTTTTTGTAGCTGGTGGGCAGAACAGGGTTTAGAAGAGCATAAAAACAAAATTTACTAAGAGCTACAAAGAATAGGAAATTGTGGAGAACCATGATTGTCAACGTCCTAAACAGAAGGAATATTTTCAGATAATGAGTAAGCATCGGTGCAGAAGATAGCGCTGTTTTTGGGGGGTAGAGGAGGGACACAATTCGTAAAAACAAGATAATCATATTCTTGCAGCTGATCTCTCCCATGATCTAGCTCAAACAGCTCAATGGGGAAATAACTGGCTTATTATTTTCAATGCATCAAAGCCAGGTTAGTATCATTTTATCATCACCGTTCATACATTGGCTTACAGCCACATCATGTTAAAACACCAGTTCCCGTACGATTACTAAAATTAAGCAACGTCGAGCCTGATCAGTACCTAAATGGGTGACCGATTGGGAATACCAGTTGCTGTCAGTTTGGATATGCAGGTGGTGTAATGGATAATGGCTCGGAATTGTTAATCGGATAGCCGAGTTCAAATTCCCGTTGGGTTCGTTATATTCACTTATATGCAAATACTCTTGGGAAAGGTATGGATCCACCTCTTTCCCCTAACTATGGGTTAATTAATGAGGCTAATGACAAAACTATTATTATCTCTAAAAGAAAAATGAAAATAAATTGCGTACAAAATATCTATATTTCGGCATTACATTACCCATAGAAATATTGATGTGTCGCTAAACAAAAACAAGCAACTACAATGAGTTTTCTCTAGGGTAGAACAGTTCCGATGGGAGGTAATTTTGAGCATCTATTGCGTCTCAAGTTCACTACAGGTCTCAAGTAGAACTCATGTAAACAAGAAATTGTTAAAGATGCTGGAAAAAATCGTCGGCTTATTTTATCACTACAGGAAATATCTCTTTCCTTCAGCCATGCTTTATGTTTACAATAGATTACAAAAAAAAAAACAAAAAAAAACGAAGTATTGTAGCCACATCTGGGCTGGGACTGCTCAAACCTCACTTTCCCGCCTCGATCAAAATCGCTTGCACGGTCTTTTTTTAGAGAAGACTTATTCCTCCAACCCCTCCCTCTGTAGCTTCTTCCCTCACTGACGCAATGTTGCGGTTCTATTGTTACTCTATCGCTACTTTCGCCATAAGCGTTCAACTAAGCCCCATTCTTCAGTTCCACTAGTTCTCACCTTTGCAGATAGAAAGTTACATGCCACTTCCACGGGATCAAATCACCCTCATTTCGCCTGTATTCCAAATGTAAGGAAAAAGTAAAACTCAGGCAGTTTTTTTCCCCCAAAGAACTGACACGATAGCACAGACTCCAGCAAGGGTACTTCCCTGAATACTTCATTCTTGATCCATTCAAATCAATAAACATTTTCTGTCTTTCCTCCTTATCCTCATAATCTTCTTAATCCCTTCTTCTCCATTCATATCATACATCACTAGAGTCGCTCGATGTGGCGTAGTGGTTAACAAACATTTCTTGCTAGATCATTTACGATTGAGTAGTGAGTTCGATCATTACTGGATGCTAGAAACATCCGGCCTTGTGCCACATCTAAGCTACAGTAAATCATTTGGGTATTGATTTAAATTTATTAAAAGGAATTGGCGTGCACTTGTCAATGGTGATCCTAATTACTACATGACACCGCTTAAAGTTTATATAGACATTCGTTATATATATATATATATATATATATGAAAATATATAGGAAAGAACGGGTTAGCTAAGTAATCCAAAGTTCTTTAGTATTGTTTTTATTATTTTTTTAAAATAGTGCTCGATACAAAAGTAGAGCATAAATATAATTATATATTTCAAAATATGATTCCAACACGCTATATAAGAGGTCTCATGTTTCAAAAACAAGAGCCGAAAACTTCAATATAATTATTAGAATTAAATTGAGTTAAAGTGAGCTCTCGAAATTTTTTTGGGAATAACTTATTTCTGAAATTTACGTGTTTTAATAGTATATTTACAATTGAAATCAATATTTCTAAGCGTAAAGTAATTGATGAGTTAATCAAAATTCTATACTTAAAATAAGAGAAAAGAGCTGTCACTTAATCAATCGATACGGTACTGGGCAAAAGGTGGGGGCGGCGGCCGCAGGCATCCATATCGGGAGGACATCCAATCAAAGAGCGAAATAATTTAATTTGAATAAAATGTTCAGTTAGTCCCAGGCTGCACCAAACCTCTGCACGTCACTGGATGGATAGCAGAAAAGCCATATTCAATAACTTTTTTAACTAAAATATGTCTTTCGGATGCACAAATCACCGGAAGTAAGCTATGGCGGGAACAGTCAAGCGAAGGTCACCATACCGGGTCATAAAAGCTGCTGGACATTGGCTTACAAGTTTTACTCGATGTGACTGCCTTTTTAAATACGTTTAAAATATCTAAATAAATATTGTATTTTGTAAGTTAAAACCGTTAACAGTAAGCAACTTCTTCGTAAATATCTCTATTTACATATAAAGTGTTACCATCGGGAGATTTAATGTTCGAGGACTCGTGAAATCAAGAAAAGCAAAAATGTTCACTGATGTATGCTGTCTGCAAGGAAAAAAATGGAAAAACTTCATATTAATATGAGTTAGACAGCGCAAGGTAATAGATTTGGAAACGGACAGCTAAATATTATGCAAATGATTTTGTTATTAATATCAAACCCAAAAATAACATCCATAGATTTTAGACAAACAACCAGAGTATACGCGATCAACAACATTTAAAGAACTTTCAATAAAATCCTATTGTTCCCTGTAAAAATTTGAAGCGCTTGGAAAAACTGTAATGTGAGTTATCATAAAACAGAGAGATTTGGAAATGACTGATAAAAATCCCATTGATTTTCAGCGTACCTTCAAGTCGAAAGAGTTCGGATCATATGTGTATAGAATTAGTTAAAAAGTTAAAAAGTTAAAAATAAAATAAAATAAAATGAATAAATAAATATAAAATAAGATAAAGAACAATATAAAAGTATACACATATATATATGTATATGTATACAGAAAGATACATACACACACACATATATATATACGCATACACACATATATATATATATATATATATATATATATATATATATATATATATACATATATATATACACATATATATATATATATATATGTATACATACATATATATATATATATATATATATATATATATATATATATATTAGTGGTAAATATACACATACTTAACTGGTAGTATAATGTATTGGACATCCGACAACATTCATGTTCTTCTCACTTAAAGCTCTCCCACTCAAATTCCTCTCTGTTAAGTTTTAATTTTCCACCTTCTCTCGTCTGTTTCCCCCCCCCCTCTTTAGCTCTAACATTCGTCGCACACTCCCACACTTACATTCTCTCTAAATTCTATTTTTATTTCTGGAGTTGTTTTTTCTGTTTTCTTTTTGAATTTGTAGGTCTGATGAATTGGATCGTATTTACGATTCCAATGGAATAAATTATGACCATCGAATATTAGTGTTTGAGCCATTATATATATATATATATATATATATATATATATATATATATATATATATATATATATATATATATATATATATATATATATATATTTGAATATATTTGAAACGGTACAGAAGCGTATTAAGGCATTAAAAACAAGAAATTTTATATTATGGACCATGATAGATTTAAAATAAAACAAACACCAGTCGACCGTTTCGTTGTGGATGCGACTACATAGGTAGAACGACACAGCGGTTGGACGTTAGAATTAAACAACACGTACCTGCTATAATACTGAATAAAAAAAAAATAAAAAAAAAATTTTCTTTGGGTGATACCATTCGTAACACGTATGGGTCTTCGATTGCGGATCACTTTATAAAGAATCCTACTTGTGCGTTGAATTTCAGTGTGAACTGGTTTTCTGTTTTGGCCAGTTCGCACTCGCTATTCCATCTTAAGGTGTTAGAGACGCTTTACATCAGGTTCAGGCAACCTACTCTTTGTAAACAAAGAGATTGTTTGCTTGGACTTGCTGTGCTGCGTTTCTAGCATCTTGGTTGGTATAACTTTTATAATAATTTATTTCTTCCTGTCCAATCATTCATGTCATGCATTACAGACTTCTTTTCTTTTTCTCATAATTTCCCCGTTAACAGTTCTGATGAGAGGGGACGAAACCGGTCGACTGGTGTTTGTTTTATTTTAAATCTATCATGGTCCATAATATAAAATTTCTTGTTTTTAATGCCTTAATATATATATATATATATATATATATATATATATATATATATATATATATATATATATATAAATAGATAAAAGGTTACTGGTCGGAGTTGAATCACACCAGGAAATAGTAGTGCTAAAAAGTGCATGATACACGTATGAAAACAAAAATAAAGGTAAAAATAACATGTAGTGCTTTTAACTTTAAAAATCAGGAGATTAGTTGAATCCGCTACCTTGGTTTCAACCTTACGATATCCTCAGGCGATTTTTATCAAATGACCTCTTAACGCTTTATTTATTTTTTTTTTTTAATTAAGCTTAGCTATTTTTTTTTTAATAAATAAACAAAACGCACAATGTTGTTGTGTAAGAAAGGGAAGAAGAGAATGTGAAGAAGCAAGAAAAAAAAAGAAGGGGGAAGAGAAGGAAAGAAAGAGTATTATATTTACATTTGAGGAGGCATAGCACGTGGAGCTAAAACATTCTAACACGGTGGACGAAATAAAGGGTTCGATTCGAATAAAGAAGGTCGAAGTTTACAACGGCCGAAACGTTGTGAATATGGCAATGAAGATGAAGATAACAGTCCGAATAATGTAAATAATGTAAATAAGCATAATTCCTTATCTCAGATATATAGACAGATACAATCTTTCCCTTTCTTACACCCAACGTTGTGAGTTTGTTTTTGATTTTTTTTTTTAAAAATAATATAGCGTTCATTAGTTTTTAAATAAAATAAAGCGTTAAGAGGTCATTTGATAAAAAATCGTCTGAGGATACCGTAAATGTTGAAGCCAAGGTAGCGGATTCAACTGATCTACTGATTTTTAAAGTATATATATATATATATATATATATATATATATATATATATATATATATATATATATTATGAAATGGACTAAGTACCACAATTATTTATTTTGATATATTTTCTGTTTATACGTTATTTTTACAGATACAATTAAGTAAATAACCTGTTTATATTAAACAGTACTAATTAATTTAAAATAACTTATGAACACAGCAATTGTGCATTTTATAACATAGTGATTTACCAAGCGTAGCCTAGATGTGGCACTAGGCCGAAATTATGAGGCAGCCAGTGAGGATCGAACGCACTCAAAATTGTTCTAGCGAGACAAGTTTGCTAACTATTACACCGACTCGAGTTGTCCTAGTCTATTTCATAATATATGTTGGCATTTGTTTACGTTAAGATACGCTTCGAATAGATATGTTCGTTCGAGAAACATCGTGGGGAATTTGTTGTTTAAAAATAGTAATTTGAAGTTGCTAACCAGACGCTTCCTCTGTAGCTAAATAGTATAGCCCGTCAGGCCAAATGACGTTTCCGTGTAGGATACAGGATCGATTGCAGTAGGAGGACTCATATTTTCTACGAAATTTCTCGGGCATTTAGACCGGTAATTGTAACTAACATTGTTTATTATTAACAGAGCATTTACTTAAATAACTGTATCTATAAAAATAACGTGTGAACAGAGAATATATTAATATACAAATATATTTATATACACACACACGTATATATATATATATATATATATATATATATATATATATATATATATATATATATATTAGGTTGGTGCAAAAATAATGACGTAATAATGTCGTTTTTTGACGTTAGAAAATACGTCAAAAAACGACATTATTACGTCATTATTTTTGCACCAACCTAATATATATATATATATATATATATATATATATATATATATATATATATATATATATCTGGTGTGAGTCAAAAGTCGTGCACCATAGGGATAATTTATTACAAGTATAATTACACATGAAAATTTTATTTACTATTTATTTAATTGTTATATGTGCTGTTCAAAATATCCTCCTCTTGCTCTTTCAAAAACACATTTCAATTCTATGCCTGCATGAAACATTAACGCATCGAATAGTTTCCTCTGTCATTCATATTTAATTCTTTCTTTAAGTTCCTCAATATTTCTTGGATAAATCTGATAATCAATTGATCTCAAATGACCCCACCGACAAAAGGTGAACTCGTCGGCTTCTCAACTGGACCTATCAAAACAAATTAGACATTTAAAACATGATTAATTAACCCCTATGATGCGTGACTTTTGACTCACGCCATATATACATACATGCATATACATATACATACATACAGACACACACACACACACACATATATATCATTATTTATTTAAAAATATGATTCCAACACGCTACATAAGAGTTCTCATGTTTCAAAACAAGAGCCGAAAACTTCAATATAATTATTTCAATTAAATTGAATTGAAGTAAGCTCTGTTCCATCTTCAAGCGAAACATGAGAACTCTTATGTAGCGTGTTGGAATCATATTTTTAAATAAATAATTATATTTATGCTCTACTTTTGTATCGAGCACTATTTTAAAAAAATAATAACAAAAATACTAAAGAACTTTGGATTATTTACCTCACCAGTTCTTTTCTATTTTCTATATATTTTCACATATACATACATATATATATATATATATATATATATATATATATATATATGAGTGAACACTGAAGTCAACACTTAGACGCGACAGTCTGTTTCATGCTAGATGCAATCGATGGCAACGATTGCATCTAGCATGAAACAAATTTACAAATTTCTCGTTTACAGTCGCTCTCTCACAGACGTGCTGTTGCTTCCCTCTGTCTTTTCTACAAATATTTTCAGGTAACTGCCCCGACGAGCTACTTTCGCTGGTTCCCAAAATGCATGAATTTAAACGTTCTACTAGTTTTGCATCTACGTCCCACCCTTTCACTGCCGAAACGGTTACATATAGCCGTCTCTTCTACTCCAATAGCTTCATGTCTCGCACTTCCTGTCTGTGGAACTCCCTTCCTCTTACTTGCTCCCCTGATTGCTATAATCTCCAGGTACCTTGATCTATTCCCCGTCCTTCTCTTCATCCTTTCCTCTATCACGCCTCTTTACTCTTGCTCTCGCTCTCTGTAACCCTTGCGTGTTAGTGGCACTCCCGCCTTGCTTGGAGTGAAATGCTTATAACAAAAATGAAATAAAATAATTAAAGTTAAATAAAAATTAGTATATTCGTATATTTCTATAAACAAACAAACAAATAAAACTAATTTATTTTATAACATTTTTAAAAAATAATTAATTTATATCATTTAATTTTTACATGTTTTAAAATTCTATAGGTTTCATTCCAGAAAATAAGTTTAAACGAAAAATAATTAAAATAGACAATATTTAAGATTCGTGGCCGCAAAAAATCCTTATGTCAAAAGGACGGTTATTTCTTTGACGCCGCTATTACTGTCTATACTTTTGACACCCTTGGCCATGTTTTTTTTTCAAAACTATAAATATTTGTGAACCAAATATAATGCCATATTTTTGTCTGAATTTCTTGAATGAGAACTATTATCCTCATCTTTGTTGTTGTTAGCAAATTTTCCTTATGTTCTTTTAATGTCTTATTGTTCGTTTTTACAACTCCAGAGAGGAGTTCAAAGCTCTCTAACAGATACAGAAAACAAACACTGAGATATTATAAGAGCATATGGAAAATTTATTCCTTTCAAAAATTTATTTCTTTTATTTGTCTGAAGAAGGTCACGAGACCGGAAACTCGTGTAGCAGAAATATGAAGAATAAAATATATATATTAAAACAATTCCACATTATAACCAAAAACATCCCTTTTTTATAAATGGACAATTTTCTCTTGTTGGAACAACTATAACCTATTCCCTATTATATAATATAAAATCAAGAATCTTAACATCTGATTTAGCTCCCCGCCCACCCCCATTTATCCGCCCTCACTTTTAATATTTGATATACATCCTGAGAGAAACACACTTTTTCTGCCGTTTTACTTGGTACTTAATTTAACTCTCGAATCTTCTGTGTGCCGTGTCCTTTCAGAATGTGGATGATCATGGCTCTTAGTAAAATTTTCTCTCTTTAACCCCCAGCCGTCTGTTCGCACAAGTTCATCAGATAAGTTGTCCGCTGCTTTCCCCCTATTTCTCTTGTCCTCGATATGCCCTGTGAGGGTTACGTTTTCCAAACCCTCCTTCCTCATTATGTGTCTTTCTGTCTCTTTCTGATTCTGAGTATTTTCTATTTGTTGCCATTTTCTTTAAAACTTCCTCGTTCCTCCGTCCATGGTATTCTCAGCATCCTTCTGTAGAACCACAATTCTGTTACCTCTAGTTTCCTCTTCATCGGGGAGTGGGGAAGATTAACCATAATTCACTGCCATACAAGAGGATTAATAACACAAAGTAATTCAGCGCTTTTTTCTTTATTTCTAACGAAATTCTCCTTTTCCTTCGTACTTTGCTTAGCTCTTGGAAGGCATCTTTTCCTAATCCTATGGGCGTTCGGATTTCGGTGTCTCATTTTCCATTCTCTGTTAAAATACTTCTGTACTTGTTTGATGTTGACATCTCTAGTTCGTTAATTCATATCTTGGGCTTTTTCTCTTTACATGCTATCAAATTAACGTAATTAAGAAAATCTTTTCCAAAATTTGTTTTTATTTATTCATTTTAGAATTTTATTGTTTAACGTACATTCTAAAGTTTCTTCTTTTACAATTTATTACAGAATTATTCCAAACATATTTTGCATTCTTTTAGTTCAAAGATAAATTTAAAACATTAAACATCTTTATTTTTAGAAAAGTATACATTTTCAAAAAAAGTTGCTTTTACAGACAATTTTCAAAATTTATAGTGTGATTTTAAAATATTAAATTTTAAATAAATCTTATTCATATTTCAAAACTTTAAATTTTCAAATTTTAAACCATCGAATTTAATCATTTTAAAATTTAAAATTTTAAAATTACAAGTGAATAGTTTTAAAATTCAGGATTTTAAAGTTTCAAAATAATTATTTTAAGAATCTAAATTTATAATTTAAGAATAATCTTTTAAAAATTTCAAACATCGTATTTTAAAATTAATCACACTTAATTACTTAATAATTCTAAATTTTACAATTTCAAAACAATAATTTTAAAATTCCAAATTTTAACATTTTGTGAATATTATATAAAATTCTAAATTTTAAATTCCCACTGGATCACTTGAATTTCTGAATTCTTGAAAAAATTTTAAATTTCAGAGTAACCATTTAAAAGTATAGTACAAATCGTCTTAAAATTCTAAATTTTACCATTTCAAAATAATCTTATTAAAATATTGTATGTTAATAATTCAGAATAATCATTTCTACATAATCCTTTTCAAATTCTCAGTTTTTAAATTTCATGGGAATCATTTCTATTTCTAAAGTTTAACATATCAAAATAATCATTTTAATCCTTTAAGTTTTAAACTTTCAAAAATAATCATTTTTAAATTTCGCGGATAATAATCTTAAAATTTCATATTTATCGTTTTAGCTTTCTAAATGTTGAAATTTCAAAAAATAATCATTAATAAATGTTCAATTATTCGTTTTAAAATTCTATCTGTTGAAGTTTTAAAAGTAATCATTTTAAAAAAGTAATCATACTGATAATTTTCAAAATTTATTTTTAATTATTTAATTATTTTTAAGCATATCGATAGAATTGTATATAAGTGTATCAACTTGTAATCAGCATCAGTGTACGTGTGTCCGTGCGTGTGTGGACGAAAGTAGGAAATTGAAACATATCCTATCCTAAAAGATAGAAATGAGAAGCTTTTGACTTGCATGTCTCAGCCTGCATTTTTTAATTGTCCACAGGGCAAAACTTACAACGTTTGCATCCACGAATGGATTACCAAGGCAGCACATATAGTGATATTTCAGGTAGGATATACATTGGATCCAGCTTTTCTTTCGTTAAGTAATTCCTTGTCATCTGAGCGTCAAACAATCAAATAGTGATGCCATCACTTAGTGTATCAATAGTTGGACGCGTTGTGTACTGTAGCCTTAATATAATACTGTATTTGTGTTACTATTTCATAATTTTATATTAATTCCTGTGTTAATATGCCAAATATATTCCCCAAACACAAGTTTTAGAAGGATATATTTATAATAGCCTTTTGAAGGTACGGTAAGTAGTGTGCAGTATTTGTTAGAAGTGCTGTCCCACTCGGTGATAAATGTTTGCTCTTTATACCCTCTATATATTAGGTTGGTGCAAAAATAATTTCGTTTTCTCACATAGTAATATATGTTAGAAAACGAAATTATTTTTGCACCAACCTAATAAATCGAACCCTAGTTTTGGAAAGATTAGGCTTGAAAACTCAATTTGTACCCGGCTATTTACGGTAAGCATAGAAATACCGTTTAAGTATATTATTTTATTCTTTTTTATCCTTTTGGATAACATTATATTGGCATAATATCGAACTTTATACGTCATTAGTCCACATTGAAAACTGGGATCTGTAAACGATGTCAGATTTTATTATGCAAGTTCATGTTTGCACAATAAAATTGTATCAACCAATCAATGTTATTAAAATTTTCAGCAAATACATATATTTAGATAAGTAATGCATCATAAGAGTTTCAGATTATAATATCTTTATTAAAATATTGATAAGTTTGAGGGTGTCAGATTTTAAATTTGCAAAAATCAGATTTGCAACCCATGTTCATAGAACCTTTCAGGATATATATATATATATATATATATATATATATATATATATATATATATATATATATATATATATATTAACTGATTTAAAATGTTTTTTCGCTACACAATTATAATCGTTTTTCAAAAATGGGAGCTAAAAGCTTCGAATTTAATTTTGTAATTAAATTAAAGACATTAGTTCCATTTTATCCTCAAGCGATGGAACTAATGTCTTTAATTTAATTACAAAATTAAATTCGAAGCTTTTAGCTTCCATTTTTGAAACATGGTTAGAACTGTGTAGCAAAAAAACATATTTTAAATCAGTTAATTTATAATATTAATGCTCTGTAAATTTACATTGAGCACTATTTTGTAAAAATAAAAATATCTATAAGAACACCGGATTATATATCTTTTTGTTCTTTCTTTACATATATATATATATATATATATATATATATATTGTCATCCACAGACAGAATATTTCGCTGTATCACAGTTTTTCAGTGTAACTAGACGTCCGACTGCTTCAAGCCAAGATCCTAGCCCTAGGCTCTCGTAGCATGGCAGAGAGAAACTTTAATGCTTTTTTTATATATATACGAAATACGCCAGTGGCCTGGAGAAAACAATTCGTACTTGAAGAGTAACGCATTAATAGCAATAGGAACCGCTGTTTTTAAAACCCCATCTCTCGAGCTCAACTGGATTTCCCGGTAGCATATATATTATCATCCGCAGACTGTTTCGCTGCATCCAGCTCTTCGGTGTGGGTAGACGTCCGATTGCTTCAAGCCGAGATCAAAACATGACCAATTTAACATCATTCAGAGATCTTAGGCTATCGTCGCACGGCAGAGAGAAAGAGAAATTTTAACTTTTTTCTATACAAAATATGCCAGTGGCTTAAAGAACCAAATTCGTACTTGAAGAGTAATGCATTAATAGCAGTAGGAGCCGCTGTTTTTAAAATATATATGAGTTTTTGCAGATGTAAAAGTTGTTGTGAATCCGTCCCTGAATTTTTCATTGCGATATTAGTAAAATAAATAAATTTCGTGAATGATGAAGGATTATAATTTCACAAACAGAAAGTAAAAATCATCGTTGTTTGATGGTTGTACAAAGTGGAGCGCCACAATAAATTTAGAACGTCGTCTCGCCTTTCCAACTAAGATAACACCAACCGCCCAGTCTCCCAATCTTGTGATCTAGTCAATTATTTTCACGCCGCTAAAGTAACGTTTTACTCTTAAAGCTTCATATCTATGAAGTACGTCAAAGTAAGCAAGGAAAATACAAAGAGATATCTAAAGGAATTTATAAAACGTGGACGGACGATCCATATATTTCCTATATAAGTTGGATGCAGAGGATTGTTCAGTAATCGTCCTCGGCTTAACCAACTTAAATTGGATTATCAAGATCAGAAAATACGTTGGAAAATCAAACAGAAGCTGTGCTTATATATATCTGATACACACTAAACCCCAAACCAAGAAGTCTAATATTATCGTGTGGTATTGATAGAGTACTCTTCGTAATGATGTTTTAGCTCCGAAACTATCTGATGAACGGATTTCTTGGAGGCTGTTATTGTTGAATGTTTGTATTATTTCATCGAACTATATTCATAAGTATGGGAAATAAGTTTGTCTTAAAGACATCATCTTTGATCGGTGTTCTAGTAATTTGTTCATTGTTTTATCTTTGCTGAGTTCAACAAATATTTTTTCTGTGAATTCCTGACGTTCGATTGCTAATTTTTACCGTTTCCATTTTCTATTACGTTTGTCCTGTTGTTTCTTCGTTAAAGAAGAGACTGTGCCGAAGGAAGTGGTGCCATCTACTTATCTCCCGGTAGAACCAAGATCAGGTAGGCTGAATCATTTTTGGTTGACCCGTTGAATTAATATTTTTTTTTTAAATTTTACTAAAGTGTTGGTGTTAATGTCTTCGTATGTCTTTCTTTAAAGTGGAATTGAGGTCATTCATGAAATGTGTTAATTTCAGCTTCCTAATAACTTATGTAATACCGATCCTCTTATATGGCA
Source organism: Acanthosepion lycidas (assembly GCA_963932145.1). Classification (NCBI taxonomy): domain Eukaryota; kingdom Metazoa; phylum Mollusca; class Cephalopoda; order Sepiida; family Sepiidae; genus Acanthosepion; species Acanthosepion lycidas. Next base: position 47,046,910 of record OZ010598.1, on the reverse strand, counting down.
ATGAATGCTGGACACTTATTAAAAGATGTATAAAACACTTGAAGCCACAGAAATGTGGTTCTATAGATTTTTGTTTGTTTGTTTGGGTTTTATGGCATATCAACCACTGTGGGTTATTTAATGCCAAATCCAGTTTATATGAATTTTAAATGCCTATTTTGTATGGAATAAAAAATGTATAGCTGGCAACATTATTGTTTCAAAAAAACTTAGAGCTGGCAACATTATTGTTTCAAAAAACTTAGAGCTGGCAACATTATTTTTCTGAAAACATTACCTGAGACTTTGCTGTTGGATGCAGTTTATCGCCATACCCAGGACGCTGATGTAGTTTACCGTCATACCCAGGACGCGTAGTTCTATAGAAAGATACTGAGAATACCATCTGAGCATCGACGAAGTTTTAGAGAAAATGGAAAGTAAATCGGAAAGAGACAGTTGAAAGTTGTAGCGTACATAATGAGGAAAGAGGGTTTGGAAAATTTGACACTCACAGGCTAGATTGAAGAAAAGAGAGACAGAAGAAAGCAGCGAGTTTGATTGATTTGTATTTATTTTACGACTTATCAACCAGGTTATTTATAGCCAGAAAAAAATTGGGTCGGATTTTAAAATTTTCTGGAGATAATAGCGATTTACCGATACAAGACTGACTATTTAACCCATATCTGAGGGAAGAGGTGGATTCATACCTTTCCTAAGAATATTTTCGAACAAGTGAATTAGAACTCGACTCTCCGATTTCCAATTCCTAGCCATTATCCATTACTCCACACGCAGATCCAAGATTACAGCACCTGGTATTCCCAATACTGATCACTTATGTAGGTACTGACCAGGTTCGACGTTGCTTAACTTCGGTGACCGGACGAGAATTGGTGTTTCAACGTGATATGACCGTAATCCCATAGTGAGTTTTTGTAGCTGGTGGGCAGAACAGGGTTTAGAAGAGCATAAAAACAAAATTTACTAAGAGCTACAAAGAATAGGAAATTGTGGAGAACCATGATTGTCAACGTCCTAAACAGAAGGAATATTTTCAGATAATGAGTAAGCATCGGTGCAGAAGATAGCGCTGTTTTTGGGGGGTAGAGGAGGGACACAATTCGTAAAAACAAGATAATCATATTCTTGCAGCTGATCTCTCCCATGATCTAGCTCAAACAGCTCAATGGGGAAATAACTGGCTTATTATTTTCAATGCATCAAAGCCAGGTTAGTATCATTTTATCATCACCGTTCATACATTGGCTTACAGCCACATCATGTTAAAACACCAGTTCCCGTACGATTACTAAAATTAAGCAACGTCGAGCCTGATCAGTACCTAAATGGGTGACCGATTGGGAATACCAGTTGCTGTCAGTTTGGATATGCAGGTGGTGTAATGGATAATGGCTCGGAATTGTTAATCGGATAGCCGAGTTCAAATTCCCGTTGGGTTCGTTATATTCACTTATATGCAAATACTCTTGGGAAAGGTATGGATCCACCTCTTTCCCCTAACTATGGGTTAATTAATGAGGCTAATGACAAAACTATTATTATCTCTAAAAGAAAAATGAAAATAAATTGCGTACAAAATATCTATATTTCGGCATTACATTACCCATAGAAATATTGATGTGTCGCTAAACAAAAACAAGCAACTACAATGAGTTTTCTCTAGGGTAGAACAGTTCCGATGGGAGGTAATTTTGAGCATCTATTGCGTCTCAAGTTCACTACAGGTCTCAAGTAGAACTCATGTAAACAAGAAATTGTTAAAGATGCTGGAAAAAATCGTCGGCTTATTTTATCACTACAGGAAATATCTCTTTCCTTCAGCCATGCTTTATGTTTACAATAGATTACAAAAAAAAAAACAAAAAAAAACGAAGTATTGTAGCCACATCTGGGCTGGGACTGCTCAAACCTCACTTTCCCGCCTCGATCAAAATCGCTTGCACGGTCTTTTTTTAGAGAAGACTTATTCCTCCAACCCCTCCCTCTGTAGCTTCTTCCCTCACTGACGCAATGTTGCGGTTCTATTGTTACTCTATCGCTACTTTCGCCATAAGCGTTCAACTAAGCCCCATTCTTCAGTTCCACTAGTTCTCACCTTTGCAGATAGAAAGTTACATGCCACTTCCACGGGATCAAATCACCCTCATTTCGCCTGTATTCCAAATGTAAGGAAAAAGTAAAACTCAGGCAGTTTTTTTCCCCCAAAGAACTGACACGATAGCACAGACTCCAGCAAGGGTACTTCCCTGAATACTTCATTCTTGATCCATTCAAATCAATAAACATTTTCTGTCTTTCCTCCTTATCCTCATAATCTTCTTAATCCCTTCTTCTCCATTCATATCATACATCACTAGAGTCGCTCGATGTGGCGTAGTGGTTAACAAACATTTCTTGCTAGATCATTTACGATTGAGTAGTGAGTTCGATCATTACTGGATGCTAGAAACATCCGGCCTTGTGCCACATCTAAGCTACAGTAAATCATTTGGGTATTGATTTAAATTTATTAAAAGGAATTGGCGTGCACTTGTCAATGGTGATCCTAATTACTACATGACACCGCTTAAAGTTTATATAGACATTCGTTATATATATATATATATATATATATGAAAATATATAGGAAAGAACGGGTTAGCTAAGTAATCCAAAGTTCTTTAGTATTGTTTTTATTATTTTTTTAAAATAGTGCTCGATACAAAAGTAGAGCATAAATATAATTATATATTTCAAAATATGATTCCAACACGCTATATAAGAGGTCTCATGTTTCAAAAACAAGAGCCGAAAACTTCAATATAATTATTAGAATTAAATTGAGTTAAAGTGAGCTCTCGAAATTTTTTTGGGAATAACTTATTTCTGAAATTTACGTGTTTTAATAGTATATTTACAATTGAAATCAATATTTCTAAGCGTAAAGTAATTGATGAGTTAATCAAAATTCTATACTTAAAATAAGAGAAAAGAGCTGTCACTTAATCAATCGATACGGTACTGGGCAAAAGGTGGGGGCGGCGGCCGCAGGCATCCATATCGGGAGGACATCCAATCAAAGAGCGAAATAATTTAATTTGAATAAAATGTTCAGTTAGTCCCAGGCTGCACCAAACCTCTGCACGTCACTGGATGGATAGCAGAAAAGCCATATTCAATAACTTTTTTAACTAAAATATGTCTTTCGGATGCACAAATCACCGGAAGTAAGCTATGGCGGGAACAGTCAAGCGAAGGTCACCATACCGGGTCATAAAAGCTGCTGGACATTGGCTTACAAGTTTTACTCGATGTGACTGCCTTTTTAAATACGTTTAAAATATCTAAATAAATATTGTATTTTGTAAGTTAAAACCGTTAACAGTAAGCAACTTCTTCGTAAATATCTCTATTTACATATAAAGTGTTACCATCGGGAGATTTAATGTTCGAGGACTCGTGAAATCAAGAAAAGCAAAAATGTTCACTGATGTATGCTGTCTGCAAGGAAAAAAATGGAAAAACTTCATATTAATATGAGTTAGACAGCGCAAGGTAATAGATTTGGAAACGGACAGCTAAATATTATGCAAATGATTTTGTTATTAATATCAAACCCAAAAATAACATCCATAGATTTTAGACAAACAACCAGAGTATACGCGATCAACAACATTTAAAGAACTTTCAATAAAATCCTATTGTTCCCTGTAAAAATTTGAAGCGCTTGGAAAAACTGTAATGTGAGTTATCATAAAACAGAGAGATTTGGAAATGACTGATAAAAATCCCATTGATTTTCAGCGTACCTTCAAGTCGAAAGAGTTCGGATCATATGTGTATAGAATTAGTTAAAAAGTTAAAAAGTTAAAAATAAAATAAAATAAAATGAATAAATAAATATAAAATAAGATAAAGAACAATATAAAAGTATACACATATATATATGTATATGTATACAGAAAGATACATACACACACACATATATATATACGCATACACACATATATATATATATATATATATATATATATATATATATATATATATACATATATATATACACATATATATATATATATATATGTATACATACATATATATATATATATATATATATATATATATATATATATATTAGTGGTAAATATACACATACTTAACTGGTAGTATAATGTATTGGACATCCGACAACATTCATGTTCTTCTCACTTAAAGCTCTCCCACTCAAATTCCTCTCTGTTAAGTTTTAATTTTCCACCTTCTCTCGTCTGTTTCCCCCCCCCCTCTTTAGCTCTAACATTCGTCGCACACTCCCACACTTACATTCTCTCTAAATTCTATTTTTATTTCTGGAGTTGTTTTTTCTGTTTTCTTTTTGAATTTGTAGGTCTGATGAATTGGATCGTATTTACGATTCCAATGGAATAAATTATGACCATCGAATATTAGTGTTTGAGCCTTATATATATATATATATATATATATATATATATATATATATATATATATATATATATATATATATATATATATATATATATATATATTTGAATATATTTGAAACGGTACAGAAGCGTATTAAGGCATTAAAAACAAGAAATTTTATATTATGGACCATGATAGATTTAAAATAAAACAAACACCAGTCGACCGTTTCGTTGTGGATGCGACTACATAGGTAGAACGACACAGCGGTTGGACGTTAGAATTAAACAACACGTACCTGCTATAATACTGAATAAAAAAAAAATAAAAAAAAAATTTTCTTTGGGTGATACCATTCGTAACACGTATGGGTCTTCGATTGCGGATCACTTTATAAAGAATCCTACTTGTGCGTTGAATTTCAGTGTGAACTGGTTTTCTGTTTTGGCCAGTTCGCACTCGCTATTCCATCTTAAGGTGTTAGAGACGCTTTACATCAGGTTCAGGCAACCTACTCTTTGTAAACAAAGAGATTGTTTGCTTGGACTTGCTGTGCTGCGTTTCTAGCATCTTGGTTGGTATAACTTTTATAATAATTTATTTCTTCCTGTCCAATCATTCATGTCATGCATTACAGACTTCTTTTCTTTTTCTCATAATTTCCCCGTTAACAGTTCTGATGAGAGGGGACGAAACCGGTCGACTGGTGTTTGTTTTATTTTAAATCTATCATGGTCCATAATATAAAATTTCTTGTTTTTAATGCCTTAATATATATATATATATATATATATATATATATATATATATATATATATATATATATATATAAATAGATAAAAGGTTACTGGTCGGAGTTGAATCACACCAGGAAATAGTAGTGCTAAAAAGTGCATGATACACGTATGAAAACAAAAATAAAGGTAAAAATAACATGTAGTGCTTTTAACTTTAAAAATCAGGAGATTAGTTGAATCCGCTACCTTGGTTTCAACCTTACGATATCCTCAGGCGATTTTTATCAAATGACCTCTTAACGCTTTATTTATTTTTTTTTTTTAATTAAGCTTAGCTATTTTTTTTTTAATAAATAAACAAAACGCACAATGTTGTTGTGTAAGAAAGGGAAGAAGAGAATGTGAAGAAGCAAGAAAAAAAAAGAAGGGGGAAGAGAAGGAAAGAAAGAGTATTATATTTACATTTGAGGAGGCATAGCACGTGGAGCTAAAACATTCTAACACGGTGGACGAAATAAAGGGTTCGATTCGAATAAAGAAGGTCGAAGTTTACAACGGCCGAAACGTTGTGAATATGGCAATGAAGATGAAGATAACAGTCCGAATAATGTAAATAATGTAAATAAGCATAATTCCTTATCTCAGATATATAGACAGATACAATCTTTCCCTTTCTTACACCCAACGTTGTGAGTTTGTTTTTGATTTTTTTTTTTAAAAATAATATAGCGTTCATTAGTTTTTAAATAAAATAAAGCGTTAAGAGGTCATTTGATAAAAAATCGTCTGAGGATACCGTAAATGTTGAAGCCAAGGTAGCGGATTCAACTGATCTACTGATTTTTAAAGTATATATATATATATATATATATATATATATATATATATATATATATATATATATATTATGAAATGGACTAAGTACCACAATTATTTATTTTGATATATTTTCTGTTTATACGTTATTTTTACAGATACAATTAAGTAAATAACCTGTTTATATTAAACAGTACTAATTAATTTAAAATAACTTATGAACACAGCAATTGTGCATTTTATAACATAGTGATTTACCAAGCGTAGCCTAGATGTGGCACTAGGCCGAAATTATGAGGCAGCCAGTGAGGATCGAACGCACTCAAAATTGTTCTAGCGAGACAAGTTTGCTAACTATTACACCGACTCGAGTTGTCCTAGTCTATTTCATAATATATGTTGGCATTTGTTTACGTTAAGATACGCTTCGAATAGATATGTTCGTTCGAGAAACATCGTGGGGAATTTGTTGTTTAAAAATAGTAATTTGAAGTTGCTAACCAGACGCTTCCTCTGTAGCTAAATAGTATAGCCCGTCAGGCCAAATGACGTTTCCGTGTAGGATACAGGATCGATTGCAGTAGGAGGACTCATATTTTCTACGAAATTTCTCGGGCATTTAGACCGGTAATTGTAACTAACATTGTTTATTATTAACAGAGCATTTACTTAAATAACTGTATCTATAAAAATAACGTGTGAACAGAGAATATATTAATATACAAATATATTTATATACACACACACGATATATATATATATATATATATATATATATATATATATATATATATATATATATATTAGGTTGGTGCAAAAATAATGACGTAATAATGTCGTTTTTTGACGTTAGAAAATACGTCAAAAAACGACATTATTACGTCATTATTTTTGCACCAACCTAATATATATATATATATATATATATATATATATATATATATATATATATATATATATCTGGTGTGAGTCAAAAGTCGTGCACCATAGGGATAATTTATTACAAGTATAATTACACATGAAAATTTTATTTACTATTTATTTAATTGTTATATGTGCTGTTCAAAATATCCTCCTCTTGCTCTTTCAAAAACACATTTCAATTCTATGCCTGCATGAAACATTAACGCATCGAATAGTTTCCTCTGTCATTCATATTTAATTCTTTCTTTAAGTTCCTCAATATTTCTTGGATAAATCTGATAATCAATTGATCTCAAATGACCCCACCGACAAAAGGTGAACTCGTCGGCTTCTCAACTGGACCTATCAAAACAAATTAGACATTTAAAACATGATTAATTAACCCCTATGATGCGTGACTTTTGACTCACGCCATATATACATACATGCATATACATATACATACATACAGACACACACACACACACACATATATATCATTATTTATTTAAAAATATGATTCCAACACGCTACATAAGAGTTCTCATGTTTCAAAACAAGAGCCGAAAACTTCAATATAATTATTTCAATTAAATTGAATTGAAGTAAGCTCTGTTCCATCTTCAAGCGAAACATGAGAACTCTTATGTAGCGTGTTGGAATCATATTTTTAAATAAATAATTATATTTATGCTCTACTTTTGTATCGAGCACTATTTTAAAAAAATAATAACAAAAATACTAAAGAACTTTGGATTATTTACCTCACCAGTTCTTTTCTATTTTCTATATATTTTCACATATACATACATATATATATATATATATATATATATATATATATATATATGAGTGAACACTGAAGTCAACACTTAGACGCGACAGTCTGTTTCATGCTAGATGCAATCGATGGCCTAACGATTGCATCTAGCATGAAACAAATTTACAAATTTCTCGTTTACAGTCGCTCTCTCACAGACGTGCTGTTGCTTCCCTCTGTCTTTTCTACAAATATTTTCAGGTAACTGCCCCGACGAGCTACTTTCGCTGGTTCCCAAAATGCATGAATTTAAACGTTCTACTAGTTTTGCATCTACGTCCCACCCTTTCACTGCCGAAACGGTTACATATAGCCGTCTCTTCTACTCCAATAGCTTCATGTCTCGCACTTCCTGTCTGTGGAACTCCCTTCCTCTTACTTGCTCCCCTGATTGCTATAATCTCCAGGTACCTTGATCTATTCCCCGTCCTTCTCTTCATCCTTTCCTCTATCACGCCTCTTTACTCTTGCTCTCGCTCTCTGTAACCCTTGCGTGTTAGTGGCACTCCCGCCTTGCTTGGAGTGAAATGCTTATAACAAAAATGAAATAAAATAATTAAAGTTAAATAAAAATTAGTATATTCGTATATTTCTATAAACAAACAAACAAATAAAACTAATTTATTTTATAACATTTTTAAAAAATAATTAATTTATATCATTTAATTTTTACATGTTTTAAAATTCTATAGGTTTCATTCCAGAAAATAAGTTTAAACGAAAAATAATTAAAATAGACAATATTTAAGATTCGTGGCCGCAAAAAATCCTTATGTCAAAAGGACGGTTATTTCTTTGACGCCGCTATTACTGTCTATACTTTTGACACCCTTGGCCATGTTTTTTTTTCAAAACTATAAATATTTGTGAACCAAATATAATGCCATATTTTTGTCTGAATTTCTTGAATGAGAACTATTATCCTCATCTTTGTTGTTGTTAGCAAATTTTCCTTATGTTCTTTTAATGTCTTATTGTTCGTTTTTACAACTCCAGAGAGGAGTTCAAAGCTCTCTAACAGATACAGAAAACAAACACTGAGATATTATAAGAGCATATGGAAAATTTATTCCTTTCAAAAATTTATTTCTTTTATTTGTCTGAAGAAGGTCACGAGACCGGAAACTCGTGTAGCAGAAATATGAAGAATAAAATATATATATTAAAACAATTCCACATTATAACCAAAAACATCCCTTTTTTATAAATGGACAATTTTCTCTTGTTGGAACAACTATAACCTATTCCCTATTATATAATATAAAATCAAGAATCTTAACATCTGATTTAGCTCCCCGCCCACCCCCATTTATCCGCCCTCACTTTTAATATTTGATATACATCCTGAGAGAAACACACTTTTTCTGCCGTTTTACTTGGTACTTAATTTAACTCTCGAATCTTCTGTGTGCCGTGTCCTTTCAGAATGTGGATGATCATGGCTCTTAGTAAAATTTTCTCTCTTTAACCCCCAGCCGTCTGTTCGCACAAGTTCATCAGATAAGTTGTCCGCTGCTTTCCCCCTATTTCTCTTGTCCTCGATATGCCCTGTGAGGGTTACGTTTTCCAAACCCTCCTTCCTCATTATGTGTCTTTCTGTCTCTTTCTGATTCTGAGTATTTTCTATTTGTTGCCATTTTCTTTAAAACTTCCTCGTTCCTCCGTCCATGGTATTCTCAGCATCCTTCTGTAGAACCACAATTCTGTTACCTCTAGTTTCCTCTTCATCGGGGAGTGGGGAAGATTAACCATAATTCACTGCCATACAAGAGGATTAATAACACAAAGTAATTCAGCGCTTTTTTCTTTATTTCTAACGAAATTCTCCTTTTCCTTCGTACTTTGCTTAGCTCTTGGAAGGCATCTTTTCCTAATCCTATGGGCGTTCGGATTTCGGTGTCTCATTTTCCATTCTCTGTTAAAATACTTCTGTACTTGTTTGATGTTGACATCTCTAGTTCGTTAATTCATATCTTGGGCTTTTTCTCTTTACATGCTATCAAATTAACGTAATTAAGAAAATCTTTTCCAAAATTTGTTTTTATTTATTCATTTTAGAATTTTATTGTTTAACGTACATTCTAAAGTTTCTTCTTTTACAATTTATTACAGAATTATTCCAAACATATTTTGCATTCTTTTAGTTCAAAGATAAATTTAAAACATTAAACATCTTTATTTTTAGAAAAGTATACATTTTCAAAAAAAGTTGCTTTTACAGACAATTTTCAAAATTTATAGTGTGATTTTAAAATATTAAATTTTAAATAAATCTTATTCATATTTCAAAACTTTAAATTTTCAAATTTTAAACCATCGAATTTAATCATTTTAAAATTTAAAATTTTAAAATTACAAGTGAATAGTTTTAAAATTCAGGATTTTAAAGTTTCAAAATAATTATTTTAAGAATCTAAATTTATAATTTAAGAATAATCTTTTAAAAATTTCAAACATCGTATTTTAAAATTAATCACACTTAATTACTTAATAATTCTAAATTTTACAATTTCAAAACAATAATTTTAAAATTCCAAATTTTAACATTTTGTGAATATTATATAAAATTCTAAATTTTAAATTCCCACTGGATCACTTGAATTTCTGAATTCTTGAAAAAATTTTAAATTTCAGAGTAACCATTTAAAAGTATAGTACAAATCGTCTTAAAATTCTAAATTTTACCATTTCAAAATAATCTTATTAAAATATTGTATGTTAATAATTCAGAATAATCATTTCTACATAATCCTTTTCAAATTCTCAGTTTTTAAATTTCATGGGAATCATTTCTATTTCTAAAGTTTAACATATCAAAATAATCATTTTAATCCTTTAAGTTTTAAACTTTCAAAAATAATCATTTTTAAATTTCGCGGATAATAATCTTAAAATTTCATATTTATCGTTTTAGCTTTCTAAATGTTGAAATTTCAAAAAATAATCATTAATAAATGTTCAATTATTCGTTTTAAAATTCTATCTGTTGAAGTTTTAAAAGTAATCATTTTAAAAAAGTAATCATACTGATAATTTTCAAAATTTATTTTTAATTATTTAATTATTTTTAAGCATATCGATAGAATTGTATATAAGTGTATCAACTTGTAATCAGCATCAGTGTACGTGTGTCCGTGCGTGTGTGGACGAAAGTAGGAAATTGAAACATATCCTATCCTAAAAGATAGAAATGAGAAGCTTTTGACTTGCATGTCTCAGCCTGCATTTTTTAATTGTCCACAGGGCAAAACTTACAACGTTTGCATCCACGAATGGATTACCAAGGCAGCACATATAGTGATATTTCAGGTAGGATATACATTGGATCCAGCTTTTCTTTCGTTAAGTAATTCCTTGTCATCTGAGCGTCAAACAATCAAATAGTGATGCCATCACTTAGTGTATCAATAGTTGGACGCGTTGTGTACTGTAGCCTTAATATAATACTGTATTTGTGTTACTATTTCATAATTTTATATTAATTCCTGTGTTAATATGCCAAATATATTCCCCAAACACAAGTTTTAGAAGGATATATTTATAATAGCCTTTTGAAGGTACGGTAAGTAGTGTGCAGTATTTGTTAGAAGTGCTGTCCCACTCGGTGATAAATGTTTGCTCTTTATACCCTCTATATATTAGGTTGGTGCAAAAATAATTTCGTTTTCTCACATAGTAATATATGTTAGAAAACGAAATTATTTTTGCACCAACCTAATAAATCGAACCCTAGTTTTGGAAAGATTAGGCTTGAAAACTCAATTTGTACCCGGCTATTTACGGTAAGCATAGAAATACCGTTTAAGTATATTATTTTATTCTTTTTTATCCTTTTGGTGTGCACGTTCGTTGAAGTTTTTTTTTTTTTTTAACCTCATTTAAGGATTAAGACAAGAAGTAAGAAAAAGATCTAAACATGCATTTATTTCATAATATTAGGTTGGTGCAAAAATAATGACGTAATAATGTCGTTTTTTGACGTTAAAAAAATACGTCAAAAAACGACATTACTACGTCATTATTTTTGCACCAACCTAATAGTTTCAACTTTAAGGGGAATTAATTAGAAGACGATGGAAACTACATTTTACCACATGAGATGGCATTTTATTAGCTTGAGTCATAAATAATTTCTTTTCTTGCGTTTATCAATTTATTCTTTTACATTTTATTCAATTATATATTCAATAATATCTGCAATTTCTTGTTTTCTTTGACGGCTTTTAGATAGATTTTGATTAAAAATACCGCTGTTTTTGATGTGAAAAGTTTGCGACGAACTTTTGAATTTGGTTTTCATTAAAGAAAATTTTCCCCATCAAAGCAACTTTTCAGCGATCGGTTGATGCAAGTTCAGTTAAATATGGCGGATGAGCCAGAAGTGACTAACCGAGTTCCAATTATTTTTCCTTTGTTATTCTTGCTCTATGCGGCCTTGCCTTGTCATGGAAGAGAACAACATTTTCCTTACTGTCGAGTTCATGGTGCTTTTCAACCAAACTTTTCCTGGCACGTTTGCAGCGATCGAAAAGAAAACAATCGATTAGTGCAAGGCCGGATAAATAGGGTGAGTGGGAATAGAACAGACCAAGCAGATATCAAAGTGGTTTTCTTTGATTATTCCTGCAGTGGAAGAGTGATTAGAATGTTCATTTTCTGACCATGAGACCCAGGTTCGAATTTCACCATGGAGGTGATCTCAGCGTGCAGCGTGTGCCTTTGGAAAGTACCTGAAAACCATACCACGGCTTGTCCCAAGTCTTTTGTGTGAAATCGTGTAGACGAGACCCTTGGGAGCGGTCGGTGGTTGTGCAAGCACGAAGTCGCAAGTCATCGTGACCTAGGGTTTGAGCGTGCAGGTCTTGTTCAGACTGTTGATCACGTTAGATAGCGCACAATCTCCCAGAAACTGTAACTCGGCATAGTTGCAGTATAAACCACGGGTGGACCGTGTGGGTGTTGAACAACCACAAATGTGCCTGAGCAAGCATTTGCAATAGGGATTAACTAGCGGCTCTAGTTGACGGGCATCCCCGAATACGAGTGGCTGTGCCTTTTAGTATCCGGTCTTGCGTTGTCATGGAGGATAACAACATTTTTCTTTAATACACTGTGTACGTTGCCATTGCCGTTCTATAAATAATGTATGTACTCCAAATTTATTCTTCACTGCCACGTGTGATTAGTTTCTAGGATAGTATATTCGTCATTACAATATTCGTCATTACAACATTCGTCATTACAATATTCGTCATTACAATATTCGTACAAAATATTTGTACATAAATTTTAACATCATGAGTGTTTTAGTTGGAGTCCTACGAACATGTGGTACTGCGGTACATGTTGGATTGAACGGAGAATGATAGGTTCTTGTGGTGCTTGAGGAAATCATTATAGTGAATGGACCGCAAGTCAGATGAGCTAGTTGAAGGATAAACAATGCTAACCAGTCCTTCCTCCTTTCTCCTTCGCCCTTGTGCCACAAAACAATGTCCGGGTATTGTTTAAATAAACATCCGTTGTTACAACTCTGGTTCCCCAAAATGGAAAATACTTATGACTCAACCTAATAAAAACCTCGTTTCTAGTGTTGTTGTCAAGTTCTGTGAAACCGTTCTACTTAGAAAGTTATTTTTACGATATAAGTATATTTATATTTGAGATGTGACGTTCCCAAAATGCCATGATGTAGCCCACAATTCTTATCTACGATAAAGACAACATTTAATTCTTCATAATGGCCGTAACGGTCGAAAGTACTCGAACCAAAACAGAACTGAATCGTAAACTTTGGATTGTTTATTCATAGTGCTCGAATGCACTATGAATTATTCGAAAATTGGTAAAAATACAACAGAAAACTAAACGATAGAATTTAATATAACTTGTTTAAATTCTTGATGCCTAAATATACATCATCATCGTTATTTATTATCATCAAATAATATGCTTGTCTCTCCCTTTGTTATTTCCTTAGTTCACACGACCGTTACGCCCTGCCAATACCTCATAAATAATGGACTATTCAGTTTTGATCGTATGGAAAGAAGGGAGAAGACACTACTTGGTTTCAGTGAGAAAATGAAAGAAAGAAAGCAAGGAAGACAGGAGTGTTTAGCGGTAGTTTCAATGAAATGGAAAAATTCTCAATTTCAAATCTTTTCATTTGTACCCCCTTACTTCTTAAAATAATGACTAGCATTCATATTTATTATTGTTATTGCAACGGTTTGTTAAAATTGTTAAGCTCAAATATTAAACAATGCGATAACGGACTTTCTACAGATATTTTATTGTTGTAGAACTCGCCATGAACTTATTCTATTATTAACTTAAGAATTAGGATTCATCGGCAAATTCAAATAGAAAAACCATGAAATTTTCACTGGTTAAAACAAGTTATTATTATTACTGTTATTATTATTATTAATATTGATTTCTTTCTTACTGATGTTATCGCATCGTTGTTATTACCATTTAAGATGCAACGGTCCCGTGCAGATAATCGATTTGCATCAGTTCGGTTCCATTGCAGTGTAAGGGCATTAAGAATTCTCAAGGATTCTATCGCGATAACATCAATCAACATTTTTCTAGAGATCTTCCAATCACCCCGGTGACTGGTAACCACTAAATTGCACTTTTTTGTGAACATTTACCATTTACATGCATGGGCACCAGATAATCCACCAGCGATCGGTTAGGCTAGCAGAAAAATCTACCGTGTCTACGAGCCCAAGTTTCCCAGATGTTTCCAGTCTCGAGAGAGCACAAAAGCTTCTCCGTGCTCAACAACCATCAACCCTGTATCCACTGACAAAATGATGCAAGCTTCTCGCTGCTCTATCATTATTTCCATAAGAATTTTTTTCAAGTGAATACATTCTTTGGTTCCATCAATTGTAAAACCCGCCATGCCACGCACAGTTTAGGCACTACACTTGTTTACTTCGTATTTCATTCTTGATCAGATTCTTCCCACGAACCACTGCTCTGTGGAACCGACTCCCAAGAGAATGTTTTCCCGATCGGTATAATCTTAACCTTTTCCGTTATATTCCCCTCATACTCCCAGAAATCGTTCCTCTTACTCTGTAACCCTCTATCACAAGTGGTTCTTGGGCATAGTACAGGTTGAACATCATTGTAAAAAAAAATAAGGTTTCCGACGAATTGTGTGACTACTACAATCGACCGACGTGAACTTAATCGAGCATTTTTTGAACGTGATTGAAAGGTAACCCACAAACATCCACAAAATGAGTTGTGGAATCGGGAATGCATCGATCAATATTTCTCTAATCATGAGTAGAATCGATTCCACGTCAAACCGATACACTTTACCGTGATAGAGAGTCTTCGACGGCTATCTCATGACTTTTGGCACGTCACTGTAGTAATGTGTCTTGCGATAAAATTAGGTTAATTTTACAAGTATCTGTTTTAACTTATAACCAACTGTTTCAGCGTTATTATTTAGTCTTTTGAATTCAGATAGACAACCAGATTTTTTTCCTAGTATTGTATTTCTATTTCACATTTTACCAGACCAGTCAGAGACACGGGTGAAAATGCCAGTGGAACCTGAAATACCGAGACCATCACGACCAGGTATGTTCCAAATTGCATCTCCAAAAGAAGCCCAGCGACTTAACTTCCTCTCAATAATTCATTATAAAGATTAAGATTAATACCGGGGGTGCCTTGGTTGGCAATCAATATGAATAAAGAAAAACGAAATTCGAATCGGTTTGGAGGTGGTCGGGCTCCGTCGGGGTACTTTGCCACTAGGCTACTTTCCTACGGCTGCAGTACGTGCGGTGACCCTACGACTCTAATGGGTTATGGACACGTGATCGTGATTAAAACGAGAATTAAAAAAAGGTGATCATTTAATTTTCATTTTCGCTGAAATTATTGTGCCACGTAAGAATTATCAAAGATTTAATCAAGTTATATATAAAGTGGACACAAAGATCAACGCTGAGCGGTGACAGTCTGTTTCATGAGTCATTAAAATTGTTATTAAAATATACAATGATATACGGACAATGACGACAAACAACTGTCCTACCGATTCTAAAAACAGGAAAAGACAATTTAGAACGTAGAAATTATAGACCGATTTCTCTCACAAGCATTTTATATAAACCGTTGGTTAGTTTGGTACTTGGAATTCAACAAATTAATGGCGGACTTACAATATGACAATATGACTTTGCGAAAAAACAGGGCCATGTGGTTCGTTTGGAAAGCTTTATAAGGCAAGCAATTATAAGAATGAATATATATATATATATATATATATATATATATATATATATATATATATATATATATATATATATATATATATATTAGAGTAATCAGAAAGTAATTACGTATTTCACTACTCTAAATTCTGAGTCGACAAAATAAACCTGAACCATGTTTGAATCTATCATTAAAAACACACAATTACTTTATAATTCGGTTGGAAAGCTTTATAAGGAAAGCATTTATAAGAATGAACATATATATATTTTTTTTTTTTAAATCCACATTACAACCAAAATCCTTTGCGACTTCTCTCTTCTTTTTAATATATATATATATATACATATATATATATATATATATATATATATATATATATATATATATATATATATATATATATATTTGAATATATTTGAAACGGTACAGAAGCGTATTAAGGCATTAAAAACAAGAAATTTTATATTATGGACCATGATAGATTTAAAACAAAAACAAACACCAGTCGACCGGCTTCGTCCCCTCTCATCAGAACTGTTAACGGGGAACTAAAATTATGAGGAAAAGAAAAAGAAGTCTGTTATGCATGACATGAATGATTGGACAGAAAGAAATAAATTATTATAAAAGTTATACCAACCAAGATGCTAGAAACGAAGCACAGCAAGTCCGAGCAAACAATCTCTTTGTTTACAAAGAGTAGGTTGACTGAACCTGATGTAAAGCGTCTCTAACACCTTAAGATGGAATAGCGAATGCGAACTGGCCAAAACAGAAAACCAGTTCACACTGAAATTCATCGCACAAGTAGGATTCTTTATAAAGTGATCCGCAATCGAAGACCCATACGTGTTACGAATGGTAATAGTTAACAGACTTTTTCTTTTTCTTTTCTTCATAATTTTAGTTCCCCGTTAACAGTTCTGATGAGAGGGGACGAAACCGGTCGACTGGTGTTTGTTTTTGTTTTAAATCTATCATGGTCCATAATATAAAATTTCTTGTTTTTAATGCCAATATATATATATATATATATATATATATATATATATATATATATATATATATATATATATATATATATATTAGGTTGGTGCAAAAATAATGGTTGTTTTTGACGTATTTTTAACGTCAAAAACCGACATTATTTTTGCACCAACCTAATGTGTATATATATATATATATATATATATATATATATATATATATATATATATATATATATATATATATTAGGTTGGTGCAAAAATAATGTCGGTTTTTGACGTATTTTTAACGTCAAAAACCGACATTATTTTTGCACCAACCTAATGTATATATATATATATATATATATATATATATATATATATATATATATATGTATATTAGGGTATTCGAAAAGTAATTGCGTATTCCACTGCTCTAAATTCTGAGTCAACCAAATAAACCTGAACCATGGTTGAATCTATCTTAAAAAAACATACAATTACTTCATCATTTCTGATGAGTCTTATATAGTGTTCATTTGATAGTTTAACTCCTTGGCAGATTATAAATGCCATTATCAACATATTCGCCATAGCCTATTGTATGAATTCAAAAATAGTAGTACAGCTACAGAATCATATAAGTTCTAAGTTGGAGTATCCATATAAATTGCACAAATGTTTTTTAAAAACATTTGTGCAATTTATATGGATACTATGAAGGCTCATACATGTTAGCTGTAGTTTAAAAGGTTTAAAATTACAACTGTTATATATCCAACAAGCTCTGAATAGAGAACTTTTGAAATGGTCTATTGAATTGGATCGACCTCAAGATTTGGCACAGAAACATTGTGTCTTGTTCGTTGGTCTATGAACATCTCAAGTGAATTGGGAAAACTTGCAGATAGGAGATTTGGGTTCCTCGTGAGGTTTCGCTTGTGGACTGAACCCAACGCTGCACCATCTTCAAAAGTCTTTTAAACGAGAATATCAACAATTTATTTTAGACTACATTGTTAGAGATAAAAAAAGAATTACTTTTGATTGATAACAGAAAAGAAGACAATGGACATCATAAAATGAATAACCAATGTCATGACCAAAACCAAGATTTCATGGACAGAAGTCCTTGCTTTATGTCTGTTGGGATATGAAAGGTGTCGTCCATTACGAACTACTGGAAGATGGCAGGACCACAATTACAGGCGTTTATCACTATCACTTTGACCGGTTAAACCAAGCATTACATCGAAAATGTCATGCTTTGATAAATGGGAAAGATGTTATTCTCCAGCGTGACAATGTAAGGGTACACCCTGCAAAAAAAAAATTAGATGGAAAGATAAGATCTTTATAATGGGAACTTATTCCATATCCTCCAGCTTCAACGGATTAAGCAGCTACAGATTTTCATTTTATTTTTCATTTGTCTAGAACATTTTATAAATGGCAGAACATTCAGAAACAAAAACGCTGAAAATAGTATTTCAAATTTTTTCTCCAGGAAAAAATAATCACAAATTTCTTTAGACGTTGAATCTAAAAATTGCCTTCCCATGATTGCATAATTAAAATAAATATGTAAATGAATTTAACTTATATTCGTTTTTATTAGGTTGGTGCAAAAATAATGACGTAATAATGTCGTTTTTGACGTTAAAAAATATGTCAAAAAACGACATTATTACGTCATTATTTTTGCACCAACCTAATATATCCATCCTAGTAAATCGTAATTACTTTCCCGATTGCGCTAATATTTTTTTATTGTTATCTTGATAAAAGTGAACGTGTGTATTGTCCTGTATAGCAGCGGTCCTCAACCACCGGACCGCGGAATGCTACCTGGCCGTGGACTATTTGGTACTGGACCGCACAGAATGAATTCTATCGCGGTCTTGTTTAATGTGTTTTGTTAGGTGCGTAATCGACACCGGTTTGTGGAAAAATTGTCTTTCACGATACCAGTCCTTGGCGTAAAACGTTTAGAGGCCGCTGTTCTATACGAGGGAAATAACAGTAATCAGGAATAATGGCAAATAGGGCCGAACAGAAAAAATAAAACCTTCTCTGTTACATTTGTTTAAAAAAATGACATGGTCATGACCAAACTCGAAACAAATGATTTGATCTTTTAGAGCAATGTCGACCAACTATTATGCGTCTATATTTCTGAAATGAGGTATTAGGTTGGTGCAAAAATAATGACGTAATAATGTCGTTTTTTGTCGTATTTTTAACGTCAAAAAACGACATTATTACGTCATTATTTTTGCACCAACCTAATATAACTCTTTACATTTTTCGGACTATTGTCCTCATCATCATTGCCATATTCACGCCGTTTCGGTCGTTGTACGCTCCGGCCATCTTCAAGTGATATAACTGA
This sequence comes from Acanthosepion lycidas, assembly GCA_963932145.1. NCBI lineage: Eukaryota > Metazoa > Mollusca > Cephalopoda > Sepiida > Sepiidae > Acanthosepion > Acanthosepion lycidas. Next base: position 47,027,602 of record OZ010598.1, on the reverse strand, counting down.
AACTGCTTAAAGATCATAATAATAATCATCGTCCGCCTTTGTCTTAACACCGGAAGTGTTTAAATGGGCTTTTCGTGGTATAAATATCGTTTGGTGATTTCAGGCCAGCAATCGTTCGATTATACCAGATGTGAAACGAAGGATTCGGATGAGGATGAAGACAATGATGATGGCAGCGATCATTATGGTGACCTTGCTTCAAAAGGTAGAGTTTCATTTTGCTTCCGATTCGCTTTTTAACAGAGTGCTGGCTTCAGATTTGCTTTGCGGAAATACTCAACGAAGACATTTGTTGGAGGGCATTTTCTTGTTCTTCACATCACATACAAAAATACTTCGCTTTGGCACTTTTCTTTCTCTTACTTTATTATTCTTTTAAAACTCTCCAAGTATTTACTAATATTATCGAATGTTTGTTTTGTTTTTTTAATATTTTAAAAGTTCACTTCTTTAAATCTGTGTTAATTTTTAACAGTCCCTTTGTACCTCATCGTTTAAAGAGCTACATATTACATCTTAAAACAATATGAACCGGTTTGGTTAAGAGCTATTTGCTGTGTTCTGTGCTAAAAACATGTTACCCTATATACTCGTGTATAAGACGACTTCATGTATAATGATTTATTTGCATGAATTTTAACCCTACCAGAAAAATTACCTATGTATAATGCAACCTGTCCCCGAAAATGTATGATTTTTAAACTCTTAAAAAAAACTGCCTGTAATACGACACCTTATATTTTAGTAAAAAACATTTTATCAGAAAAACTCGTACTATACTCGAGTATTATGCGAGTTTTTCGGATCGGATTGAGGAATCCAGTCGAATTCATTACATTCACTTATGTGCTAATACCCTTGGGAAAGGTATGAATTCTCTTCTTCTCCTCCCCCAGCTATGGGTAAATAGCAAGGCAGACCAGATGGCACCTGGCCTACCGCAGAAATAAATGGCAACTTACTGCGGTAAAAATTCTGCTTCGTCAGCCATGTATCGAAAGATACATGATCGCCTAAGCGTGTATCACGCCTGGCACATAACTGACTGATTTATGGTATATTGATCTGAAAGACAAGAATGGTTTATTCAACTGAAAGACAAGAAAATAACTAATACAAGAAACCGTTCAAGAGAATAGATGATATGCCTTACAATATATACCATTAAATACGATATCAAAAAAAAGATGGTATAGCGTCAGGAAAATGGTGAGGTAAAAGAGGCTAGCTGTTCGTTTGCGAGTATGCATGACTGCTATGGTGGGAAGCTAATCTCTGTTGCATATTCTTGCTCAGGCACATTTGTGTTTCTTCAACATTCACAGAGTCAACCTGTGGTTTATATTGCAACTATACTGAGCAAACCATAGGATACTTCCTTGGCATTTGTGCTTCGGCCCTGTTGGTGGTAGTATCGCGGCTACGCCTGGCTTGGACCGCCTCGGGTCTGGACCAGTTATGACATGCCAAGACCAGCTATGACTAGCTTAGACCAGCTCTGACCAGCTTGGACAAGCTATGACCAGCTAAGACCAGCTATAACTAGCTTAGACAAACTGTGACCAGCTAAGACCAGCTTGGACCAGCAGCCCGAGTGAAAACACTCGGGTCCCTACGTTAAAAATGACCTTGTGTCACAACCTATCTCAGTGGGAAGTCAAGTAAATATCTACTGTGCAGACCATAGTTACAGTTTCTGGGAGAGAGAGGGAGCATAATTTGGCCGGACCAACAGCTTCGAACAAGGCCAGTACTTTGTGCTAACACAACTAGCGATGGATAATGAACAGTTCATGATGATGATGATCATCATCATCAGGTCGAGCAAGCTCGGCATTTGTGATACGCTGCTTTGATCCATTCCTTTTGAAAGCTTACCCAGTCTCCATCCCATGTCTCCAATCAGATGGCCAATGTACATCTTTGGCTGGCCTTGTGTTCTTTTTCCATGGGATGATATCCAGCTAGTTCTTCTTTGTTACACCAACAATGACCAGCTTAATCTTAGTCTTTGTGGGAGTATTAATTTGCTGATGGGGGGTATGTTGCCATAGAGTTCTTTCTTTGTTGGGTGATCTTTCCAGAATTTTAGTGCTGCTCGAACCATCCGTATGCAAGCACCATCTAACCAGTTTGACTGTTAGTATCCAGGTTAAGGAGCCATATACAAGTACAGACAGTAGTGTAGCTCTAAAAAAACAGTTCGCTCAACTCAATTTTACTCCCAAGACTTGGCAAGTTTCTCGCTTGGTGTCGTCTATCTTGACCAATATTAACAAGAAATCAGATCCTTGAAAAAAGGATGAATGGTGATATCCTCGTGGTCGAAATGCTAACGTTTTAACCCCCCTGCCACAGTGAGGTATAAAGATATTAAGTAAAAATGTTTAATAAATACATTCCGCTTCCACCTCCGCTACCTACGACTCGTTTTCACATGGCGAGAGAAACTTGTCATACCGATGTCATTGAGCGAATGGGATTCTCATGCTTACGTATCCTCTTCTGCCAGCGACAACTGCAATGGTTGGGTCATGTTCATCGATAGTCGAATCACAAAGGGTGTTATGTACGATGGGCTGGCTATAGAATATTGTCCAGTATGACGCACTACACTGTGCTTTAAGTGTGTTTACAAGCAGAAACTCAGATAGATGGGAGGAATTGTTGATGACCGCAGTATCTGGCGACAGGCTGTTCGAAAAAGCGTCAAGAGAGACGAGGACAAGGGCAACCATTAGATGTTAGACAGTAAACGACGCAAGGCGGCAAAATCAAGTTCATGCTTCTCACACCAGTATCATAAACATTACTTGCGGGTAAAATTTCTATTCAAGATTCTAATTGCCTAGTCTTTATGGTAAGTGTGCTAAATCTCTGTTACAAAACACCACTGGACATAATCTAAGCCTCTTATCCTAAAAGTGAACAAAATTCTAGTCCCATAAATAAAATCTCATATAAAAAGAAACAAATTTAACGTTAAAAATTAAATGAACTGTAAATTCAACTTTTAATGTCTAATTGAGACAATAATAATAATATCCAGCATATACACTTATATGTACAATATCCAATATATGCATTTATATATGCAATATACAATATATACACTAATATGTACAATATCCAATATATACACTACAATGTGACAATAAACACAATATCCAATGTATACACTTATTTCGTGCTCACAAATTCATGCTCCATTTATATATACATAATTATGAATGATCACTTGAAACAGATGAATAACAATGAATACATGTATAGCCTGTCTTAATGTAATATATGACAACAGGCGAATCATTTGAATGAATCTTATATGAGAATCGGACTTTATCCGCTAGGATTATATTAAGGATTCTCTCGCTCAAAGTCATTCTTAACCATTGATCTGAGAAAGAGTTTGTGTACAGCTAATAGTTTAGATTTTTCTGAACGGGTTTGGTGATGTGGTTTTTGTTATTTGGCACAATTCTGTGTGATGTTTTAGTGCCTGAACAAGAGGTTCGTAGGAGGATGGGCCTCGTTATGACGTACCGGATGTCATCCACTGAAAGCCATTTTTAATAATAAATCTGAGAAAGCTGTTGTATACAGAAGATAGCTTAGATATTTACGAACGTGTTTCGTGATGTGTTTTCTGTTATTTGGCAACTTCTCTGTGATTCTTTAGCGCATTAATACGGAGGTTCTTAGAAGGATTGTCGTCGTTATGACATACACAGTCTTATCCACTGAAAAACATTTTAATAATTATACTGAGAAAGCTGTTGTATAGACATGACAGTTTAGATATTTCTGAACGGGTTTGGTGCCATGCATAACACATGCATATGAAAGTTTCTTTCTGACAAGACTATTTAAGAACATGCATCAATTTTTCTGGTTTTCGTAGTAAATTTTGGAATTTGTCAAGGATACCCCTGGAGCAACCTGTTCTATGTTAAATTCCCCTATCTCTTAATACTAAATTTTAATCCATTTTTAATCATTGATCTCAGAAATCTGTTGCTTATATCATACTAGAATTTTGTCTACTGGATGGTATCCACTGGATTTTTTGTTTACTCGGATTTTGTCCACTGGGTTTTTGTCTTGGATTCACTTGCTCGAAGCCATTTTTAACAATTGATCTTGGAAAGCGATTGTGTCCAACTGGCCTTGCCTGACATTAATATGAATGTCTCGATCTGACGAGGCTATTTAAGAGCTTGAAGCGAATGCATGGCTGAATGAAAAGTAATACTGACAATATGTGCATATCTTATCTATCTATCTATCTATATATATATATATATATATATATATATATATATATATGATAACATGCGATTGGCTTTTCAACCTAATCTTATTAATTAATCTGATATGGGACTGGGATTTTGTCCACTTTTGGGATAAGTGGCTGGAATTTTATCTAATTAGATTTTGTCATAGTTTTAATCATTCTACCATTGTCTTACAAGATAGACGATTGCCAGGAATTGAACTAAAGTCAATGGACAACATTAAATATATCAGCGCTAATCGTAGAAGTTCACAACAATTTTCAACATTACTCTTAGCTGTATAATAGTTGCGGCGTATTAATAATTGGGAAGTCGATATTTTTAGTGTGAAATAAACCGAGGTTCTTAATAAATGGTGTGGTCGAAAAAAATTTTAAAGTGTCCAAATGTGCGAATCTAATAAATGGTATTAATAAGCTCATAGGATCGGAGAAATATCCTAAAAAGTAAATAAAAATAAACGTCCTGATTTCTATCTTGTGCTCAACAATAAAGCGGTCTTTTAACGTACCTGGAGTAATGGATAGCGACTCGGATTGAGGAATCGGAGAGCCGAGTTCGAATTCCAGTCGATTCCATTACATTCACTTACGTGCTAATACCCTTGGGGAAGGTATGAATCCTCTTCTTCTCGCCCTAACTTTGGGTATATAGCAAGACAGACCGGATTCTATAGACTTGGATGTTCAACGAGTCTACCACAGAAAGAAATAACAACCTACTGCGGGGAAAAATCTGCTTCGTCAGTCATGTATCGAAAGATACACGATCGCCTAAGAGTGTATCACGCATGGTACTTAACTGACTGATGACGAGTGATTTTGCGCATTTTAATAACAGATTTTGGAAGACGGAAAATGAGACTTTTCCACGGTCTCTTGCACTCTCTTTCTCTCTCGATATATATATATATATATATATATATATATATATATAGTGGGGGACACTTCATCTTTTTGTCTGATGAACAAGTTTTTTTTAAATCTTGAAGAGACGAAAAGCGACGCATGAAAATTAGAACAACTCGACCAATTCAAATTTCCACATTAACTTGTCTAGTTGATCATTACAAATATGTAGTAAGTTCTGTTACAAATTCATGACGGTTGTCTTCGAGTATAGAATCCAGAGGTTGGCAGTGAATATTTCGGAGACAGTAGGAAAGCGTAGTTCAGGTTCGCAGTGGATATCGTAGCAAAGTAGCAGAGCGTAGTCCTTCCTTTTATCATCTTCGCCTGGTCAAGTTGGCACTGGTCCTTCTGTAGGGTAAACAAAGATGGCCGCCTTTATACCCGACGGATAAAATGTTCTGCGGCTTCTGATTGGTTAAACTTCTATTGGTAGACTATAAAGGAAGTTAAGTCATTTGGATTGTCTCACTAATCATATATATATATATATATATATATATATATATATACCCAAAAAAAACGTAACAAGTTCTGGGTTCCCATACTTATGACCTTGACTAGGAAAATAAAAACACAGAGAAATTGGCTGACAGAATAAGCATGAGTGTATAATAGATTTTTTCAATTATAGGACCTACAAAATGACTCAGAATGACTTTTATACCACTACGATATACACAAAGCTATAAATACATATTTACACGTGCCCCACGCAAAGAATAATATATCATATTTACGAAGCAAGTAGAGTGTAAAGAGAAAAAAAAGGAAGGATTTTATTTATAATATGGTGTTTCTTCTGTGTTTCTGGAGAAGCTATGTTTCTGGAGGATCCAATGTATAGACACAGCCCTAATGTTCCCAAATGTATTGTCGCAACCCTAACATCTTCCAAACGTATATTCACAACCCGGATGCCTCCCACTGTAGCGACGCATCTCTATTGCCCCCCAGATGTCCAAATAGTATCTTAGTGTTTCCCATTATAATTGTTATACTGTAAAATGAAGTGAAGATACACTTCATGTACCATGTGTGTGGTGTATGTTATGGTTAAGATGTGTCATTGTCACTTCTTTCTCATCTTCATCTAGATCTTTTAACTGCCTACGGGGAGCACTTTGGCAATCACTGGTAAACACTATAACTTTATCTGAACAAGTAAGAAAAAAAAACAGTGGACTTAAAAACAGTATAAACAACGGATGTAAACTTGACTTATTCAGCCGCCATTGGAACATCAAAGTTAACGCTATTGATAGACAAATATCTCTCGTTTATTCTTTGTATATATCAACTGACACTGAATTTTTAAGGTTTCTAGTTTTCCAGTCAACATTGATCTTCATAAATTTAAATGCAATGTCAATCGTTATCTTCTGTCTTCTTAATTCTTGTTATATTATTGTCCTCTCTCTTTAATAGTATTTTTCTCCTTTTTCTCTAACACTCAGTGACCCCTTGAGTCTTAGTGGCTTTATTGCCTTGCTTGATTATGATTAACCAAGTTAACACGTAACATGTTTCATTATTTTTTTGTTCGGATATTATTGCACATCCTACTACCATAGTATATATATATATATATATATATATATATATATATATATATATATATATATATATATATATTCGCTAAAAAAAAAATGAGCATATTCTGATGAAAAATGCACCAAAATTAATAAAAACAGTTTCTGCGTCAAAATTTTTATGTTATTATTAAGAAGAAAGACAAAATGATTTTTGGGTTATTAAATTATATTTTTGATCCTTTTTAGAACGTTCGAAAGTTTGGTTAAAAATCTTTTTATATTTTTTCTTGCATCAGCGGGGAACTAAATAATAGTATAGGAAATTTTAACGTCTTTTTTGCGGTGAAAAACGCTTTGATTTGGAAATTCTTGCAAAACTTAAATAATTGTCGGATTTCAATAAAGTTTTTATTATTTATTCATTTTTTAGAAAATTCATGGCAAAAACTATTTTTTATATCTGTTACTGCCCACTTTTTAATTTTATGAATTTTCAAAAAATTAATTTTTTATTGCTTAATGTTTATATTAGTTATGCGCAGTTCTTGGGGAAATTAAATCATCAATTTTGCAAAATAGTAACCGAAAATCTGATCTGAATCGTAAAATAAAAATGCAATAAAAGTAAGACATTATTTTTTTAAAAATTCGCTGAAAATTTTTACAAGAATTGTTTCCATTTTTAAAACTTTTTAATTAGAATAATTTGTAAAATTTTAAATCTTTTAAATTACTGTATTAATTTGTACCTGTTAGGTGATAGTTTTATTAAGTAAAAACTATATTTACTAATCATAAATGGAAAACGTTAATATAATTCAGTTGCCCCAGTATTTTAAAAAGAATTTTAAATTTTTTATGTGTGTATAAACGTGCTGACTTTTGGGAAAACGAACGTCCATACCCGACATTATCAGAAAATAAGAGTGATAATTATAGTAAATTTAAAGCCAAAGTACCTAAAATTAAAAAAAAAACATAAGAATACAGAGAATATTTTCCTAATTTTTAAGATTACTGCATAGTTAGAATTATATATAAAAAAAAGCGCTCACGTTATATTCCTCAAGTAACTTTTACAGATATGACCACCGTAGAACAAAATCAGATAAATTTCCCTTTTGTCACTCAAGCTTTCAAATATTTATCATCACTCATATACATACATATATATATATATATATATATATATATATATATATATATATATATATATATAGTGAATTTAATTTTTCTTGTGTAACTGAATGTGTTTATATATATATATATATATATATATATATATATATATATATATATATATGAAATTATAGGAATGTTTCATTTTCCTAACACGGTCAGCATTTTGTGACCGTATTCATAGTTAATGTTATTGAGTGTTGGCTTTTCTTTTTTTATTATTAGTGCTTGGATTATTTTTTTAAATCTTTTTTTACATCTAGATGAGCAAATCACGCTTGCATTTTCAACTAAATTAAATAGAAGCAATATTATTTACGAGTTCAAATACCCCTTAAGGAACCGTGTTCCTGACCAAACTAAACTCATAAATAATTATATTGGTCTTACAACTATATACCTATCTAGACGACTTACATTACTCCTATCTTGGCCATAGCTTAATTAGGCCTCATTTAAACATTCACGAATACTTACCAAACTCCATCCGCAACATACTAGTAGAAAATACACGTATACTAGCCACAAACTTGTTAATCGTATTTAACGAAACTTGTGTGTGTAAATATAACCCCTACAAAATTATGATATTTAGTTAATGTCAATAATCGGATGTTAAGAAATGGATTAGACCGATAACATTTCTGAATCAATTTGTAGATATGTTCACGTATATAGAAAATTGCAACTATTTTAATTCGTGGTAATTTTAACGGCTCCAAAAAAGTTTATATCGCGGCAGACTTTGTATTTTAGGTCAATACACGCCATAATTTTACGGAAATTTAGGACAACTTTTTTATTGACATATTGAGATTAGTTCGTTTAAAAAATAAATTAGTTCGTTTAAAAAAAAAAAAACTATATATCTTGAAGATATTCTGTTGAGAGCTTATTTAAAACAAAAAATGTCCATCTCTCGGTAAAGAGTAAAATATCTCCATTTTAAAAACGTAAATTCCACTTTAAAAATTAATGAATTTCAAGCCTAAATTGATTTTCATTGAATTTGTTTTAAGAACTTCCATTAGTCAACGGAAATGTGTTTTTTTATATTTTTTATTATACAGACTTTAAGATTGAGAATAATTCATCGATGAATTTTTGGCTTTTTTGAAAGTTACAAGAAGAATCAATCGTTTTTATTTTTATTTATTTTGTGCAAGTTAAAGTGTTGGAACTATTTATTTTTTTACTGTGTGTTTGAAATGTTTTGAGATAAAATTGGACAGTGTCTTCTTTAGCATGAATAGAGGACGATAAAAGAACGCTGCTTATTTGAGGGGGAGAAAAACAGATCAAAATATGTGTGCACCGGTGATAAACTTGTATTTCAAAACATCAGAATAAGAAAATAACGGTTTTCAGTGACACATCCAACTTGACATTAAGCCCCTGTCAGACAGCCGAGTATCCAATGAACTTCTATTGCTAACTAGGCGTTGAGCGACGCTAAATGCATTAAGCACTCTGATTGGTCAAACGAATTGCTCATTTGAAATCTGTACTGTTATAAATAAAATATTTAAATAAATCAAACAAATCATGCTTATTTAACAATATGTAAATATATAGACGGGAAACGATATTGTTTTAGCGCACACACATACATCCTCTCGGTATACGACGGCTTTGTGAAAAATAATATCGCCCAAATGTGCGCCAAATCTGAAAGAAAAAGAAAAAAAAATCATTAGACGCTTAAACTTAATTCACATTAAAATCGGTCCGAGTTATTGGAAGACACTTTATAATTTTTTTATATATCCAGAACAATTTTAGGAAAATCTGACAAAGTCGAAAAAGAAATTCTGTGACACGTTTTCTTTTGTACAACTTCATCGGACTAAAGTAATGTTTATGTTAATGTGTTTACACATGCGCATTAAAGAGAGGCGGCTTTGAAATTTTTAATTGAAATTATTTTTTTTATATGTGTTTTGGGTAGATAGTCTAACCGATTTCATTTAGATTCTTTTTTTCTTTTTGTTTATGTTTTATCACTTTTAACATTAAATATTCCGCATTGGGATAACAGAAAATCTACCAAAAAGGTGAAATGTTCTAAGAACCTGAAGAAAGATTTACTGTGAGTGACCTCATGATTAAAGTACTTTCTATTCAGTTTCATCTTAGTAAATTGCTTTCACTTTCAATTAATATAACATTTTTAAATCAAAATTATGGTCAAACGCATTAAGGTGTGCAACTAATGCAATAGTGAGCAACTGATGCATTCAGTGTCTTGTTTTGTAAAAAATCCATTTTGTGTTCATCGAAATTTTATTTAAATTCATTGAGGTTTCTCCTTTGTATTCTTTGTAGCAATTATCACGGGTTCTTCAAGTTTTAACTTTATTTTATTTTATTTGGTATTAATTAAGTCTTTCACTCATTTAGAAGACATTTTATGTCATGCTTAAATACATTCTCTACATGTAGTTGTGACAGAGTTGTGGGTAGAACAATATGAATTTTGATTCGTTGGGTTTATGGTACACTCTTATATGTATATAATTTCTTCTTGGTATTAACTTGGGACACATTCTTAACAAGGCTTGTGTGTGTTAAAAAGTATTCAACTTTTTTTTTATTTCCGCGTATATAAAACACTTTAATTTCAGATTGGAATGTTAATCATAATGTGTTTTAATTGTCTGGTAAGACAAAATATTGATTTATTGACTTATTTTTGCATTACAAATATACGGCATTTATGTTCTTTTTTAATAACATTGAATTCTCAAACCTGATTGGTTGTTTATGGTCACACGAGATGTTAGCTATAATTCCTTGGGAATGTTTGGCGTAAAATTGCATACGGCAAGAAAATGAATAATAAAAAATATTTTTTTTCATTTCCTGGTTGTGTGACTTTTGGAGATGCATAGAACGTTCTGCAAAACAAAGGAAACAGATGACGGGTGAAAATACTAATCTACAAGGGGGAGCAAAAGTAATGCACTTTTTCTTTTGGAACTGAAGTGGATATGACGATGTGGAGCAATTGAGTGGCCATCACGATTACCAGGCCTAACACCACCAAACTTTTTTCTTGGGGGCAGGGGGTGAACTGAATTATCTTGTTTACAGGCTTAAACCGAAAACAATTCCTGAATTAAAACAAGTAATTTCTGATAGAATTTTAATATAGAAATGTGTCAAATGGTTTGTAGAAGTGTTGCTGAAAGGGTTCAGCGTTGTATTGAACATAAAAAGGAGAATTTTGAACCTGTCATATAGATCATTAATTATAACAAATTATGTTGTTTTGATGTAACAATACTTATAAATTAATTTAAACTACTATAATTTATTTTTGTCCAATAAAAGTAAATAAATAAAAAAAGCGTTACTTTTGCCACACACTGTGTATGTTTAACCAAATTAATTTGGAAATATTAAAAGTCTATTTCTAATTCATTTTCCCAATTTTCTTTATTCTATAATGTTGGCCAACGTTTCACATTGAAATATAAAATTCTGCTCATTGATTAACATATAAATTGGTTATCATTTACTAAACAATTAAAATAAATAGAATCTCATTTTTGTCTTTGATAAAATAGAACAATGAGAAAGTTTTAAAGAAAATGGAATCAAAAATAATTCTTATTCTTAGAATCAGAAAAAGATAGCTGAAATTCCTGCGATGCATAATAAGGAAAGAAAGGTTTGGAGAATTTGATACTCATTGGACATATTGAAGGCGGGAAGGGCAGAGGAAAACTGAGTAGCTTACCGAACAAATTTATATTGACCTTCACATTCTGTAACATTTATAGAAGTGTTGCTGAATGGGTTCAATGTTGTATTGAACATAAAAGGGAGAATTTTGAATTTGTTAAATGGTTTGTTAATCCCAACAAATCAAGTTGTTTTGATGTGACAATAATTATAAATTATCTTAAACTACGTTAATCTAATTATCTTTTGTTCAATAAAAGTAAGTAAATAAGAAGAGCATTACTTTTGCCGCACACTGTATTTGTTTAATATGCAGAATTTTTTCGGTAGAAGCTAAGCAAATACGAATTTCGTAATCTCTTTCGATATAAATATTGCTTTCTATCCATTTATTTTAAATATTGCAGGAAATGCGGCTTTTAATTTCCTCTGCCTTCATGGGTCCTTTTAAATTTGGATGAATGTTAATTAGTTTTTCAATATATATATATATATATTGCCGCACACTGTATTTGTTTAATATGCAGAATTTTTTCGGTAGAAGCTAAGCAAATACGAATTTCGTAATCTCTTTCGATATAAATATTGCTTTCTATCCATTTATTTTAAATATTGCAGGAAATGCGGCTTTTAATTTCCTCTGCCTTCATGGGTCCTTTTAAATTTGGATGAATGTTAATTAGTTTTTCAATATATATATATATATTGCCGCACACTGTATTTGTTTAATATGCAGAATTTTTTCGGTAGAAGCTAAGCAAATACGAATTTCGTAATCTCTTTCGATATAAATATTGCTTTCTATCCATTTATTTTAAATATTGCAGGAAATGCGGCTTTTAATTTCCTCTGCCTTCATGGGTCCTTTTAAATTTGGATGAATGTTAATTAGTTTTTCAATATATATATATATATATATATATATATATATATATATATATATATATATATATATATATATATCGCGTGTAACAGCATAATTGTCCATCCCACAATATATTTAATATCTATAAAACATTAAACTGAGTTTCTTTTTTCCAGGTTTTCAGATAAGATATCTAGACATCTTGACACCGTTTGTCGTACGAATCACTGAAAAATCCTTTGAGTTATTCAGTTAAAAATTTAACATGTTAAAATCGTTTTGTGTCAGCCCCCACTGTCTTCCTAAATGAGCAATGGTGAGGGGAAAAAGAGCTTTCAGGACTTTAGTAATGGTACCAACATTCATACTCTGGCTTCCATCTTCAATGTCCATTTAAGAACTATCAAGAGAACGGTGAATAAGTTTAAAAAAGAGGAAACAGTAAAGAGGAAAACAGGATCAGGAGGTCACAACAGGAAGAGGGATCATCATTTCAACTTAGAGCTAAAGAGATCAATTAGAAAAGATCCAACTCAATTCATAAAACGTTTGGCACGTGAGGGAGGAGTTTCAGCTATAGCAGTCCAAAGAGCAGTGAAAAAGGACTCGAATATGAAATCGTACGTGAAATTTGTGAAGCCCCTTCTTACACCAGGACAGAAAGTTAGAATGTTAGATAGGGCAAATATCATCTTGAATAAGTTGGAAAAGGATCCTGGAATAATATACAAATATTTGAACTTTATTTCAATCCTTCATGTGCTTCCAATCCTTAGCTATGATTAATTAATGATGAACATTTTCGTTTAATATCAATTTCATCACGATTCTTCTGCTAATACATTCTTATTGCTCAAAGTATACTCTAATACTGTCATAAAAAACCCAGAGATTTCCAGCAATATACATTTAATCATTTCTATGCTACAACGGTTCAAAGCCTAATCTAACAAATGGACAGCTTTGCTTTTACACTATGTGGACAATTTTTCTGTTATACCCGGTATATATATATATATATATATATATATATATATATATATATATATATATATATATATATATATATATATATATATATATATATCTCTAAAGAAATTGTTGTTGTTTTTATTAGTCCGACCGATTTTTTATCACTTTAAACGTTATTTTTAGTGCCTATTCGTATCTGAGTAGACGCTCCGTTTATTTATTAAACAATATATTCATTTATTTTAGTCTGCGGACCTGAATGTTCGAGAAAACCTATTAAAGAAAAATATACGCAGTGTGGCAGGATTCGAACCTGCGCCCCAACTGAGCTACAGAAAATCAAACAGTCAGGCAAGGCTGAAATTGTACTTTTGAAAGGAACTTATCTCGACATAGATCTCCCTAAATTTTTTGAATCCAAACATAAACAAAGAGAATTTTCTGAAGAAAGTCATTTTTTTCCGGGGGATCTATCAATGTCAGCTTCCTCTGTCCAGAGTGACGTAGGTTCGAACACTGTCAGAGAGCTTAATTTTCTCTTTAATAAGATTTTCGAACGTTCAAGCCAGTCGAGAAAAAAAAATATATATATATATATATATATATATATATATATATATATATTAGGTTGGTGCAAAAATAATGACGTAATAATGTCGTTTTTTGACGTATTTTTAACGTCAAAAAACGACATTATTACGTCATTATTTTTGCACCAACATAATATATGTATATGTGTGTGTGTGTGTGTGTGTGTGTGTGTGTGTGTGTGTGTGTGTGTGTGTGTGCCTTGTGATTTAAATTGGGTAGACTGAGCACTCAGGGGCCTTCGCTGGCTGTGCTAGCACGCAGCCACAAATCATCGTGGCCGAGGGCTTGAGCGTGCTGGCGTTATTCAAATTATTGATCACACTAGATAACACGCTCTTTCCCAGAAACTGTGACTAATGTCTGCTCAGCATAGTTGCAGTATAAACCATACGTTGGCTATGTGGGTGTTGAACAAACAAAAATGTACCTGAGCGAGTGTCTGCAATAGGGATTGGCTAGCTGCCCTAATAGATGGGTATTCTCGAATTCGAGTGGCCAGCTATATATATATATATATATATATATATATATATATATATATATATATATATATATCAGAGTTGAATTTAACATAATTTATGTCTTATTTTTTTAGGAAAAAGACTCCAGAATAACGTACAAGAGGACTCGGAAGACGATTCTGTAAGTATTTTCTTTTATTTAAGCTTTTTTTTTTTTATTCAGAGACGTTTCCAAAGAAATATACATCAAATAAAACTACTTCCCACGTGAGTATTTCTTTTCTGTTTACAACGTTCTTGAAGTCTTAGCGGAAGACTTTTGTTAATCTGAAGATTAAAAACAAGGTTTATTCTAAATTACCCTCGTTAAACAAGAGAAATAATTCATTAAACGCTGGATCTGAAGATACAATGGATCAGATGATTTTCTTTATGAAAATCAATATTTTCCCACTGAAATTGGTATTGATCAACCAATGTTGGCAAAATGATCCGTATATGCATTTTTATATGAGCAATGTATGTTGTGACATTCAGCTTATAATTATCCTTTTTAATCTACCCTCATAATTATCCTTATTAATCTACCCTCAGAATTATCCTCATTAATCTACCCATATAATTATCCTCATTAATCTACCCTTATAATTATCCTCATTAATCTACCCTCATAATTATCCTCATTAATCTACCCTTATAATTATTCTCATTAATCTACCCTCATAATTATCCTCATTAATCTACCCTCAGAATTATCCTCATTAATCTACCCTCAGAATTATCCTCATAATTATCTTTATTCATTTATCTTCATAATTATTCTTCTTATTCTATCGTCATAATAATCTCCATTAATATATTCTCATAATTATCCCTTTTAATCTATCCTCAAAATTATCCTTAGATCTATCCTTATTAATCCATCGCCATAGTTATCCTCATTAATCTAACATATAATTATCCTTATAATTACCCTCATTAAGTTAATCCCATAATTATCCTTATTAATCTATTGTCATAATTATCATGAATCTATTCTAATAATTATCTAATAATTATCCTCATTATTCTCATTAATCTATCAACATAATTATCCTTATTAATCTATCGCCATAATTATCCTTATTAATCTATCCTCATAATAATCCTGATTAATCTATCTGCATAATTACCCTTATTAACCTATTGCCATAAATTATCCTTATTAATCTATCTTTATTAATCTATCCTCAAAATTATCCTTAGATCTATCCTTATTAATCCATCGCCATAGTTATCCTCATTAATCTAACCATATAATTATCCTTATAATTACCCTCATTAAGTTAATCCCATAATTATCCTTATTAATCTATAGTCATAATTATCATGAATCTATTCTAATAATTATCTAATAATTATCCTCATTATTCTCATTAATCTATCAACATAATTATCCTTATTAATCTATCGCCATAATTATCCTTATTAATCTATCCTCATAATAATCCTGATTAATCTATTTGCATAATTACCCTTATTAACCTATTGCCATAATTATCCTTTTTAATTTAGCTGCATAACTACCCTTATTAACCTATTGCCATAATTATCCTTATTAATCTATCCTTATAATTATCTTTATTAATCTATTCTCATAATCATCCTCTTAATTATCCTCATTAACCTATCTTCTTAATTATCCTTATTAATCTCTCCTTATAATTATATCCTTCAATCTGTTATTAACTGGTGCAAGAAGTGGAATTTTAATGTCTCCCAAATGAAACTGCTCTCTTTTAATCGTGTTAGAGAAACTTTTATTTTTGGCCTTCCATCAACATTGTTTGTTACTAACCACCGGGATGGTGACACATTGCGCCACCTGGTCGCGCATTTTTCATTGGCATCAAGTGGAACAATTATATTGAACAAATTGCTAGGTCTGCAGCCAAAAAAAAATCTATTCAGTATGTCATGCCACACAATTTATTTTTGACAGAATCAATCTTACCCATTTGTAAGTCTACCATTCGTCTATGCATCGACTATTGTTGCCACATCTAGTCTGGTGCCTCTGCTATACATCTAGAGATTCCTGACCAAATTCTAATAGATATCTGATTCTGGATAGATATCGGTCCTTACCTGGCATCACAGCTTCAGTCACTTTTTAAACACAGTAACTTAGATTAGCTGTTATTATGTTATTATTTCTAAAAAATATTGTTCACGGTAATTGTTGTGAGGAACTTACCTCTTTGGTAATTTCGATTTCACGAATTTAAACGTAGTACTAGATTGGCAGATAGATCTCATCATTTCACACGTTAAATTGCTAGATGCAACTGTAATTTCTATGCTAATAATTCCTTCTCCCGCACTACTCGCTTGTGGGACTCTCTTACGGCTTCTTGCCTTCCTGTCAATTACAATTTTCAAAAAGTGAAACGCAATGTCCATCGTCATTTTCTGTCTCTTTGAACCCTGTTCTTTTATTGTCCTCTCTGTTTCTTTCACTCTAGGTAGCACTTTACATCTTCGTGGCTTTTTTGTCTTGCTTAGGATTAAAATCTTCTCCCTTCCCCACCCCCACCTCTCTCTCTCTCTCTCTCTCTCTCTCTCTCTCTCTCTCTCTCTCTCTCTCTCTCTCTCTCTCTCTGCATATATATATATATATGTGTTACCTTTATACATATTGTCTTTTTGTACAGGTTAACTCTGAGAAATTTTTCATATATATATATATATATATATATATATATATATACCTAATTAGTCGGGTGGGGCGCAAATAATGAACACCAAACTAGTTATATCCCATCATCGCTGATAATTATCAGCTTTGAAGAGACCAATAATTATCTGCTGTGGCCTGTTTAGGGGACAGGAAGAAAGACACGGAAGACGAAAGTAGGTTGAAAAAGTATATTGAAGATATATACAAAATAATAGTGTTAGTAATAAGTAGATTAGCACTGCGTCTACTACTCCACTTCACAATCTGCGTTCCCGTCCGACTCTCGCAGTCTGTATTTATGAGAGAAGGAAGAGTTCATTATACTGTAAGAGGGTTTACCACAACATTATCAATATTAAGGTGACTTATAATTTAAGAGACCTATAATTATTAATTTGAAGAGCCCTGTAACTGAAGAGACCTATAATTGAAGAGACCTATAATTATCAATTTGAAGAGACTTATAATTGAAGAAACCTGTAAAAATCTGCTTTAAAGCGAATTGAAGGCACCTAAAATTCTTAACTTTAAAGCGACCTATAATTATCACATCAAAGGGACCTATAAATTGAAGGGTTCTATAATTATCAAGTTTGGAGCAGCATGAAATTAAAGGGACCTATAATTATCAACTTTGAAGTGGCATATATTTGAAGTTGCCTATAATTACCAAATTTGCAGAGATATAAAATTGAAGACATCGATAATTATCAATCTGTAATTGAAAAGACCTGTAATTAACAAGTTTGAACAGACCTATAATTGAAAAGATCTATAATTATCCATTTGAACAGACCTATAATTGAACAGACCTATAATTAACAACTAGAATGATATCTATAATAATCAACTTTGAAGAGACCTATAATTATCCATTTGAAGTGAAATATAATTGAAATAACTTATATTTATCCACTTTGAAGTACTCTATAGTTGAAGAAACCTATAATTATCAACTTTAAAGGGACCTATAATTATCAACTTTGAAGGGACCCATAATTATCAACTTTGATGAGACCTAAAATAGAAGTGACTTATAATAATCAATTTTGAAACCTATAACTGAAGTGACCTATAATTATCAAATTTAATGATACCTATAATTGATGATATCTATAATTGTCCACTTTGAAGGAACCTATAATTGAAGCGACCTATAATGATCAACTTTGTAGAAACATATAATTTTGCTACCTATAATACTAACCCAAAACGTGGTGGTAGCACCTGTTAATGTTTCAACTTTGGTCAAACAGTGAACACCAAACTCCCCCCAAAAGATATTGAAGTATAAAAATACATTTTTATAATAAAAATACCAATAATACATTTTATATTTTAAAAAAAAGTATCAACAGTACATATTTGTACTAAAATTACCAGCAATACATTCTCAAAGCAAAATGACCAGCAATAAATTTTATAGTAGAATTAATAACGACATATTTTATCAAAAAAAATGACCAACAATACATTTTATCATTCGTTGAAGGCATCCAATCGCATTCAAAATATATTTAGTTGTTCAAAATATTTAAATTTCGGCATTAAATAACCCATAGAGTTTGATATGATTCTTGACAAAATCAAACCAATCAAAATATTTAGATTTCGGCAGAGAGTTTAATATGCCGCTAAACAAAATCAACCAACCAAACCAATCAAAATATTTAGATTTCGGCATAGAGTTTAATATGCCGCTAAACAAAATCAACCAACCAAACCAATCAAAATATTTAGATTTCGGAAAGGAGTTTAATATGCCGTTAAACAAAACCAACCAATCAACTAATCCAAAACCTTAACAAGTCAAACAAGACGATATCGTCACTAAGCCACAAAGGTGGCTACTTGAAGTGAAAGCGGAGGGAAAAAGTTCAGAAGGAACCGCAAACCCAATCCTAAATAGGACAAAAAAGGATAACCGTCTACTCCTGTTCAAAAAACCAAAGGGAATGTGAACTGGACAAGAGGCGGACTCCTACTCCACCCATTCTGTTCCAGGTCGTATTGTTTGACTATTTCTATGAAGAACACAACTAGTAACTCAGGTATAAGTTTCATCCAATGTAGCTCAACATTCATCAGTAAAATTTGCTGCTGAGAAATCATTTTCATGTACTTCTTCGCTAAACTGACACTTCTCTTTGTAATATTTTCTTAAAAACTGCAGTTTGACTGCTTTCATATCTTTAGCCAATATTCTTCATATTCTTCATCTTTGCTTTCTGTTTACCTTCACAACACCAACTTCTTGAAATATTATTTTACTTGTTAATTCATTGTTCTTGCTTTTTTTATATTATTTTTCATATCTTGCCAATGTTTTCATTTTCTTTATTGACTATTTTGTGAACTTGATTCAATTTATTTTTACAATTCCTAATGCCTTGTCCTACTCATCCAATAATTTCACAACTTTCTTGTTTCTGTTTTGAGATTATGACCCATGGCAATCTTTATATGTCAGAATTTTTTTTTAAAATATCCATAAATATACAGTCAATTCTCACTTAACAACCGGGTTCTGATTCAACGAGCTGAGAAATTGTACCTGGTCGCTATTTCCGGCATATTACGTTTGTAAGGGATTTGTGTCAACCAGCTTTAAATAGCTCCAATGTTACTTTTGCACCATTTGTAAAATTTCTAATTTATTCCTAAATGTTTATACAATCGACTGCTGAACAGTAAATCTAAGAAATAAATTAAAAAATCCGCTCTGTATTCTTTACATTACTTCCGTTTGAACATTATAAATTATATAAATTTATTAATTTTATTATTATTATTATATAAATTTATTATTATTTATTATTATATAAATTTATTATTTTATACATTTATTATTATTTATTATAATTATTGTATAACTATATTATTATTTACTATTATTTTATAAATTTATTACGATATAAATTTATTATTATTTATTGTTCTTATATAAATTTATTATTATTTATTATTATTATATAAAAATTATTATTATATAAATTTATTAATATTATTGTTATTATATAAATTTATTATTATTTATTATTATACAAATTTATTATTATTTATTATTATATAAATTTATTATTATATAATATTTTATTATTTATTATTATTATATAAATTATAAATCATACAGCACAAGTAAATATTTATTTATTGTTCCCTTTATTTAATTTTTATTATTTTTTTATTTGATTTGATTTGTTCGTTTAACGGCCTATCAACTCCTTATGGGTCATTGATGCCAAAATTTAATTTTCTTGGGCTTTTGAAGTAATAAATTATTCTGCTTTCACAATTGAATACATGGTAGATGATACTCAGCTTTTGTGATATACATGTTTGTATGGACATAATTGCTAGAGGCGGTAACCTTTTATGTTGTAGTTTTGCTGAAGTTTCATTTTGGTTTGGTTGGATGATATTTTTAGCTGCGTATCAACATCTCTGGGTAATTTCAGCCGAAATCTAAATATTTTGAATGTCATTGTATGTCTTCAACTAGAGATGAAATGTATTGTTGGTAACTTTGCTATAAATAGCTAATTTCACTACAAATATATATTGTTGGTATTTTTATATACATAAAAATGTATTGCTTGTATTTTTACAACAAAAAATCTATTTTTATACTTTCATAGTGATCTGTTTTTGTTTGGCGGGGTTCATAATATGACCATAGCTGGGACCCTAACAGGTGCTACCACCCCGAGTCAGAATGGATCTGGGAACAATATCAATTAAGAGGTGGTTCTACGCTCCTCAAAATATCCAATCATCCGATCAGAGGCCTTGCTGTCAAATTCATTTTGAAGAAAGAAAAAACAGTCACAATCAAATTTTTCGTACAACATATTATACTGACTGGTTTATATCTTAATTTATGAGATTTAATAGTGGTTGTATGTCTATAGTTGTTAACCCTAGAACACTAACCATGGGTATATAGTACCCAGCGTAAATATTCCTATTTTTAATTACAATTTTCAGTACCTGATTTTCTTACCTAAATATTATGTTTTTCAGTTTCTATTAATGTTAACTCAAAGTATTAGATTGGTGCAAAAATAATGACGTAATAATGTCGTTTTTTGACGTTAAAAAATACGTCAAAAAACGACATTATTACGACATTATTTTTGCACCAACCTAATACAAAGTTTGAAGTGACTGCAAGTAAAATATTTCAAATAAAGATTTATATTTAATAGTTTTTTTTTTATATTTCAAAATCGGCTATCATATACCCATGGTTAATAGTGGTATAACTTTAATTGATGGCTAGTGTTCTACGGTTAAACAGGTAATTCTTTAAGTGAGAAGTGTCTATACTGTTATCTATATCTATATCTATCTATCTATCTATCTATCTATATATATATATATATATATATATATATATATATATATATATATATA
>OZ010598.1:46955974-46998474 GCA_963932145.1 Acanthosepion lycidas | reverse complement strand
CTGCCGACCTTGTAAAATCTCCTAATCGCAAATCGAAGTGTTTATTTATGTAAGTTACTTGCTTCTTCTTGTCATAGCTGACTGAATTTCTTATTTTACCCCTTACATGTCTGTGTAGAGCACCAGCTTCTGTGTATGCCTTGAGAAAAAGCGTAGCGACTTTTTCTTCGAATTCCTGCGCTAATATACATATATATATATATTTAAAGATATTTTTGTAGGTACAAAATTTAATGATCGAAATAAAAGTATAAAAGTTAATATTACGAGACATATTTAAAAAAAGAGACATATATTAGTGTTGACTGGTTCACCGTGTTGTCCCAGTCTCACTCCTTATTTCATTTAAAGGTTCTGGAGGCACTTTACATCGGGTCCCGTAAGTCTTCTTTGTGCAAACAACGTGAGTGTTTTTTGGGACTCGCTGTCATTTTTTTTAAGTTCCTTTTGAATTTTTTTTCCTTTTTTTTTCTTTTTTTTTTTTACAATTCCTTTTATTGTACATTTTTCTGTGTTAATTTGACCGGTTGCTTCACCCGTTTTTTTTTTTTTGTTTTTTAATATGTCTCATAATATTAACTTTTATTTCGATCATATATATATATATATATATATATATATATATATATATATATATATATATATATATATTTCCTGTGCAATATATATGTTTGTGTGTGTGTTTTTTGTAATATATATATTTCTCTGCAATATGTTTACATATATATATATATACGTGTGTGTGTGCGTGTGCTCATTATTAGATATAGAGCTTTGGTAGATATAGATATTGCATATAGAGAGAGATAAAGAAAAAGAGAAAAGGGGGGATTGATAATGGGACTATAGAAAATGGTAAATGATGATCATTTGAGAAGGAGACTGACATTCGCCATGAAGTGATGATTTCTGCACCGGCACTCTCAGTCTATCAATCTCTCTCTCTCTCTCTCTCTCTCTCTCTCTCTCTCTCTCTATGTATCTATCTCCATATATATATATATATATATATATATATATATATGGAGAGAGATATTTCTTCATATATAAACTTATATATATATATATATATATATATATATATATATATATATATGGAGAGAGATATTTCTTCATATATAAACTTAAAATAAAAATTTGAATGTTTATTATGGAAAAATAGCTATAATTACATTCCCAGACCAAAACAAACTACTAAATAAACCATCAGAACTCATCTCAAACACGAAAACAAAATAACCGTTAGAATAGACTACCCACTATGCAATAGACTACCCACAATGCATCACTGACCCGTAATATAAATAGTCGAGAAAATGCATCACACATACAGCCTGACGATTGAGTTTAGCATGAAACATCGGTCCCCTTTTAGTGTTGACACAAATGTACACTAATATATATATATATATATATATATATATATATGTGTGTGTGTGTGTGTGTCTATGTATGTATATACATATATATATATGTGTGTATGCGTGTATGTAGGTATGTATGTATATATGAATGCATATTCTTCTACATTTAAATCTATATTAAATAAATTAAAATAAAGTTAAAAATGTTTAATAAATTTTTAAGTCATTTATGTACATACGTAAACTAGTATTTCTCTTAGTATTTACACACACACTCACACATATTCACTTAGAAGATATATATATATATATATATATATATATATATATATATATATATATATATATGTATATATTTATATATATATATATATATATACACACACACATATATATATATATATATATATATATATATATATATATATATATATACACTAGAGTTCAAAAGTTCTATATAATATACACTAATTTTCAAAGGTTCTATATAATATACACTATAGTTTAATAGTTCAGCCATGGCAATTTTTTAAACTGTCACAAAATATAGTTATTTTGTAGTTTAAATAAGATAAAATTATTATACATGATTAAAAGTAGTGAGAGATGATTTTTTTTTGAAATTTCATTATGACGCAAAGAAAAAAGCATTTTATGATTAGATTTTGCTCTCGTCAAAATATCCTTTTTTAGCCTTAGTTACTGCAGCACAAAATTTTGGCATTCGCAGCAAAGTTTCTCAAAGTATAAGTTTAATAACTGATTCCATTCTTTTTCCAATTACTCTAAGAGCAGCTCTTTTTCATTTTGTGGACAGAAGATTTCACTCTTCTGTCAACTTCATCCCATTTTAATTCTGTGTGGGGTGGCTTCAAACTTTTGAACTGTAGTGTATATTATATAGGAATGCATATATCTAATAAGTAATGTGTAATTGAATGATAAATTTCAGTTTATTACATAATAGCTGCTTTTTTGGTTTGACATTTGATTATACTTAATATATATATATACATATATATATACATATATATATACATATATATATATATGTATATATACACATATATAAGCATATTTATATGCAAATATACATATATATATATATATATATATATATATGTATGTATATATATGCATCTATATATATATATGCATATGTAAATAAATTACGTATATGCATGTATCTATCTATCTATCTATCTATATATATATATATATATATATATATATATATATATATATATATATATATATAGTTTATGAAAAACTAGGTAATCCGTATAGGTAAACCTAAGGAGGTTGCAATGAATCATTCATACAAAAAGTAGATTAATAAAGTTAATGATATAAACTTTAAACTTGCTATCGAATTTTACCAAAACCAAAATAATTTCCATGCCTGAAGATGACTGAATGTACAGTCGAAAGTACTAGCATATTAAAGAAAGACCTTATACATTTTATAATTTTAAAAACAAGGATCATAACATTCATCGAGTGATTCGTAAGTACCTTTAAAATTTTGCTTGCGAGAGGATTTCTTCATTTTATATCATTAACTTTACTAATCTACTTTTTACATGAATGATTCATTCTAATATAAATTGAACTGCACCACATATTTGATATATATATATATATATATATATATATATATATATATATATATAGACCGATGTATATATATGTATATATATGATTTGACCTTGGTGGTTGAGATTATTCGGTGCTTGCCTCCAACGCTTATACATATGTTCATACTCACATAAGGGGTCTGGATTTCGTATGCTGATTTTCAACGATGTCATGGCGATCCTGCCTGAAGTATCAGCGCAAAAAAAAAAGATCTGCCTACATTTTACAGCAATCTGCGCATCCATTTACTTCTCATATGTCTATCTACTTCCCAAATGTGCATTGCTTCTCAATTAAAGTGTAAATAGCCTTCCTTCCATCTTTGATCGTTTCCTTTCTTTTTCTCCTACGTACTTGTTTCATACGAACCGATGGTGTAATAATAATAATAATAATAATAATAATAATAATAATATAAAACAAGTTCAATGTTTGTAATCGAATACTGTACATGCCAGCATTATTAAACTATATTATTAGAGACTTCAGAATACCACAAAATATTTCTGATAGTTGGACATAATCATTTTCCCTCAAAATTATATATATAAACATTTTACATATATATACATTATATATAAAACATTTTATATATATGCAAACAAGTTTGATTAAAAAGAACCGGCAATGTCTGTCTGTTTAATTTTTTTATTGTATTTTTCCAATTTTTGAATAATGTGTTGTGTATTGTGATCAAAATTGTGGATAAACTGTCCGAAGGTCATGTTGTGTTGTTGTTTTCTTCAAGTACTTTCGACCGTCTCAGATATTTCCAAGAACCAATGTGGCATCTGTGTGGCGGACAGAATTTCTTTGTCTTCATTCTGGAATTCTTTGGAAAGTTGTAAGTTTGAAATAATCTACGATGATGTCATGTGTAACGGTTACCGGGAGCCAGACCGAACCAAAATGAATGAGAATATATACATACATATATATATATATATATATATATATATATATATATATATATATATATATATATATATATATATATATATAAATAAATATATATATATATATATATATATATGTATATATATATATACATATATATATATATGTATATATATATATACATATATATATATATATATATATATATATATATATATATATAATGTAATGAAAAACAAATTTTTTTAATTTTTTTTTTTTTTTTTTTTTTTTTCTCATTTCGTTGTTGGAAGATTTACCTGATGATCCTGAATCCTTAAAAAAGGATTTAGGTGAAATAAATTATCGTAATGGTACATTAAAGTGATTTGTTTTTCATTACATATTTGCTCTGTCCTAACATTGAGCTCTCAGGATTTCATCCTCTTTTGGATTTACCAATTCGGTTTACCAAGTTCCTTATAACTTAACTATATATATATATATATATATATATATATATATATATATATATATATATATATAAAATTGTGTTTCTCATTTTTATTAATGTCTTACATTTTTATGTTAGTGTGTAAAGGGATCTATGAATGTGCAGGTTTTCAATCGCAAATATACGTATTATTATGTTTCCATACATATATGCATATGTCTGTGTGAGTGAGTGTGTGTGAAAACACATTTTATCTCAATATCTGTTTTGTATTCAAATTTTATCATTATTATTATTATTATTGTTATATATTAATATGCTTGTCATGCTTGGTCGAGAGACAAAGAGAAAGAGAGAATGACATAGAGGGTAAAGCAGAGACGGACGTAAAGAGAGGAGAAGAGAGTGTGACACCAAGAAAGACTGGAGTCATCTTAGATAAAGTCAGTTGTTTATAATGAGGAGATAAATCATGTTTCATGACCTAATGGATCCGTTGAGGACAAATTTGTCCCTGGACTGCAAGTGACATTTTGAAATTAAAGTCTTTTTCTTTTTTTTTAAATCTTATCTTTGAGAATTTATTACAGACTGAGAAGTAATTCTGCAAATGCTATCTTGGGCATCGCTTTACAATTCGAGAGTGATATAGAAAGTCAAAAAGATAGTGTGACACAAAGATAGATTGGAGTGGGTGTCATCTTAGCTAAAGGCAGTTGTTTTTAGTGAGGGATTAAATCATATTTCTTGACCTAATGATCTGTTGGAGGGACATTTCAATATGTTTTAAGAGAAAATGTCATTTTTCTCGTCACTATCTGGGGATGGTCCGGATTGAACAGTAACATAGCAACATTAAAAGATTTATTAGTAAATTCGTGTAATTTCCATGTGCCCTGCTAGTTATTATTATTTTTTTCTTAATTCTTTTTAATGTGCATTTCTTTTATAATCACATACTGGCTTATAACCTATGACAAGGAAAGGATGGAATTTCTTTTGGTTGTTTCCATTTACCTTATATATTCGTGAAACGCGTGATCTCGCGTATCATGCGATCCCCAAAGTTTCACTTATCTTCACTACTACGCTAAAAAAAGAGAATACTCTTATGATAAAATACCCCAAACATGATAAAGATTTTTTATCGTCTAAATTTTTATGTTATTATTAGGTTGGTTCAAAAATAATGACGTAATAATGTCGTTTTTTGACGTTAAAAATACGTCAAAAAACGACATTATTACGTAATTATTTTTGCACCAACCTGATATTAAAAGGAAAGACCAAAGTACTTTTTGATTATTTTTTTTTTACATGTTTAATCCTTCCTAGCACGTCCAAAATGTTAGTTAAAAATTTTGTTTTTTGTTGAGTCAACAAAATTGGCATAAAATTAATCATATCCGCCATTTTTGACAACTTTGTAAACAAAAGTTAAATTCTCCGTTTAAAACTCTTGTAAAAATCAATTATGCTTTTTTCAAACGTTATTTGAATAAAATTAGAAAACGTAACGTTTACTTAATGTAATTGAAAACAAACATTACTGATTTTTTTATCAGAAAAAAATAGTTGAAAATAAGCACAGCATGTCTAACCGTGGTGATTTGTTTTGGAGGTGTGAATTGACGTTTACGTCAATGTATCGACAACTCACATCAGAGCAATTTATCGGACGGAAGGACAGAAGTGACAGTATTTTCGAATTTTACGTGAACGAGCTTATTTAACTATAAAGTAATTCTTAAAAATAAAATACTTTCAGAAGTCTAATATTTTATTGATTTTTAGGTACTTTATTTAACGAAGATATGTCCAAAGCCTGCATTGTTTCCGTCCCTAAAACTGAATCTAAAAAAGAAAATAATTAATTAGTGCATTATGTCTCTCAATGAAAAATAATAAATTAATTATATTTAAAAAAATGAAATTAAAATATTTAATGAAATAGGATTTAAAAAAGAAAATTAAAAACTTTGAAAATGCGACGATGATAGTCAGTCAGGGAATTTGATACATGCTAGCCAGAAGGAAAGCAAAGAAATTTATTAAGACCTTTCTCTTAAATCATGTGACCTATTATTTCTGAAGCGTGCATCCATAGATATGGAAAAACGTGTTTTAATACATCTTTTGCATATTAAAATTATTTTGTAAAAATTATCGTATTGCAGTTTAATATAATAATAATCTGTAAAAATAGATCTTTTTAATAACAGCATTTTCAAAAAGACACGATTCAAACTTAATTTTAAAATATTTAACAACTTTATCACGTTTTGTATTTAAAATTAATAAAAGAAAACAATTCTTGTAAAAATCCATTTTTCATCGGAAAAACATTTTGGCTTTAGACAATAATGTCCTTTATATATATTATTCATGAAAGCCATTAAAAGCTTTTTTAGTTAATGTCTTAGTTTTATCAGGTTTTGTATTTTACAATTCAGAGCTGAATTTTGTGTAGAACCCAGTTTCAATTTAGAAAAAAACATCGATGAATTTTATTCTTCAAATACTTCTGCTTTTAAGTAATATCATCACAAAATTACACAAAGACGAATTTCTGAGTTTTCATAAAATTAAGTAAGGTGGAGAGGGGTAACAGATGTAAAAAGTATTTTTACCATGACTTCCTAAAAAGCAAACATTTCTAAAATAATCTAATTCCTTTGTAAATAAGTTTTGAAACTTTCACTAAAATCCTTCATTTATTTGATTTTTGCAAGAATTTCCAAATTAATGTGTTTTTCAACTGAAAAAACTAATGTTAGGTGACCGCTGACGTAAAATAAAACAACATTTTTAACCATAATTTCGAACATGCTTAAAAAGATTAAAAAAATTAAAAATATAATTAAAAATTACTTTGGTCTTTCCTCTTAATAACATAAACGTTTTGACGATAAAACTGTTTTTATTAAGTTTGAGGCCATTTTTTTATCATGCTATGCTGTTTTTTCGGTGAATTATTGAAGATAACTATTTTATAATATATGTCGTGTATCATGCGAGTTCCTTTTTTGAGAGACCAAATTACAATAGACTAACCTTTTCTGTTCTATGTCTTTCCCATCTAGTTAAATAAATTAAAAATATAAAAGAGAATGATAACATTATCATTAGTCACGCTATACTCGTTGCGTAAACGCGTACGCCGTAGAGCATAGACGGTAATCTCGATCAGCTAAACATATTATACACGTAAATAATGGAAAAAGATGCATATTGACTACGTAAATATTACATGTATTATTATTGGATACAGTTAAGTAAAATATCATTTTTATTAAAATCATGTTTATTTTAAATACAGCTTTACTTTTTGACTATAGTAAATGCATATATAGTTTGGTCAATGGCTTACATACGCTATTTTTATATCTTAAAATTAGCTTCAAAATTAGGTGTTCAAAAGTCGCATGGTACGCGAGTATATCCGATAATTAAACAAAAGACAATTATTTTAAAACATTAAATAGACAAGTCTCTTCGCAGGATATGGGCTGTGCTTATTAGAACTATTTTCTTTTGTTTTAATTCCTGGAGAGTTGGCGCACCAGGGATTTTGTTGATTTGTAGTTGAGTTCCTTTTTCTTTTCTTTTTTTTAATCCCGCCCAAACCTCCAACAAGATCAGGGACAGTTTTAGTTTTTGACTGACACATTTTTTTTCTATTTTACTCTGCAGGACTTTTATTTTCTTAGATTTTTCAAAAACCTTCGCAGAGATTTTTTTTTTTTCACTTGGCACGCTCATATCAAATTTTTTTAGCTATTTAATGCTTGGACTACTAGGGATTCAATGAGTGTATCGGCCCATTTTCCAATCAATCCGGAGGGCTCAAACTACAAATGAAGTTATTGATTTCCTTACGTGCTACATTTTTGAGATATCGATTTCAAGGTCCGTGTACTTTTGATAGTTTTCTGAAGACCTTCAAAGAGACATTACAGTCTGCAGGGACCGCCATGTCAATAAGAAGGCATATTCTGTTTTTGTCGTCACTAATCATCATGTCTGGGCGATTAGCTTTGATTGTTCTGTCTGTGTGTATTGTAAAGTCCGATAAAATTGGTACAGGTCCTATCCTTGTAACTGGGTCTGGGTGTTATCATACCAATTTCTTAGTTTCCTTTCCGTAAAAAATGCATATTTTCATATGCAGATAGTGGCCCACTGTGTCATGTTTTATATTCATTAATATCTGCTCCCTTAACTGTTTTGTTTTTGTTGTTGGTGTAATTATTATTATTATTATTATTATTATTATTATTATTATTATTATTATTATTTATTTTCTTTGATTTCTGGCGTTTACACATTTCTTTCCGGGTCCCACCCAGGGACCTAAGGTTAGAAATGGCATCATGACACTTTCCACTGACAAAAAAAAAAATTACATAGATAAATCCCTTCGTAAAGTGTGGGCTGTACTTGTCAGAACAATTTTTTGTATCTCCTTGAGGCATGGACTTCCAGGAATCCCTTCAATTAGTCTACTGCAATCTTTTCCAACCAGTCCTAGGGCTCCAACTACAACAGGGATTGTTGATGTTCCCATATGCCACAGTTTCGAGATTTCTATTTCAAGGTCCTTATTATTATTATTATTATTATTATTATTATTATTATTATTATTATTATTATTATTATTATCTTTTTTCTCATTATTTTTTTTTTTTTTTTTTTTTTTTGTTTTGTATAATTCCTTACCGGGTCATAACACGAGATTTGCGGTTAGGAGATGCTGTAAATATATGCATTCTCTTTGCACAAATTCTGATGTTAACTGATACTTAGCATATGTCTGGTCTAGATTTTCTTTACATTGATAAAACGCTTCTAAGTAGATGAACAGTCCCACACAATGCATTTTTTTGAAATTCTTGTAAACAGGATCTGCCAGAGAGTCTGTAGCATTGTTTGATCGTAGCCAGGTCTTCCATTATTGCAGGAATAATGGTAGTTTTCAGGTCCTCCCTATTCTTTAACAGACATTATTTCTATCTGATCGCAATGTCATAGTTTTTAATCACAACGTCTGGGCTGTGTTATTTTTATTTAATCTGTTTTTTACTTATATTTTTCTTTCATTATCAGAACTTTTCCTTTCATCCTTTTAGTGATATTACACTTCCGGCCTCCTAAAATGCTCTCGTCTTGCTACGAATATTTTTGCCGTCTTTATAACAATCGATAATTTTTTTCTCGTAAATATTTCAGAATCTCAGAATCTCAGAATCTCTCTCCCTCTCTCTCTCACTCTCTCTCTCTCTCACACACACACACACAAATACACACACATATATATATATATATATGTGTGTGTGTGTGTGTGTGTGTGTGTGTGTGTGTGTGTGTGTGTGTGTGTGTGTGTGTGAGAATTATAATTAATGAGTTCCAAACAATTTACCTCATACTCATAATCATTTCGTCCATGGGAAAGTAGTTTTTTCCTGGACTTATCAATGCAAACGCAAATAAATAAAATCACACGTTTCTTCACAGGAAATTTAAAAAGCAAAGGAAGGAAAGAAGGAAAAAAGAAAAAAAAAGGAAAGAATAAAAGGAGAGGGAGTAAGAGTTGGCCTATAATAGAGGAGGGAGTTATATAGATATAAAGAGTTAAGGGAACTAATGTGGTTGTAGTGGAGTTGGGTACAGATAAACCCGACGGTTGGAAATCAGGACTGGCATAAACGTAACTTATCAACACCTGTGCAAGAAGAAGAATGAACAAAAATGGCCATAAAACATTTTAGAGAGGAACTTGAAATTATTATAGGATCGAAGTAAGAATTTAAAATTAATACTTTTATAAAAAGATGTTAATATTAATCCATTCAATACTACATCTTTAATTATATAGTAGAAGTTACAGTAAAAAAATTAAGTAAATTATTAATATATTAATTTCATTTAATTATAATAAATCTCATTATATCAATATAATATGAATAAATTTTCAAATACTAAGTTTATAATTTATATACTTATAATAATTATTTAAAGATTGTGTAAAGGATTAAATTTAAATTCAATATATAGAACAAAATAGTATTATAAAAACAATTAAATATAAAAGAAAAGTCCACATATAGAAAACATGTAACATTGAGAGAAATATTTAAATATAGAAGGAAATTCCACATCTTGAAAACAATTTCACAGATAGAAAAAATTAGATATAGGGAAGATGTTACGATAGAAAAAAATTATAAAAATATAAATGAAAGAGAGGAGTGAGAGGTTTGGCTGATACTATGTTAGTTGAAATTTGTTCCTGTAGCGACACTTGGAGTGAGGTGGGTTGAAATAATGTTACGTCAGTTGGAATATTTTCCTATGGCGATACATTGTTACCAATTCATTCCTTTCTTTTTTTTAGTAGAATATCTTGACTCTTAAATGTAATAATTTTAATTTTCTCCTCCAAACATAAAATCACATCTACTCGTAAAACTATTTGTAGTCTGAGCCAAAAATCTATAAATTCCTAGTCAATTTTAGACTTTAGGTCTTTCTCCCTCAATTCCCAAAATTTTTGAGAGAGAGTAGTTTGGTGTATTAAATATACATACACAGGTCATTCGTTGTACTGTTTTGCTGCTCCTCAGGGCGACTAGATAACAGACTGCCTCAAGACCGGATCGAAACCCAACCGATTTGGGGGTCAATCAGAGATTCATACCACTGAGCTATCTTCACTCGGGAGTATGAGTCGGAGTAAATATTCTAAGATAGAGTATATCTGTAGAGGAGACAAAATGAATGAAAACAGACAAGAGGGAAAATTATTCTTAGTCCACGCGTTTCGTCCTCTGAGGAACTTTATCAAGCCGAATGTAGGATCTATTTTGCTGCACGAGTTTATAATACAAAGGCGAGGATGTCATTTGTTTATCAAGGCTTTTAAATTTCAGAAAGTTCATGAATGTTCATCAGGTGGTAGAAAGGTAAGTCAAAGGTTATTCAGGACAAAACGTATCGTAAATCAAAATCTGGGTAAAAGTAAATGAGCTAGTAATATTCAAGAATTATTTTTTAAGTAAATATTTAAATTGTGATGAGATTGCTATGACATGAAACGAACGTATGGGCTCTACATCTTCAAAGGCTGAAGGCATATACTTAACCGTTTTCTTTTGATTTTTCAATATATTTCTGGTTGTGCATGTTGGCTTGGGAAAGCAGTAATTCTTTCAGGAAAGGTAAGATTGGGAAAAACCGAAGCGTAGATTTATATTTTTATAAGATTCAATGGAGGCACACACAAGAATTTTCTTTCTGAGTAAATAACTTTTTCTTTTGATGTTTGTGGTATTTTTAGATAAAAAAAATATGGTCGAATTTTATCTCTGTGCATGACTAGTGCATTTGTTAAATTGTTTATGAAAGTTTTCAAACTTAAAAGCCGAGATAAATCTGTGATTTCTAAAAACGTGCAGCAAAATAAATCCTACGTTGCCTTAATAAAGTCCCTCAGAGGATAACACGCCTCAGCTAAGAATAGTTTATCCTCTTGTCTCTTTTATATATATATATATATATATATATATATATATATATATATATATATATATATATATATATATATATATATATATATATATATATATATTCTAATTCTAGGTTATTTTATAGATACAGGCTGACTAATGCAATAAACAGTTTAATCTAAAAACAGAGCATCTACTTAAATAAATTGTATCGATAAAAATAACGTATAAGCAGAAAAAAGATAATTGTCGTACTTAATCTGATTCATTATATATATATATATATATATATATATATATATATATATATATATATATATATATATATATGTAGTGTATAGGAACAGCAGATCATTATTTTGAGATGTATTGTTTAATATAACAGACAACGAATGTCTATTACCTTTTATCAGGAGCCGTCGTATGAGCCGACATGAGAGTGATTATTCGTGGTAGAATCTTAATAACCATTCTAATGATGGCTCATGTGAACGGAAACCTTACATCAATGAACAACACAATAAAGAAATATCCAAACGTTAGACATTTTTTCTTTATTTTCCCCTGAAATTAAAGCCAATATATGAAACCTTCAACAGCTCCTGGTAAAAAATTAATAGACATTCGCTGATTGTTATATTTAACAATACATGTCTGTACGTATATATATATATATATATATATATATATATATATATATATATATATATATATATAATGGACTCTCCCGTCGGTTTCGACGTATGAGAATCTGACAGCTTATTGATTCATTTAGAAAAGTTTGTGCGATAATCTTAAGTGGTATTTAAGACCCGCTAGTGATTTACAAAGGGGTCCACTTATGGAGCTAGTGTGAAGATTGTGAGATGAGATCACTGTTAGATTAGCTGACCATTTAGATCTTGCTCTCGCTTCTTGAAGATATATATATATATATATATATATATATATATATATATAAGGCTCTATCTCTTTCTCTCTCTTTAGATTTCTATCTATTCTTATTACTATGAACGCTACGCTAAATCAGTTGTTTTTAATGTTATTGTTTAAGGAAAAAACAGGAATAATAACTACAGTTAATTATCTTTCGTCGGGTGTCGACTTGATCCGATTACGATAATCATTAATTCTGTAGTGAAAGGGCCATTCAGATTTTCCCACATATGTTTTATAGCATAGTGTGCATTCTAATAGGTAAATTATAGTATGACTTCTGCAGTTAGAATTGTGGCAGACAAAGGACATGGGTCATTTAATGACCTACATATTCTAGATTTTCTTATTAATTTTCATTTTGCTGTAGGTGTTTTATAAAAACCAATAAAACACCTACAGTAAAATAGAAATTAATAAGAAAAGCTAGAATATGTAGGTCATTAAATGGCCCATGCCCTTTTGTGCATACATGAGAAACTATATATTACTAAATTTATAAAAATAAAAATTTACTGAATCAAAGAAATGAAATAGCTATTCTTTGCCGACATTGTCAAAAATTTTCCTTAAATAATATTTAAAAATAAAATTAAAATTAAAAAATTAAAAAAATGGGAGCTGGTAATATACATAATTATATTTGATATATAATGATAATTTAAGTAATTCTATTACATTTATTTTATTTAAATAAGAAATATAGTCTATTAGTAATTAAGAGTAAAAATAATATTTTATAATTGTATTTCAATGTAATGTATTCTAAGCCAAACACCTCCTTTAGAAAGAATCTTTGAGTATACAAGTACGCGGAAAAAAACCGAAAAACTTTTTGTTGTTGATAAAAAAAAACAAAAAAACAGACGACATGCGTTGAACGGATGTCAAAATTTGTTGAAAGATGCACATTTACCATCCCTAGACTTAACCTCTTTTTCCAACGTAACTCATAATTGATACAATAATAGTTAATAAAAATGAACACGCTACCGCCTCTGTCTAAATGATTGATTTCTCTGTATCCTTGGAAACGAAAAATTATGAATTGTATGTGCGTTTAAAACTCAGTAAATTTAAAAATAAGTTATTCCAAAATTTGCTCGAGGATGAAACGGAACTAATGCTTTTAATTTAATTATATAATTAAATTTGAAGTGTTTAGCTTCTATTTTTGAAATATGATAATTCCTGTGTAGCGAAGAAAACATATCTTAAATCAGTTCTATCTCTTTCTCTCTCTTTAGCTTTCTATCTATTTCTTATTACTATGAACGCCATTTTAGTTGCTACACTAAATCAGTTGTTATTAATGTCATTATTTAAGGAAAAAAAACAGGAATAGTAACTCAAATACATATACCCACTAAAATAAATAACGCTAATAGTAATAAACAAATAATGTCGAATAAATAATCTATTCAAAAAATGACAGTAGTTATAGATTCGTAGAAGACCTTACAAGAAATATGCTTTCCTTAAATAGGTATGCCAAACCTTGCTCTGTCAAACTGGTTTCCGTGACCCTTCTGGGAGCAGTATGTTTAGGCTATAGAAGCTGTTTCCTAGAAACGGAAAAAGGGATACGAGCTCGATTCCTGGCAGAGGCGTCATCTTTCTTTAGCAAGATTTCTCAATCTAGGCCGGTTGTAATTATTAGGTTGGTGCAAAAATAATATCGTTTTTTGACGTAGTTTTAACGTCAAAAAACGACATTATTTTTGCACCAACCTAATAATTTCACTGTTTAAGAAAATGAAAAAAAAAAACTCAAATTCGTGTACCCACTAAAAAATAAATAATGTTTATAGTAATAAAAAATAGTCTCGGCTAAAAAAAAAAAACACATTCATTTATAAGAATACTATTTATTTATCATACCTTATCCATATTATTCAAGAAAACTTTGTTAGCAGAGGTTTTCAAATCATGCTCGGTTTTATTTTAGTTCTCCTCGGGCGCTGGCCTGACGGGCGATCTACTATTTTTGACTATGTCGTCTGGGTAATTCAAAAGATATTCATATTCTTCGTAGCTTCTTTTAATCTGCGCTCTGAAATTCGTTCGTAGAATATATTCTTTCAAGTTTGTAATTTTTTACATAGACGACCTAAATAATAGAGATTTAATCTTGACATCAAAAATGAATATAAATCAGTGTGTGTATGTTTGCCAGTGTAAAATGTTTGATTGTGCATAAGCGTTTTATTTTTGCGTCCACGTACACTGCAGTTCAAATGTTTGAGGAAATCCCTAATAATCTTTTAAATTACTCCCAAAAGTAGTTGCTTTGTACTTTAAATAAGAGAAAATTATTATACATATTAAAAAAAGTCGAGGCATGATTTTTTATTAAAAATTGTATTATGACAAAAACAAAAACAAAAGCATTTTATGATTAAATTTTGCTTTAGCCTTGATCGTCACAATTTTTTGGCATTCGTTGCAAAAGTTTCTCAAAGTATAAGTTTGATAATTGATTCCATTCTTTTTTACGTTGACTTTTTTTCATTTTTGGGGTGGAAAGGTTTCTCTTTTCTGTTACGTTCATCCCATGTTAATTTTGGGTGTGGCTTCAAACTTTTGAACTATAGTGTACGTAACTGTCTAAAATATATAAGCCCGACGGTGTGTGTGTGTGTGTGTTTTTTTTATGCATGTATGAGCGACGGAAGTATAGTAGTAATTAATTTAATTATTTCCCATATTATATACACTTTTGTAAAGCAAAGATTGACATGAAATCGTAAGCCACTTCGTATTCATAGAGTATCCTCGAAAAGTGATTTCTGTATGGACGTGTGCATATGATGATGCGTGTGTATGTATGTATTTGTATGTTGCTATAGATGCATGTGTTTATATGTATGTGTGTCTCTCTTTGACCCTTTTTTTATTTTGCCTCGATTTGTTTTTTGTTTTTTTTGTTTTTGTTTTTATGGCAATGTGTTATGGTAAAAAGAAAAACCACTTTTGTGACAAATAGTTGCAAATGCTTATATATTTAATCATTTTGTTAATTGATTAATGCATTGATTTATTTAAAATAATTTGTGTCTAAATATTAATTTAATGTGTATTAAACAAGTTTGTATTTATGGTGTAAATTTTGTCAAAGACGTGTTTACTTTTTTTGCTGTTGCAGATTTTTTTTTTGTTCAGTTTTATTTTGCTTTCAAATTATTTGAATACTTTTACATTTTCTTCTATCTTCTTCCGCTATACATTGTAATTTTTCATGGAATTTAGAAGCACAAGTGTCTGCTTTCCTCTGATTTTTTTAGTCGCATTTAAACGAGGAAAATGTTTTTTTAAAAAACTGATAATTACGTACACATAATTTTAAATAAATAAAAAATCAACAGAAAAATAATGAACTAAAAATAAATAAAATGAACTAAAAATATAATAAACTAAAAAATGAATAAAAAGAAATCAATAGAAAAAATAAGAAACTAAAAAATACTAAAGTACAAATTTACACTTCGTGAAGTCACTACATTTTTCTCATAATATTCAAATAAATAAAAAATATTAATGTTGTTCTCGTTGAAGATGTTTTGAGTAAAGGATTGGCCGGTGTCCGTCATAAATATCGACGGTCGTGTATGAGAGTCAGGAGAAAGAGCCTTAGTCTGAGAGCTAATTCTATAACGACGCCCATTGGACTACGCCATTGATCTACATTTCTTACCTGCGACTACGACGCGTACCAGTCGATTACTGCTACCATATTCTACTTGGTTATAGTAGCCAAAACCACTTAGCTACTTCGTTCAAATAGATCCCTTTCTGGGACATATATATATATATATATATATATATATATATATATATATATATATATATATATATATATATATATATATATTGTTTGTTTGTGTGTTATATTTTGTATATGTGTAAGTATGTGTATATATGTGTAAGAATGTATGTATGCTTGCATATATATATATATATATATATATATATATATATATATATATATATATATAATGGAATATGCATACACCTGTGTTCCCCCTCGCTGGAATATGATTGGCTGGTGTCCGTCATAAATACCGACGGACGTGCAGAAGATTCAAAGAGCTAAGTCTATAACGACGCCCATTGGACTACGCCATTGATCCACACTTCTTACCTGCGACTACGACGCGTACCAGTCGATTACTTCTACCGTATTCTATTTGGTTATAGTAGCCAAAACAACTTAGCTACTTCGTTCAAATATATCCCTTTCCAGGGCATATCAGGATTATGACGAAAATGTTTGTGTACTAATTTAAGAAAGATTCTACCAATGTTGATCCCGACATTACTGTTGAACAAAATTATGTTGCGTTTTCTCTTCTTACATTTACTATTGGTATTCGTACTAGTGTTTGGGATGTACTCTAGTTTAATATCGTATTTGATTTTATTTAGTGCATCAACATATTTGGTTTTGTATTTGTCAAAGATTTATTTATTGCTGTTAGTTACAGCTGCACTAGAAACGTTGAGCCAATATATAGCCAAACATAATAGTGTAACCCTAAACAAATATTTAAGCAACACTAATAACAATGGTAGCTCTGATGATCAAAAATGCAATTGCCGTAAAAGTCTCATCTGTCCTATGAATAGCAAATGTATGTATAAAGGAATTATCTATAATCTATCTATATTATCAGGCATAATGACCAAAGTAAATTTTATTTCTCTCTACTGCAAATAATTGGAAAAGGCGTTTTTATCATCTCAAAATGAGCCTTAGCAAAAAAAAATATGAAATGCCACAGCGCTCTCAAAATTTTACTGGAGTATTAAAACTGTAGTAAACTGGGAATTCGTCGCCAAAGTCAAACAATTTTCCGGCTGTGGGAAGTGATGCAACCTGCGTTTACTAGAAAAAAAAATCATCGTCAGAAGTAATGTAAATCTACTTAATAAGCGAAATTAGTTTATAAATTTCCTTTTTGATTATATTTTAAGTTTTATCCTGTTTATCTCCCTTTAACCGTCCAACTTTTCTTTCTTCACAACCGAACTGTGTCTCCTTTTTAAATTTTACACGTGCTCCATTTTTTTTTCCTCATGACCCCTACCGTCACCCCATTTTCTGCATTTAGCGTCCAGTATTGTTTTTGTGCTAGTTTATTTGGGGCTATGAAGCGGCATTCCTCCCATGAACATCTGTATATATATTTTAAAAAAAACAACAACAACAAAACCATAAGCTACATCTTGTGCCCGATGAGTTGGGTAGTCAACGAAACTTAAGTAGCAGACCAAACGTAGGTAGGTGTATATTTATTAATATCTATTTCTTAAATGTGTCTAACCATATTGAGTACTATTATGTTTACACTTGATAGCTAAATTTGGTAATTATTTATTTGTCTATCTGTGTATGCACACCAGCACGCGCGTATACAGTTGCTAATAATACTTATTTGATTTACATAACCTCTCTCTCTCTCTCTCTCTCTCTC
Organism: Acanthosepion lycidas; assembly: GCA_963932145.1. Lineage (NCBI taxonomy): Eukaryota > Metazoa > Mollusca > Cephalopoda > Sepiida > Sepiidae > Acanthosepion > Acanthosepion lycidas. The sequence goes on along the minus strand of OZ010598.1, from coordinate 46,980,227 downwards.
TCTCTCTCTCTCTCTCTCTCTCTCTCTCTCTCAATATATATATATATATAATTCTAGGATAAGTAAAAAATAGAAAACATTTATAAATTTAGATAACGTTTGTAGATGAACGTTTGTTTACAATGTTTGCTATTACTTCCTATCACTTACTTTCCTTATCCTATCATTCTGACGGGTTCTAATTCATCATCTTACTCAAAATTGCATTCGACTCCACAATTATTTCCACTCAATAACTCCAGCAATAATTTGGGATTAATTGATATATTATATAAATAGATGATACATGAGCGCGTATACACACACACACACGAATCTCACCTGATGTTATCGGTCTGGAGGGGGACGATCCCAGCGTGCGGCACCTTTGGAAAGTGCCTGAAAACCATACCATACCAAGACCCAAGCCTTGTGAGTGAAATTGGGCAGACGGAACACTTAGGGGACCTTCGATAGCTGTGATAGCACGAAGTCACAAGTCATCGTAACCGAGGGTTTGAGTGTGTTGTTGCTCATGCTAAAACGCTCTCTCCCAAAAACTGTAACTAAGGTCAGCCCAGCATTGTTGCAGTATAAACCACATGTGGGCTCTGTGGGTGTTGAACAAACACAAAATGTACCTGAGCAAGAGTCTGCAATAGGAATTGGCTAGCCGCCCTAGCAGAGGGCTATCCTCGAATACGAGTGGCCAGCTATTATATATATATATATATATATATATATATATATATATATATATATATATATATATATATACCACCAACTCGGTTACGTAGGAACATCGGGTTTGTTTGATCGGGAGGCCGAGTTGGCCTAAGGCATGTCACATCTAATGACGTTTTTCCTGGGGGATACAGGTTCGAATCTTGGACGCAAATTTTCTATCAAGATTTCTTTAATATTCAGGCCGGTAGATGTAAATAAATAAATATACTCTTTAATAAATAAATAAAAACAGAGCATCTACCCAAATATGATCATCTATTTAATGTTTAAATAAATTAAAAATCGGTCGGATTTAATCTGTTTCCTAAAAGAATTCTCTTTGTTTACGTTAGGAAACAAAACAGAGCAGATATGCATACTTTGAGAATCGGAAAGAAGTGTTTTCAAAAGCACTATCCGATACGCACACACACACACACACACACACACACACACACACACACACATATATATATATATATATATATATATATATATATATATATATGCGGGGCATGTATACTCGGTAGCAGTAGTTGCAGCTAAAAGTTTGTCCTGGGCTCGATGACATAGCATTACAGTACTTCCCCCTCTGCATCCCTCGTTTTGCTAAGCCAAGCCATGATAATGATCATGATATATATATATATATATATATATATATATATATATATATATATATATATATATATATATAAATGAACATAGAAGTCAACACAGTCTGTTTCATGCTATATGCAATCGTCAGGCCTGACGATTGCATATAGCATGAAACAGACTGTTGCCTCTAAGTGTTGACTTCAATGTTCACTTTTATATTTACACACGCTCTATCTCTGATATTGAGCAATTTATCCCATAAATATAGCACACCTTAAGACTATATTTCTTCATATATATATATATATATATATATATATATATATGTGTGTGTGTGTGTGTGTGTGTGTGTGTGTGTATGCATATAAAGGATTGTGTTTCGTCCAAATAAAACGGGCATAACGCTTTTAAATAATCAGGTTTTGTAATAAAAATGCTCAGTATCAAGAAACAATGTATTAATAACAAAGAATAAAATTTAATCTTAAACTCATCTATCTCTACTTGAAATTTAGCGGAAATGGTATCTATAAATATATATATATATATATATATATATATATATATATATATATATATATATATACCCCCAAAAATGATACCTATGGTTTAAAATGAAAAAAAAATGTTTTTTTAACAAGATTATGTTAATAGATTAAATCTAATATTTCTAATAAGCAAAATACTCTGGCATATTTAAGACCGAATTTAAATTGATTGGAATGCGTTTTTTTTTTTTGTTTTTTTTTTCCTGATTATCATTAAAATCGATAAAATCGTCCTTATTGACAAATCTGTGAACACAAATAACTATCTTTGATAAAATGTCTTTCAGAATTAAAATATACTTTTCTGAATCGTCATTTCGTAAAAATTAATTGATTTGAAGTTTAATTCGTCTGAATTGAAAAAATAATACATTTTGTATAAAATAACACAGAAAACCATTTTTAACACGGAAGTAGGTATTTGTTGACACATTTATCGACAGCCTGAGTTTGTGAAATTTAGCTAAGGTGATAATCGTAATAAAATTAAATGACAAGTATAACGTAAACGACTTATATATATATATATATATATATATATATTAGGTTGGTGCAAAAATAATTTCGTTTTCTAACATATGTTACTATGTGGGAAAACGAAATTATTTTTGCACCAACCTAATATATATATATATATATATATGTACGTACCCAGTAAGCTTAAAATTTTAAATATTCTAAACAGTCTAATATCTTATATATGTGTATGTGTGTACAAGTTTCGTTAAAAACGACTGACAAGGTAATGAGGTTTTTTATTTAATTTTTCTTGTGTTCTTTCAATTTTTTCTTTTGTGGGCATAAATTCTGTAGAAATTGTCCAAATGTTCGACGGCTTTCTTCTACTCTCTTAACCATTACCAAGGATGATTTTATTTTGACTTATAACTGAATGTATAGATTTTTTTTCCCAAAAAACACATTAAGATTTAAATTAAAAAAAAATAAATAAAACCATCCTTGATAATGGTTAAAATAATAGCCGAAAGCGCCCGGGCATATAGAACATTCGGACAATTTTGACATACTTTATGCCAAGAAATGAAGAAAATTATAAGAACACAAGAAAAATTAAATTAAATTAAATTAAATTAAATTAAAATCTTAACCGCAGTTCCCTGTCCTTGTCAGTCGTTTTTTAACGAAACTTGAATAAAACAGAAATGGCTGCTACGATAAACAATATATATATATATATATATATATATATATATATATATATATATATACATATATATATATATATATATATATATATATATATATATATATATATATATTATTTTGTTTTTGGTAAAATTCATGTAGCATCCGAGACGAAAAAATATAACGCGAATCGAAATATGTTTTTTTGTTTTTTTTTAAAGTATTATTGATAACGGATACAAATTTTTGGGACCATTCAATCGCAACGCCAAGGTTGAATTTCTTTTGAAAATTTAAGAGATTGCGTTTTTTACTAGTCTGGCAATTTGAGATTTCTTTTTTTTTTTTTTTTGTAGGAGTTTATCAGTCAGTGTGGTATGAAATAAATAGTTCAATAAATAGAGTAATGTCTCAGTTGTTATCCCGAAAATTTGCACGTCAGATCAGTTCTTTGAATTTAATTAAATAATTTCGTCTCGGATGCCACCTGAATTTTACCAAAAACAAAATAATTTCCATGCCTGAAGATGACTGAATGTACAGTCGAAAGTACTTGCGTGTTAAAAAAAACACCTTATACAGCTTATAACTTTTAAAAACAAGGATCATCATATTCATCGAGTGAGTTGTAGGTTAATGCACCTTTAAAATTTTGAAGGGATTACGCCATTTTATATCATTAACTTTACTAATCTACTTTTTGTATAAATGATTCATTGTAATATATATATATATATATATATATATGTACGTATACTGAATTTGCATTTACGCCTAAGTTAATACTTTCTTAACTTTGAAAATTTTTTCGATGAAGATAAAGTTACAATATATCAAGGAGGAAATTAAGGAACTTATATTTTTAAGAAAAACTGGATTGCCTAAAATATCATTGGAATTTTGCTCCATTAAGAACAAATTCAATTTGAAACAAAAACGAAAAAAGGGAAAGAAAATTGTGTATCTGCATTGATTATTTATTTCGGTGGTCTGAAAGTCCTGTCACCACCCCACCCCCCACACCACCACCACCACCACCAAAAAGGTAATGAGATCAATAAAAGAACAAGTAATACAGCAATACAAAGCACATATACTGGATTCAGTTTATTCAATTTCATTGACTCTGTTACACATCGGCATGTATAAAGGCCATCATTTTCGTGGCACAAAATGATTCAGCGCCATGTCCTGTGTGATATTTTATGAAGCTGTGCTTTGTTGATTGTTGCAAAGGCTCTTCGATCGGCGTCTTTCAGCTGATGGGTATTCTGATATCGTTCATGTGAAACTCCCTACTTGATGATAATACCCAACAGACCGTTGACATTGAAAATTATATTATGTATGGGGTGACAAGACTTTCGGACCACTACGTAGATTTAAATGTTCTTTTTTTTTTCCTTTATATTTTTCTGTGTTCATTACTGCATCTATTTTGCATAAAAGGGGCTAATCAAATGGTTATTATTGTTGTGTTTGTTGTTGGTGCTGTTGTAAAAAATATTATTAATGACTAAATTCTTTTTTTCGGTATTTGTATTAAAGTGGAAGTATCCATCATCGTTTTTATAACCTTACCTATTTACTTTCTTTTATGCATTTAATTCATATATATATATATATATATATATATATATATATATATATATATATATATATAATTATTTATTTAAAAATTATAACATTAATATGTTATAAAGTCGATACAAAAATAGCCATTTTGTTTCAACACCTCCGGAAGTGTTGAAACAAAATGGCTATTTTTGTACTGATTTTATAACATATTAATGTTATAATTTTTAAATGAATTATTATATCTGCTCTACTCTGTATTGAGCACTCTTTTAAGAATAGTGATTGTTGGTTATTGGCATTTATTCCGTATACACCAATCATATACTTGGATATATATATATATATATATATATATATATATATATATATATATATATATATTACTAAAGAGTTATTTTATTTTTTAAACCGGCATTATTTACTTATTACATCTAACGTTATTTTTAGTTAACACCCGTATTTGAGTAGACGCTCTGTTTTTATTAATTTTTTTATTTTTATTTTTCAACACTGTCTATTTTGTCTAACGACCTGCACACACGAGGAAACGTTAAAGAAAACGTGCCGCCTGCAGGATTCGTACCTGCGCCCTACTTTGCGGAAGAACCCACCGTCTGATCCGGTGTACTTTGACCGTTCAGCTACGAGAGATTCGCAATCAAACGAGATTATATTTTGCCTTTAAAGCGCATTAATTTCGAAAATATTTGAGCGAAGCATGACGGGGCATACGGTTGTTTGTTCTCCAAAGGGAGAAACGGGTTCGCATCCTGCAGGAGACACATTTTTTTTAATAAGTTTTCTTGGGCGTGCAGGCCGGCAGAAGATACCGAAACTGATTAAATTTAAAGAAACATCTCTACTCAGGGTATCAACTAAAATAGCATTTTAAGTAATATATATTATTGAATATTAAGACAAGTTTCGAGACTTCTGTTCCCTTTATCAGCAACAAATTTTATTTTAATTTTTAGGTTCAAATGTCAAAGTACAATAAGTCCAGATTCTTAGAAAGAGAAGATAATTCAGTTATTGAAGAAGAACAAGGAGGATGAGAAGGAGGAGGAGAAATAAGGTGGGTAAAATAAAAAGAAGAGGAAGTGGAGTAGGAGAATGCGGAGGAGGTGGAGTGAAAAAGAAGAAGAAAAAGAAGAATGAGGAGGAGAGGAGGAGAGACAGAAGGAGAATGAGGAGAAGATAAGAATGAGGAGGAGAAGTAGGATGAGGTGGAAAAGAAGAAGAACAACAACAACCAGAAAGAAAAGAAAAAGCAGCAGCAGCGTAATAAACGCTTATTATAATTCTATCAAATTCTTTTACACCTTCAGGACTGTAACTTACTCTCAGAATTATCTTCTCTTTTTAAGAATTTTAATTTGTTGCCCGTTACGAGTCTGTCTTACACTTCTGTGTTTGAACTTAAAAATTAATCTATGGAAATATTAGGCTGATGGAGGAAATATACGTCACAAATCATGAAACAACATTCAATAAAAAATATGTCAAGCAGTTTTTGTCTGCAATATATATATATATATATATAACTATATATATATATATATATATATATATATATATATATATATATATATATATATATATATATACTGGCCACCTTGTGTAAAAGCAAAATTGTCCAAATCGTGTAACAGCAAAATTGTCCAATTGTGAGATTACGCTTTGAAATATGGTATCATAGAAATGATTAAAGCTATCTTACTGGAATTCTCCGAGCTTTTTATAACATTATTGGACTCTACTTTGAGCAATAAGAATTAATAATTATTCTCTAATCTTAGCAGAAAAACCGTGATGAAATCAATCATAAACGAAGATAATATGTTCATTAATTAGTCATAGCTAAGGATCAGGCGCTCATGAAGGATTGAAATAAAATTCCAGTATATATATATATATATATATATATATATATATATATATTAATTATTCCAAGATCATTTTCCGACATTCAAGATAATATTCGTCCTCTCTAACCTTCTAACTTTCTGTCCTTGTGTAACAAGGTGCCTCACACGTTTCACGAACAATTTCATTTTCAAGTCTTTTTTTCACTGCTTTTTAGACTGCCATAGCTGTAACTCCTCTCTCATGTGCCAATCGTCTTATGGATTTAGTTGGATCTTTTCTAATAGATCTCTTTATCTCAAAACTTGAAATGATGGTCGCGCTTCCTGTTGAGACCTCATGATCCAGTTTTCCTCTCTACTGTTCCATCTTTTTAAACTTATTCACCTTTCTCCTGATGGCACTTGAAAGGACTTTGAAGATGGAAGCCAGAGTATGAATGTCGGTACCATTACTGCAGGCCTGTATGATTTTTTCCTCTCACTATTGCTCAGTTGAGAAGACAGTGGAACTAACACAAAACGATTTTAACCTGTTCTCTTTCAAGCTGAATAACTCAAATGGCTTCTAAGCGTTTCTTACGACAAATGGTATCAAGATAGCTAAACATCCGAAAACCTGGAAAAAATAGAAACTCAATTAGTATAGTCTTTTTAGATATTAAAAATTTTGTACAATTTTGCTGTTACACACACAAAAATATATATATATATAATTAGATATATATATATATATATAGATATAGATATAGATATAGATATATAGATATATATATATATATAGATATATATAGATATATATATATAGATATATATATATATATATATATATATATAGATATATATATATAGATATATATATATATATATATATATATATATATATATATATATATATATATATATATATATGAACGAATCCACTGTTTTTATATGTTCATTCTATTCCTTAATTAGTGCGTCAAAGAGACAGAAATGTCGCCAAAGGATGGACGTTGGAATCACCTAAATATTAATTTATGGTATATTGAATGATCACTGATTGTTCAAGGCACGACAAACAATAGAAATACAGACATCAGACGTTCTCATTTAGAACAACATGGAGTTTTTACGTTGTTTCCCTATTTTTAAATAAAAATATATTTAAAAATCTGTGAAATTTTTTTTCAAAATGGTCGGTATGCAATAAAATCTCTGACTCAAAAACGCTTCCTTCGGAAAAACACGATTCTTTTCAATTTAAGTCAATTGTTCAACCTGCTTCCATTCACTGTGACTCATAATAATTTGAATCGAAACATTGTGTTGTGGTGAGTATTAAAGTCACCGTTGTCAAAAATTTTCGCAAGTAGATGGAGAGAAATTTCCTTTTCTATACTGTCAGCTATTGCGTCAAATATACTCCAGTTTTGGGAAGAGGGCGAGCGATAAAGGAAAAGGAGATGGATGGCAGAGTTTAGAAGCGAAAGACGGATGCACATGAAAGAGTAGTCGGCCACCTCGAGAAACAATTCGCTGGCCATCGGAAAATTATCCCGGGTGTAAACACCAAACCAATGCATGTGAATACTGGAATCTTTTCGGCAAAGGAGAAGATTCACTGGAACCACTAATTTAAGTTGATTTCACAAGAGGCAAAGATATCTGGCGACCGTTCCAGGAGAAAAGATTCTACTCTGCAGAATTTGGAACGGATACCACGAATATTGGGGAAAGAAAGATTGAGGAAAGTAGGTGTTTTTTTGTTAGCTGGTTTATATATATATATATATATATATATATATATATATATATATATATATATATATATATATAAACCAGCTAACGAAAAAAAAACACCTACTTATATATATATATATATATTTATATATATATATATGTATAAAAACCAGCTAACAAAAAAACACACTTATATATATATATATATATATACTCACACACACACACATATATATATATATCCGAGTACGGCCATTACTACATATCTTTTTGGGGAATATCTACAGATGTGCTTAACAAATGTTGCTCTTTAGCCCAGCAAGGGACCTACGTACTCCGGTACAAACAGGTAACTTAAGAGGTGTAACAGTGAATGTTATATTATCGTGCAATTTAAGATGTTGCATGAAACCGCTTCTGCACCCGCATGTCTTACTACAAATATCACATTTCAGTTGCTAGACGTCTACGGCTTTATGGTCAAGTGCCACCCTCCATCGGTGCGCTCTCAAGTGACTCCTTAGATCAGCAATCGACAAGCACACTCTACCACAATATCTGTACACGTCAGATCGAGCTGCCTATGGGTGTTTTCAGGAAGTTCAACGGGGAATATATAGATATCGATAGATAGATAGATATAGATATATATATATAGGTAACGAAAAGTTTGCTAATCCGTATGGATAATACTAAGAAGGATGTAATCCAGAGAGCTCAATGTCAAACCAGAGCAAATATTAATTTAATTAGAAAACAAACAACATTGAGTTCATTGGTTATATTTTATTTCCCCAGGAAGGTGTTTGTTTGTTTTTTCCTGGGGAAATAAAATATAATCAATGGACCTTTCAGGTTGTTTGTTTTCTAATAAAATCCATATATATATATATATATATATATATATATATATATATATATATATATATATATATAGAGAGAGAGAGAGAGAGAGAGAGAGAGGAGAGAGAGAGAGAGGAGATAGATAGATAGATAGATAGATAGATAGATAGATAGATAGATATACACACTTATATATGTGTGTGTATGTGTGTGTATTTATGAAGTATGTCTTCATTCAAACATGTTTTATTGAATAATATAGATGTATTGTATCCACTTATTTTTATACTTATCGTTCCAGTTGTTTAATCTGTTTCTGGATGTTAAGATGAAATTCATCAAGAAAGGTGCCCTCGGGTTTTGTTTTGTTTTTGTTTTTTTTTTAACCCAAGTACTTTCGACCTTTTCTAAGCTCATCTTCAGTAGTAAATTACAAAGGCAAATATATTTTAACTGCGATAAAATCTGCATTCCGTTGCTGATTTTTAAAAACACACGCGAACGCGCTCTGTTATAATCATTTTAGAATTTTTAAATTTATCCGTTGTAGTTATAGATTTTTTTAAGAAACAAGCGTTTCAGTGGAAAGGAGCTGACCGAGGATTTGTAGAGGTATAAATGGTATTAGTATATAAACCTTTAATATGCTGTTGCTATATTCGTAATAAATTTTGTTGAGTGCTGTTTGGTTGATTTTGATATAGACGGACTCAAGAATTTGAAGTTTTTTTTTTATTATTTTCGTGTTGTAGTATTCTGGTGTTGTCAATAAATTATTTTCCTGTATTGTGGACAGGGAGGTGTTTTTACATGTTGTGCAATAGAACTTTATTTAACAAATGAATTGTAAGACATCTTCATAATGTTATGATCGTCAAGTCAACATATGTACTTACTTTTTTTGTCAAAGGACATTTGGTATATAATAAATGCTAATGTCAGTGTGTTATACTTTTTCAACTTTACTCCTAGAGACCGTAACCCAACATATCATACCATTTTGGAATCAGGCCAACTCCGTGAACAAATTAAAACCATTCTGATAAGGATCCGGATCCGCAAACCTGAAATTTTGGATTCCCAAATTTTCGTTATGGCGATTGTTTTCGGTGATTTTTTTTTTTTTTTTTTTTTTTTTTTGCAAGATAACAATTTTTATAACTTAGAAATAAATTTGGGAATAATCAGAATTACTTACGAATGCCTTTATATTAAGTGGCTGTAGAAGAATTATCGTTAAACTTTTAAAAAGTATGCTTAAATATTAATGCAGCGATCAATTCTGAGTTCTATTCTAGTTTATCGTTGCCTATTGCATCTACTCTACGCTACCTATTTTGATGAAGGCCCAATCAAGAGCTCTCCGCAGGAGCTCGCTTAAATGCCGTCTATCTAGCTAGATAGATAGATAGCTAGATAGATAGATAGATAGATCGATCTTTTCTCTCAATCACTATCTATCTTTATATATATATATATATATATATATATATATATATATATATATAATTATTTATTTTTAAAAAATTTATAACATAAATATGTTATAAAATCACTACAAAAATAGCCATTTTGTTTTAACACCCTCGGTGTCTTATCAAGTGATGATGTTGAATGTAAAATAAATGGTTTTAAAAGTTTCAAATTAATTAACAATCCTTCGCAAGGGGAAAACGTTGTTACAAAAGCTAGATGGACCAATCAAAATACAAGTATAGGAAAATTCAAAAAGCTTGACAACGAAGTCATGTTATAATATCTATTCAGATGTTTAAAATATGGGTAGTATTAAAAAAGAATTTATTCTAACCAATAATTACTAAATTATATAAAATTTAATATTAAAATTAAAAACTTCTAATTTCAAAATCAAAATTTAATCGCTATTAAGTTTACAACTATAAAATAACTGAGGAGAAAAGAAGAAATATATATGTTATTCAATTTATTTCTTCATTGAAGTTACTTTAGCAAATTTTATATCCGGTCCTTTGACAATGTATACATTTTAATCCTAAGAGTGTGTGAATGAGGTCCTAAACTCACGCGTAAAACAAACGCAATCAGATTATAATATATAAGCACCCAGACATATTTATATAAATATATACACACACAAAAAGAGACGAGACAGAGAACATCTCCACGGTCGTTCATAAAAGAAAAAAAAAAGGAAGTGGGTGGGAGAGGGAAACCAACACAGACGTACATACATACATACACAATTAAAAGTGAATACACTTTCTATGCACATAGACAACCATAAATACATGCACACACATTCACAGACATTGACCCAGACAATCGGATACCACAACCAATAAATATTTAAGACTGAAAGTGTCATTACACAAATGCTAACCACCTATTGAAATATAACTTAAGCGAGCAAATATACAAAGATAAAAATGATTAAAAATAATATTATTTAATATATTAAAATACTGTATGTAAATATAAAATCGGACATCAAAGTCAACACCCATAGGTAACTTCGATGTCCACCTCATATATATATATATATATATATATATATATACATACACATACAAACACACACACATACATATATATATATATATATATATAATAATTTTTCTTTACACACACATATATATATACACACACACATATACATATATATACATACATACATACACACAGAAATACATACACATAAATACATATACATACGTATATATCTCCATGATAACAAGTACACATACACATACACACATATATACACATATATACCCACAAATATACACACATATATGTACACATACTCACATATAAATACATATATACACACAGCAATACACAAATATAAACATATATACACACATATACTAACTGATGTGGCCGTAATGACATACCCAAGTTTCCATACCTACATGTACACACAATCTCAGATACAATAGGTGTCAACATACACATATACAACCGCAAACATACATAAGTAAACACACACACACACATATATATAGCGAAATTTTTTATTTCAATTATGAATATGCTATTGAAACACGTAAATTTCAGAAATAAGTTATTCCAAAAAATTTTGCTTGAAGATGGAACAGAGCTTACTTTAATTCAATTTAATTCAAATAATTATATTGAAGTTTTCGGCTCTTGTTTTGAAACATGAGACCTCTTATGTAGCGTGTTGGAATCATATTTTTAAATAAATAATTATATATATATATATATATATATATATATATATATATATATATATATATATATATATATATAGCTCAATTAGATCTCAGACCAAACTTCATCCACAACATACACGTTGACAATCAAAATATAATATCCTCAATAGGTTGACGGTATTTGTAAAATTAAAAATTCTTTTAACTCTAGATGCACATATAAAAATAATAAATACAATAAATAAAATAAATTTAAATAGATAAATACATTTATTTAAAATATAAATAAATTTAAATTAATAATAAATTTAATAAATAATAAATAAATTTAATAAATAAATAAAATAAATATATTTAAAAAAATAATAAATTTAAATAGATAAATACATTTATTTAAAATATAAATAAATTTAAATTAATAATAAATTTAATAAATAATAAATAAATTTAATAAATAAATAAAATAAATATATTTAAAAAATAATAAATTTAAATAGATAAATACATTTATTTAAAATATAAATAAATTTAAATTAATAATAAATTTAATAAATAATAAATAAATTTAATAAATAAATAAAATAAATATATTTAAAAAATAATAAATTTAAATAGATAAATATAAATAAATAAATTCATTGAAAATACAAATAAATAAATTCACCAAAAATCTGCTCTGAATTGTAAAATATTAAATGCAATAAAACTATGACATTATTTAATTAGAAAAGCTTTTAATTGCTTTGATAAATAAAATTTATTAAGGACCTTATCGTCTTAAGATGAAAATTTTCTTCGATGAATAATTAATTTTTACAAGAATTTTTTTTCCTTTTTTAAATAATTTATAACATTAAAAAATCGTCTAAAATTCGGCATTGCTTGATGCCGGCGGTTTGTTGATATTGTTAAGTGAGAAGTCCATTTACGAATCAAAAATTGAAAAGCTCATAACAGTTGTTTGTAACTCAATATTTTTAAAATAATTTTAAAAAATATTTAGTGTTTAAACATTCCCAATTTCTATCTACGAGAACCTATACATGACATAATCCTTAAACAAAATAAATATTGCTAAGGGTTTTGGGTTAAAATAATAAAAGTTTAAACAATTATGTAATTAATAATAAAATTTAAAGTACTATAAAAATTTAATAATAAATTTAATAATAAAATAACCATCATGTTAACAAATAAAATACCAGAACATTCCATCAATTATTGATTTTTACGTCTCTCATAGTATTTTCTGTCAGTTGTTAAATTTTTAAATTAATCTAAGAAAATTATATAGTATTTTAAATGTTATTATTTTTTCGTAAAGTATCTTCAAACGTAAATAAAAGTCAATAAAATTTTAGTTTATGGCTGAAAATATTATGTTAATTTGTAAATATTACTAGGTAGTTAAAAAAAAATGCGTTCACTTAGATTTCGTAAATTTATGTCAATTCTGGTCATCCAGGCTAGCTGTCATCACCTCATAACTTGTCGGTTACGTCGTTAACGTCAATAAAGGCATGATCTAAAGAGGACCCATTGTTAAGAAACGCTTGCATACTATATTTTTTATGCTATAAGTAATATTTCTTTCCAATTAGATTAATTTAACTTTAAATTTGATGATTTTACTCAAGTAATGTGTCTCAAATATGTTATTTAATTTTTGAAGATTTTTAAAATCGAATATTTGTTTACAAATTTCTTAAAATTAAGAAAATGGCCGCATTTAAGAAAATTTTGTTAAATCGGCCGAAAAGTTGAAATTCATCTATCTATATAACTCAGTCTTTTCCTATATACCCGTCTATTTCAGGTTATTTAAATCTCTTTTGTTCTTATATTTCTCTTTGATTCTCAGTCTATTAAGAAAGGGATATCTATCTAGTTCTTAAATTTCTTTTTATCTCAAGATTTTTTTCTTTTCAGTGTCAGTCTTTTCATATCTAGCTATCTATCAATGTTTTTTCATATTTATCTATTTATCTATCACTCTCTTTACATATCTATCACAGTCTTTTCATATCTATCGATCTAGCTAGCTAACTATCATTGTCTTTTCATGTGTATCACTGTCTTTTCATATCTACCTATCTATCTATATATCTATCTATCACTGTCTTTTCATATCTGTCGATCTAGCTAGCTATCATTGTCTTTTCAGATGTATCACTGTCTTTTCATATCTATGTATCTATCACTGTCTTTTCCTATCCATCTATCTATCTATCTATCTATCACTGTCTTTTCATGTCTATCTATACATCTATCTTTGTTTTCATATCTATCTATCTACCACTGTATTTCCATATCTATCACTGTCTTTTCATATCTATCAATCTATCACTGTCTTTTCATATCTAGCGCTGTCTTTTCATCTATCTATCTATGTATCTATCTATCTATCATTGTCTTTTCATATCTATCGATCTAGCTAGCTACCATTGTCTTTTCAGATGTATCACTGTATTTTCATATCTATCTATCTATCTATCACTGTCTTTTCATATCTATCTATACATCTATCTACCACTGTATTTCCATATCTATTTATCACTGTCTTTTCATATCTGTCTATCCATCTATCAATCTATCTAGCACTGTCTTTTCATCTATCTATCTATCTATCTATCTATCTATCTATCTATCACTGTATTTCCTTATCTATCTATCACTGTCTTTTCATATCTATTTATCAATCTATCTAGCACTGTCGTTTCATATCTAGTGCTGTCTTTTCATCTATCTATCTATCTATCATTGTCTTTTCATATCTGTCTATATAGTTTTGATATTTATCTTTATTTTCTTCTCAGTGTGTTAATGTAAGAATAGCCATCCGTCTATGAGTGTGTATTTCTTTACCACTGTATCTATCTCAGCTTGTTTATATCTATATATCGCTGCCTGTCGCAACATTTTAGCATCCATATATATTTTCGCCTGTGAATCTGTACATCGGCAGTTATTTCTGGAAGAATGGACAGCTATGAATAAATCGAAACTGAAAGGCATAGCCGACTCCCAAGATATTTCTTGCCCGATCACTATAATCTTAACTTGTTAAGATCTTGGTTAACCGTTATCTTTCCCACATACTCCCATCATCCATTCTGCGTCGAGTGGCTCTTGGGATTTGTACAGAGTGAACATCATTGTAAAAAAAAATATCTTTTGTGTTAATTTATCAACGATTTTCTCGATTTCATTCAATGCATTTCAGAAACATTTATCAAAAGAATTCTTCAACTAATTATCATTCCAACCATCTACTAACGTATATTTCATCTGTTTATTTTCCTTCTAAGGTATATTCTTTCATACTTTTTTCATTCCTTTTGTGAATTTAATTATCTCCCTTGTATCATCTACTAGCTTACATTTGCGAATTGAGTTATCTCCCCCTGAGCCAATATTCTATGTCTTGTCGCTACAAATCTGGGCGATTCTTTCTACAGATTCCCTTTCCTTTAATATCTGGAAATGTCCAGGACTTCTTGTAGATAACAGGGGAGGGTTTCCTGTTTCTTTCTCCGAGGCTTTGTATTCAAAGTTCTCTTTCTCTCATACTGCCTAGAGAGCCCATGTCTACTGTGTTAATTAACGCCCATAGCAAGAAGAGACAGCACAGATCTATGGTTTTCCTCATGCATTCGTCGTCGTTGTTGACGGTACTCGTTACCGAATATTGGGGTACTCATCGACATTTCCTTCTGTGTGAAATGGGTCCTATGTTGGATCTGAAGAGGCACCCGCAGCCATAACATGGTAGGGTAGAAGGGTTCAGGAGATGGAGAACTCTGACTTTTCTTTGGGCTCTCTTCGTCTCTGTGGTGTTTTCGAAGTTTGTATGTTTTTTCGTTTTTTGTTTTGTTTTTGTTTTTTGGGATTTTTTTTGTTGTTTCTTTTTTTCTTTTTCTTTTTTTTGGTGGGGGGGTTGTTTTTTTTGTTTTTGTTTTTGTTTTGTTTTTTTTGTTCTCCACTGTCTTAACCATGTATTGAACTCACAACTCTTTCCTGTCACTGGATCTAACCAACGCATTTATCCACTGTGTCATGTGGCACAGAACTTAGAGAGGTGAATTAACAGGAGATAACTGATTACTGGCATTCATTAGACATGGCACGTGGAACTAGAACAGTTTACCCCAGCGAGAGAAATAAAGGGTTCATTTCGACATTCCAAACACCTGAAGAAGGCCGAAATGTTGTGATAAATATGGCAACAAAGATGAGGGCAAGAGTCCGAATAATGTAAATAATGTACATAATACCTCATCTCAGAAATATAGACATATACTGAGAATACAAGGTTCGAGAATACAAAGGGAGACCACTCTTGATTATTCATAACAAGTAGAAAATGTAAAATTGACAAATATAACTTTAGGTAAGCAAAAACAAAAAATAAAACAAATGACGTTCAGGTTTGTTGCACAAAAACAAATAAATACTAATACAAAAAACGTTAACAGTGGAAAAAGAAATAATAATAAACAACACATATATAACTTCAAAGAATGATAATAATCATAATATATATATATATATATATATATATATACATACATATATATATATATATATATATATATATAAATTGAGTGAATAATAATAGCAAATTATATAAAATTATTACATTTAATTTCAGCAATATTTACATATTTCAGTTAAACTTAAACTCTGTTAATTTTTGTAGCTTCGTTTAAACTTCCTCATACATCAGCTAGTAGTCACCGTAACAGACTAGGCTGGAATTTTAACTTGGCTGGCCAATACCACTTTCCGCGTTGATATTCATAAAGCTATTCTCTTAACCAATTACAAAATCTTTTTTTTTTTTTTTTCACCCAACATTTCATTTTGTCTGTTTGTTATTTAACTTATATACTCCTAGCTAGCGTCAGTGTAAACTTTAAAGCGACACTTACTATAATCCGTATTGTGTCCGTTTTGCTTCAAGTTCTTCTTGATATTCTATATTTATACTTTATAAAATATTAGGAGTCAGTTTTAATGCCAGAAGGATATAGGATCACCTTTGTTAAGCCCTTTTTTATCTCCATTATTTTAAGTTATTTTTTCTGATTTTATTTTTGTTTCTCTGGTTATCTCCCTTGAGCCATGTTTATCTCCCTTGTTATTTCCCCAACGAAAATTTTCACCGTTTCATTTTGTAGGAAATATTTCGTTTTATATATAATTAATTTCGAAAGAAGTGAGGAGTTTTTATTTATTATTCTGACATATTTTATTACTTAAATATTATTTTTAGTGGATACCCATATTTCTAAAAATTCAGGCGGGTAGACGAAAATAACAACCCTGTTTAATAAATAAACGGGGTGTCAACTCAAATAAATATGGCTATCTACTAGAAATAACCTTTAAGTAAATATAATAATTAATGTGTAACATAGGAATCATGATTTTAAATTTTTCGTCTTTTACAAATATTTATTATGCAAACAAAGCATCCAAAATTAGATTTCATTCTAAAGCGAGAATTCTATCTCTTAAAAAACATATATATGGTGTCGATAGAACCCAAATGTTTTGTAGAAGTGTTGCGGGCGTTAGTAACTTTGGTGTTTGAAATTGGGAATAACACGCCGTCTCCTGAAATACCCATAATAAAAATGGCGGACTCAGGATGAGAGTCCATGTTTACAAATGAAAAGAAACGACACGAAACAATAGATATGTACAAACAAATGAATATGTATTAACAACAAAGATAATACAAGTGACAAAGATAATAATGTGTGTAACACAAGAATGTGAAAGCCGTTGGGTTCCAAGTATGTGAAATGAATGAATGTGCGTGCGCGTAGTGGTGCTGTAAGTATTGTTGGCTAGAGTCACCGTGAATATAATCAAGGAGGAAAGCTGTGTTCTTGTAAAACAACACCCCACATGAATAATGCACAATAAACACGAGAGAAAAATAATCAAGCTCAGTGAACATTAATAAAATATTGTATTAACAATGGTATACAAATTTCAACACTAAGTATAAAGAAAGTTGCTTCCCTTTTTCCGTAATAAAAAGGGTAAGTTTAGCTAATTAATGTTGAGTACAATATTGAATGTTATTTAACTACAAAGTTCAATTGAGACCTTAGCTAAATAAAGAATAGTTCCACAGTGTTTTATCAGTGTAGAAAGATGTAATGTTAATGAGTGATATCAATAAGAATTAGTTTGATTACTCGAATGAGTAATAATTAAGAATTAAAATGTCAATATAGCGCCGTGCCTTATTTTCCAAGAATTGAACTGCTACTGGCTGTTGGCTAACAGCGAGAGGATTTATATAGCTACGGATAGGCTCCAGAGAGCTTGGCGCTAAAAATATAGAAAAGATACTATTAGGTTGGTGCAAAAATAATATCGTTTTTTGACGTTAAAAAATACGTCAAAAAACGATACTATTTTTGCACCAACCTAATAAACTACTCGATTGATCAGGAAATGGACCAATCCGTGATTTTAGAGAAAAATTCGAATTACTTGCGATGGTTAAATTGTCATATAATAAGTATCATATATTTATGAACCAATGACATTTAAAGAAAGCGGAGGTGTGGCACATGTAAGTGATCACCATATACGTATGTGTGTTGTGTATGTGTGGTTAGTTCTTGTGTTTCCCAAAGGGAAGCTCGTTCTCCGCGAGAAACTTACATGTCGATGAGTAAGCGGACAAGGTAAGAAAAGACTACGAAAAATTATCGCAGAGTATTTATAGTGCTGGACAGCGTCCCCTAGTAGCGCTTTATGAAAATTAGGAGGAGTGAACCAGACAGAAAAATTAAATTGTTAATAAAAAGAAGATGAAACAGTTCTACAAATTTAACAAATTTATTTATAATTTTAAATGTTTTCAAACAAAGTAGTATAGTAACATATATTAAGATAGGACGTGAACATGCCAATTTATTCGACGATCCGAAAGTCAATTTATTTTTATTTATATCTGTGAGTGTTGATAAAGTTCCTTTCTTTTATCTATATAATATTTTAATACACACGATTATGTTTAATATGATTACGTGTATGTGTCAGCAGCGGCAGTAATAGCAGTAACAACTTTAATACAAGTGATAAATTTGCCAAATTGTGTAGTTATTTCAAATAAAACTAACAATGAATTGAAAAGAAATAAAATATAAGATGTCTATATATACCACTGAAACTTGAATAAATTATCGAAAAAGAGAGTATTAGGTAACGTTTTGAAATATATATATTTTATTGAATATTGGGTTACACCGAAGATGAGTTATCAAAATTTATAGAAAAACTGGATCGAAAAATTAAGAATTACTTCTAACTTTTCATAGGTTAAAAATAACTTTTATTTTTTTTATTCAACAGTTCTAGAAAGAAAACACTAAGTCTTTTCAATGATTTGATCCAACGATATTTTCTAGACAATATCGTCTGCAAATTTTAGAAAAAATATAGCGTCCTTTCTCGATGGTTTTGATTGGACAAAAAAAAATTAGAAATTTTACAATTCAAATTCCGATGTCCCTATAGCTTCTTTTTGTACGAGAATATGACAATTTCATTTTTGTAGGAAAAATACAGGTTTGTGACATGGGATAGATATTTTTTATATAAGGGATATAGTATTTTTTTATTTAAAAAAAAAGATTAGAACAAGGCATTTACGCCCAGTGGTGTCTCGCTTCTTGAAGAAAAGTGGGGCAATACATAACTTCACTGGTCTGTTCGTATAAAATAGGGAAACTTTGGAGGGGGGGATAACTTTTGTAGATGCATTAAATCTTCCTCAAAGCATGATATTTGTTTTTGATTGATTCATTCATTTTTTACGGCTTATCAACCCTTTGTAGATTATTTAAAGCCAGAAAATAATTTTACATTGTAAGAATTTCTATTTATTTGCTTTTGGAGATGGGGGAAATAATGACTTACTGATAAAAATCCTACAGATAAAAAAAACAATATTTTTCGATTTTGACAAATGCTGTACGTAATTAATGAATACTAACCTACAAAGGATTTTTTCCAACAAAAGGTCATTGTTTTGCGTATGGAGCAGTCAAATTAATAGATAAATATAACATGATAGTTAAACATTGTCAGTTTAGTCCGAATTGTTACTGACAACTAAGATTTTTTTTTTTTTTTTTAGCGTTTCACCCCAAGCAAGGCGGGAAGCCACTAGGGCGCAAGGGGTTACAGAAGATTTGGAGCAAGATCAGATAGGAGTGATAGAGGAAAGGATGAGGAGAAGGGTAGTGGATAGATCAAGGCATCTGGAGATGTCGATTGACATTACATTTGAATAGTTGGAGATTATAGCTCTCAGGGAAACTGGAATAGGGAAGGGAGTTCCACAGGCGAGAGGTGCGAGACATGAAGCTATTGGAGTAGAAGAGACGGTTACATTTAGGAGTTTCGACAGTGAAAGGGTGAGAGCGGGATGCCAGCCTCGTAGGGCGCTTGAATTCATGAAGTCTGGGAACCAGCGAATGCAGCTCATCGGAGAAATTACCATGAAAATATTGTGAGTGAGAGTGAGAGAGTGAGAGTGAGAGTGAGAGTGAGAGTGAGAGAGAGAGAGAGAGAGAGACTGTAGACGAGATGCCAGATGAGGGCCAATTATATTGCATATCCGCCTCTGGAGCTTATCAAGAACCCAGAGGCAAACAGAAGGGGCTCCAGACCATATATGGCAGCAATACTCCACCGTTTTACTGTTGAACTAGCTAGATACAATTTATTTTCTCAAACTTCTCACCTGTGGAAGTCTTGGTTTCTTGCTTTGCTGCCACCTACAATCTTCAAAAATTAAATTTAAAACAATCTAAATATTACAGATTTTGCCCGGATAATTTAGTGACTGCTAGATTCAAGCACACAAAATCTTATATATAAAGTACAGTGTGTGTGTGTCTGGTCTGATTTCAATCATTCATATCTCATTCAAAAGCCCTAGACAAGTTAGGCGCAGGGAACGATTTTCGTTGAACTCAAATTCAGGGTTGCCAGATTATGCAAGGTTAAAATATATATTAATATATTATTATACTAGCCATTATCGTTGCTTTCATGGTTCAAAAGAAGTAACTTATTTTCTTTTTGTATCCAAAAAAGCAGCCCTATCGGGCGGCATCTAAAGTAGCTCCTGTAGAGGACTCTAGGTTTGGCCACCATCACAAAAGCTAGGGAGTAGATGCGATAGGCATCAATAAACTACAGAAAAACTCAAAATTGATTGTTGTATTTAAGTACAGAATTAATATTTTAGCTTACCTTTTAAAAGTTCAACTATAATTCTTCTGTTTCCACTTAAGATGATTTGATGTACATAGATCCTTATTTTCCATACTAACAATTATTTTTATTTCATGGGTGACAAAACAGGCGACAATTTATAAGATAAAATTAATATAGTAAAATATAGTGTAAAGACGGGAAAATAGAAATTAGAATTAGTTATGCATTCAACATTTGAAGAGTTAGAGAAACATAATAGCTAATTAAGTAAAACCTATATTATGGAATCTATATGAACAAAAGTGGAACTGGAGGTCAATTCTCCAACGAATTCTGAGATTAAAAAGCCCAATCTCTACTTTACCGTAACTTACACACTAAAAGCTCAATATCTATATTATATATTATCTACTTCTAGGCAATATCATTCTTCAGGTTTAACAAATTTGCATATTGATTTTAAAATAAAAAAAAAAAAAGTTTATTTCATTAATTAACTGTCCTTCATTATTGTTCTTTTTATTCGAGGATTATTTAATTTTCATATCAAAAACAGATTTGTTTAGGAATATCTTATATAATGCAAAAAGTGTTTGGAACTTTCATTTTACTTAGCCTCCAACAAGCTGGCATCTATTTGTAAAACTTTTCTTAACTATAACAAGCCAATTTATGAAGGACATGTTTATTTAACATTTTTCTTTCAGTGATTTCAAGTAGTGAATATATCTTAATTTGTGAAGCGATAGCGAGCAGGCGAAATCTGCTAGTATTGAATAAAGACAAAAGGAAAACTTACAGCCGAACTTTATCAAGGATTTTATTTCGCAAGAAGTATTTATAAACAAGAACAAATGTCGTTAGTTTTTCACAATTTTAAAATTTGAAAACGCTTATGAATATACTTCAGGCTAGCTAAAAGTCAGGGTGAAGTATGGAAGATGCTAAGTGATATAATTTAATATCTAAATAAACGAAAGTTATTGCTGTTGAATCTTGTTTATATATAACCTAATTGTTATTTAGATTATTTTAGCTTCGAAAATTTGTATTTATATATTTTAAATAATAGGTTTTGAATTTAATTGTTTTCTTTTAATTTTTTAGCATTTTTATTATTATTTTATTTTATGATTAAATTATTATTTATTTTTATGATGTTGGCTTGGGAAAGGAGTATATCTTTTAGGAAAGGAAATATTCGAAAAAGTCCTGAGCGCAGATTTATATTTTGGTAAGTTTCAATAGGGTCGCTCAAGAATTTTCCGTCGAAGTAAGTTACTTTCTCTTTAAATAAGTATGACATTTTTATATAGTTCTGGTTGAACATATTTCTATAAATGTCTAATGCATTTGATAAATTGATATAAGGTCTTTTTGTGTACATAAAATTCTGCAAGTTCCCTCAGTATATTGTAGGGAACTGTTATGACTATTTATATATACTTGCTTCAGAATTATTGTTATAGATGCTTTTATACACAACATATTATTGAATAAGTAGAATGAAATAATGTCTAAGAGCAATCATGAAAGAAAATATCTCTTAGAACGCTTCGATACCGGCTAAGAAATACAATATAAGCTTGGATATGGTAAAAGTCTTCGAAAGATCACATCTTCTGAAGCTGCGATGTACCCACTAGAAGGACTCTGTCCGGAGTATGGACGACAGAAGAATTCCAAAGGATATTCCCTATGCAGAACCTTCAAACGGAAAGGGAGAAACTGGGCCTGAGCAGCTTTTATTAAGGAAATTTAACAAGATCCCATATCGTTTACTTATTACCAATCGGGCCACCTGAGAAAACACCACTCCAGACCGCCTTCAATGACAACAATCAATTTGCAGTGAACTGTTGACAGAAACCAAGATAAACAAACAGCGAGAGAGCATAATCACTTCAACTTCATTGGGACAAACCAGTACATGCAACATCTGTAGCCATGTCTGTCTCTCGCTCGCCAAACTGTGCAGCTACAAGAGATAAGAACGACGAGAAAAAAAGTAAACGAAATAAAAATGAAAAATTACCATCTACAATGGATGAGTGTAATATATATATTGTAGCAGTTTCTCGAACAGTTTCTCGGCTTATGGTGATATCTTTGAGAGTCCCAAATAGTTTTCAATATTGGCTGAACTCAACAGTACTGCTTCAGTTTAGCCAAAAACAAATATAAAAACAAATATGTTATATAAAAAGAATATTTTTATTAATTCGCATTTAACAATATCCGTGTACATATATTTTCTGTTTTATTTGTATATCCTAACAAAAAAAAAAAATGTAGTTTTTTTTCTGTGATCTCATATTACGGAACTCACTTTTTTTTTTTTTTAGAATATTCAGCAGAATGTTTTATTAACATGTGAGGGGAATTATTAGGTCGGTGCAAAAATAATGTCGTTTTCTCACATGTTACTATGTGAGAAAACGACATTATTTTTGCACCAACCTAATATTTTCCTTCGAAAAATACAGTTTACCAAGGTGGCAATTCAAATTTTACGTTATTACACTCTGAATGAAAAGATTATCTATACTTGGAGCCTGGGGGAAATTAGTTAGCAGAACCAACCAATCGGTTCCTTAAACTGACTAGAAATTATTCTTCGGTCTTTTGAAATTGTTGTTTTTTTTTTTTTCACTTTCTTACAAGAACGGTGCCATTGATTCTAATATTTTACATTAGTCGATCAATAATCATTGTCATCAACAGCATCGTTATTATTAGTGATTGAGAGAAAGAGAGGACAACAGCAGTAGCAGCATGCCAAGAAAGTGACGCCAATTTGAGTCTTTGTAAAGAAAAGGTTAAATACGAAATC
>OZ010598.1:46793474-46950974 GCA_963932145.1 Acanthosepion lycidas | reverse complement strand
CAATTCCATTCAATGAGATTTGTTTTATCATTTGCCACACTTTTTTTTTTCTTCTTTTTACACAATATGTCTTCTCGCGATTGGCTAGGACCCACACGTAGTCAAGTGTGCAGTAAAAGATTTTATCTGGTCCTGATATGACCGACTTCTTTTATAACAATCCACGGCGTCGTCAATAAAATCAAAACTTGAGTTTCAAAGCAACCACCCACTGTCCAAAATTAGGAAAAAAAGGGAAAAAAAAATCTCGAAATAGAATAAAAAAAACCTTCGCGATCAAGTGTCATTTAGTCGAAAGGTAGGGAATTCCCGACCACGGGCTTGTCTAGTCAGGCCGCATTCTAGATAATGGACAGTCGGCGAGATTCATGCTTAGAGATGGATAGTTACGGTTTGAGTAAGAAGAGATATGGAGTGGGATGGAAACGGAATTCTCGCTTGGCAAAGGGAAGATCAGGTCCGTTAGTCTGTCGGGAGAGAAGACAGAAGTGGTCCCAAGTGTCACTTACCTACCCCCAGGTTAAGCCATGAATAAGCAACCATGTTTATTTGAGAGTTCTTGCCTTTCTCCTCAAACCGATAACTCAGGACGGTCGCGTTCAACACTTTTAGATATCTCACCCTCAGTTTCTTTGTTGAATATACCCCCAGACCTTTGCCACTTTTGTTCCCACCGACGACACAAACGGGAATCGAACTACTACGATGTGCGGCAGAAGGCGACCAATTGTAGAAAAAAAAATGCCCGAGAAACCTGGGCGTATGTTCACAGTTTTACACCAACACTTTAAACTCGCTTTTACAACGTTATTCAAATCTGCGGTTAATTTAATGGTCGTAAAATAACAAGTTGAACAAGACAGCAACAGAAGAAGAAAAAAGAAAAAAGACGAACAAGTTAAAGATTGATAATAAAGACTTTATTGCTATTCACTAACTTTCCACTGTTTTATTTCCTTTTACTTTCAACACCATATCTGCCGATCTATTGTTCCAGTAAATACATCTTTTCTTTGCAGTAAGTTTCACCCTGCACAAGGCTAAGGAGTACACTCGAGGTGGAGGGATACGTTAAAGGGTAGTTTATATGAATAAGAGGGCAAGATAACAACTTTAAACTTGAACAGGTTATGGCGCTGTCATGATCGGGGAAACATCCTCGGAAGAATCTGTTCCACAGAGATGCAGTTCACGAGAAGCTGTTTGAATGGAACTTCTCACCGATAGAATACGGGGGTGGAGATGTGAGTGGTTTGCTACAATATAAGTGGCATGGCAGTTCCTGGCCGTGAAGGTGAGAATTGGCGGAACCAAGGAACGCAGGTCATCCGCTTGCCACATCCCGCCTGTGGGACAGAGGTTATAGGGTGGAGAATCACCTTGTATCAACGATAGTCACATCTCAAGTTATACTTATATACCAGGAGGAATTGTAGCTACACTAAAATTATAACCTTTTCTAAAAAAAATAAATTCCTAATATTTTTTTTATTATTTTTTTTTTTTCCAATTTTTTTTTTTTTTTTTTTTTTTTTTTTTTTTTTTACAGTGAGGCACCATGTACAAGGCCCGTGGGACACTCGAGTTAGAGCGTTACAGAATAAGGGAAAAATTATGGGGATACGATGGGAGGATTACGGTTAATCCTAGGCATGAACTGGTCAAGATTGTAGTGATCAGTGGAAACATCCTCTTGTTAGCAGGAAAAAAAAAAAAAAAAAACTGTTCGAGTGGAACTTACTTCTCACCGATGAAACACAGAGGGAATGTGGGTGGTTTGCTACCATGGAAGTGGCATGGCAGTTCCTGGCCTTGAAGGTGACAACTGGATGAACCAAGGAATGCAGTTCGTCAGAGCACTTGCCATGGAAGTAACGATAGAGGTGAGAGGCTCACCACATCACGTCCGAGAGAAAGAAATTGGGGGTTGGAAAAAAAAATTCGTCACCCACAAAAACTCGCAGACGTTTGTATCAAAACTGGAAAGTTAGGACTGGGCAGCTGCCGTCCTAATCTGATAACAGTACTCCATTTTCGGGTATTCTAGATCTTATAAAGGTAGAGGATAGCATGAGGAGTCAGGTACTTACTGAGGCGATACAGGGAGTCGATCATTTTATCTGCCTCTTTGGCGAGGGATGGTAGATAATAGTTCTACTTGGTAGTCGGGTATTCTCTCAAGGCATGGAACCTCAAGAGGACATCCGTTCATCACGACAGACGGTAGTTCGGGGTCTGATTGACGGTAATGGAATATAACAGGTTTTCGAGGCATTGAATGTAACCAGCCAGTTTTTCCCCGCTGGAAAGATCATGTTAGATCTTCCTGATGATTTTATTATTCTTGATCCATAATAAGGTTTCTCGTTTCCAGTGAAAAAATATAAACATTTAAATGCAATGTCAATCGTTATCTTCTGTCTTTTTAATTCCTGTCCTTTTATTGTTCTCCCTTCTTAATGTTTTCTTTTTCTCATATTCTCCAACACTCAGTAACCCTTTTGCATCTTAGTGGCTTTATTGCCATACTTAGGGTGAAATTATTAAAAAAACAAAACAAACAGTAACTGCGAAACGCCGACTGCGAAACGCCGACTACGAAAACCGATCTCGAAGTGTCTCGAACCTAAACCGAGAACCAACATATTACGAAGGTGTTAATGTTTTCGCTCATCCATAGAAATATCGATATAACAGACAAAGTCACACAAAATATAAAAGGGTTAAAAAGAGCTTCTGAAATGTCAGTATAACTCAGGATATGTGTTAAGAACGCTGATATTTGTAATCCACATAAAAGATTTTAATCAATTTTAATCACAGCCTTTTTCTGGCTCTCAAGTTGATCAAAAATAATATTTTGCTTTTGCCAAAGTGATGTTTATTACAAAAAAACAAGCGTTGTTTGTGAGTTTTTAAGTGAAAGGTATTCGGCTTACCCATAAAATAATGATGACTCCCCATGTACTGAATGAAGCGAGCAGAGTCGAAGGAACAGTTGACGCCTGTTGTGGGCACTCCAGTCACAATGTACATGCTGACGTTGCGAACAGCGACACCATTTGTTTCCTTAAAGGTCATGTTTGGACAAGAATAGGCAGCTGAAATAATAGTAACAATATTAGGTCGGTGCAAAAATAATGTCGTTTTTCTTTTGAAGCTGAACGTCAAAAATGACATTTTTGCACCAACCCAACAATAATAATAATAATAATAATAATTGGGAGGACAAGGCGATGTATGTCAAATACCTAAAAAGAACGAAAGAAGCAGATGTGGACCAACAGAAAACACATCAGTGGCTGAGGAGCACCGGGTTGAAAGCTGAGACAGAAGGCCTAATTATTGCAGATCAGGACCAAACCAGATCCTATCAGTGTCACAAAATCAAAGATGGAACTAACCCGAAATGCAGGATCTGCGGACAATATGATGAAACTGTCGACTCGGGATGTTCGGATGTTGGCAAAAAATGAATATAACCACAGATATAACAAAGTAGTCATATATGTGCAATGGAAGATGTGCAAAAGAGCACTAAAATCGAAACCACTGAGAGATGGTATGAGCACCAACCAGACACAGTTACCACCCCCCCCCCAAAAAAAAATGTAACTATCCTCTTGGACATGACATTTCACACTAACAGGGAAATAAAAGCCAACAGACCTGATATTATAATAGACAAAAAATTCAGGAAATGTATCATTATTGTCATCACAATACCATCTGAGAGAAATGCAGCCATGAAAATTATTGAGAAATTCTCAAAATACAAGGACATGGAGATCGAGATTAACAGGATGTGGGGAATAAAGACCGAGACTGTCGTACCAATAGTAATCGGAGCGCTGGGCCCCGTGAGAAAAAGAATGGACAATTTTACTAACAGTGTCCCAGGTAACATCAACATACAAGTTGACCAGAAGATCGCCCTACTAGGAACATCCCATATATTAAGAAAAATGCTATCAACTAAACGACAATTCTCTTATAGGGTCTAAGAACCATTGTTTGATACCGGATACAAAGCAGAAAACATAACATACACAAATAATAATAATGATAATAATAATCAATGAGCAGTGGAAAATGTCATGAAACCATTTCTGACCTTATTTCTCTGGTTGAAAGTCGGAAAGAAATGTGTATACAACAGAAAATAATAATAATGCTTTACTATACGCACAGACAGAACAATCAAAGCTAATCGCCCAGACATTGTGATCAGAGACCGCAAAAAGCAAACTTGCCTTCTTATTGACATAGAAGTCCCTGCAAACTGAAATGTATCTTTGTAGATCTTAAAAAAAAAAAAAAAAAAAAAAAAAAAAAAAAACTATGAAAATGCAAGTTCCTTGAAATCGAAATCTCAAAAATGTGGCGTATGAGACCATCAACGACTCCAGTTGTAGTTGGGGCCCTTGGATTAATTAAAAAATATTCCAATAGACTCAATGAAGGGATTCCTGGTAGCCCATGCCTTAAAGAAATACGAAAACATTGTACCCAGAATTACAACCCACACCCTTATAAAGGGTGTTATCTATGTATGTGTGCTCTTAGGTGTGTGTGTCCCTCAAAAAATGCTCAGTGAAGAAAGTGATGACATTTCTGACCTTAGTTCTCTGGTTGGGACTCGTAAAGAAGAATAAATAAATAATAAATAATAAATGATAACAATACACACTAAAACGAACTTTGTAAACCTAGTGATGTTATGGGAGTTAGAAAAACAAATCATGAAATGTAGCCATAACACATCGCTACCTGACTTAGGTCTTCCTACAGACTTGGTAGGTAGTGTGACCATAGCAGAAATCGAAATATTATCATCATCATCATCAAGGCTGAGTTCTCAAATATAGAGATCAAAGACCACAAAAACAGAATGTACTTATTGATATGGCAGTTCCGGCCGACTGTAAGTCTGCTATGATGACTTTAAAAACAAACTCTCCAATATAATATAATGCCAAAATTTTGGGTAAAATACAATAATAAAGAATATTTTAAATCGATGCAGTGTTTACTTTGGAGACAAAGTAAACTTTTTTAAACGCAAATATTTCCCATTTCTGTTTTTAATGAAGAAATAATATTTATATCAGAATTTGTTCCATTCATTTAATTTCGAATTGGTACAAAAAAATAACCATAAAATGATAATACTTTAGTCATGTTTCTTTTTGTTTTGACACGTATCAAATTGGAGATAATTCATTTATGGTCTTGTTAGGTTAAACAAATATACGAAGACTGTATGAGCTGATTATTTGCAGCGTAAAATGACCACGATAGCGGGAGATTTAGGGGAAAATGTATTTAATTTAAAAAAGCGTGTGTACTAGCGATTAGGATATAGCGTGACGTGTCTTCTGACTACCTTCATTTTCAGTTAAAAAGTAAGTTTGAAATCCAAGGGAGATAACTTACATTTGCCTTTGCAGAGTTTTTCAATATTAGAATCGTCAGGTGGACATCGAGTCCTATTTATACTTGTATGGCCTGTCTTTTGCTGGAGACGAATTTCGCAGTAACCAAAAGGAAACCTTTAAAAAAAAAAAAAAAAAAAAAAAAGTAGGGGAGTTATTATATGACATCAGCAAAAAAAGAAGAGAAACGATTCAACAATTGTATTAATCTACAGAAGCAATTGCTTGTACTTCCAAAGAAAATCAATACGTAAGGTTTAAATGAATTTCTAAAAATGAAACATCTTTCTTGAAGCCTTTATTTTAGTTTTAATTTCAAGCTAATAGACGAAATTTAATATTTAGAATAAGCAAAATATTTTGCTGTATTCCAAAATTAATTTAAATTGATTAGAATGAGTTTTTAAAATCGCTAAAATGGCTGATTTTAGCCATATTTACAAATATGGCTAAAATCTTGTTCGACGTGATTCTCTTTATTAAAAAAAAATCTAAAAAATAAAATCTACGACTACAAAATTAAAATCTATAAAATCTGAAACTTTGATTTGGCTTTATATAGTCTTACTTATGAAAACGCTTGCTGAGCAAATATTAAAAAATTACCAATAAATTTTAAATTTACTATAGTTGCCGCTCATATTTTCTGAGCGTGTCGTGTATGCACGTCTATATTTACAAAAACCGGCACGTTTATGCAATCATAAAAATAATTCAAAATTCTTTTTACAATACTGGGAGTCGCTGAATTGTAGTAAGCTTTGCCATTTATGATTAGTAAATATAGTTTTGACTTAATAAAAATATTATTTAACCCCTACAAATTAATACAGAATTTTAAGATTTAAAACTTTAAATTGTTATAATTAATTTCTTTTTTAAAATAAAAAACAACTTTTGTAGATATTAATTATTCATCGAAAAAATCTTATTAATAAAAGGAATAAAAAGCCTTTCTAATTAAATAATGTCTTTGACTTATTGCACTTTCTACTTTACAATTCAGAGCAGATTTTCTGTAACTGAGAGTCCTGTCCTACAGGGAAAATTGATGATTAATTTCCCCAATGATTTGTGCTTATAATTAATATAAAGATTAATTGCTACGAAAAATGAATTTCTTGAAATTTCATCAAATTAAATATGTGATGGTAACAGACAGACATTAATTAATTAATTTTATGATTTCGTTGTCTATGGAGTGAAAATCCCAAACATATTTACTCGACCATACAAGTATTCTTTGAATAATTGTTTTATGTTATAAGAACATATCGTCTTTTATCGTTCCCGGGAGTAGAATACATTTAAAAATGACTAAAGATGGATCGAAAGCTACATTTAATAATTAATTAATACATTTAATTAATAAACTAGGATCGAAAACATTTCTAACGTATTATGAAGGTAACTAGATGGTTATCGTAATTCTGCAAAATTCTTGGTGCATGAAAGAATGTCGTTCTATGGAATATACCAGGGAATTAAACTGAATTCCCGTAGTACCTGGTTATTCTCGGAGAAAGTGGTTCTAGATAATAGTTCAGCTTAGTTTAATTTGTAACGTATATATAAATGTAGGTAGAAAAAAAAGGCAAATATTGATAAAAATCGCGTGGCTCACAAAGCACTGCCCGGGGCCGTCAATCAGGTTTGGATTCACCGGAGTCGGAAGTTTCGGGGGTTGATGTGCACCTGACGATTGCTTTCCACATTCTGAAGCTGACAACAGCTTGTGACGACTGTGATTTTTAACGTTTTAAAATGTGTCTAAAAGTTTTTAAATGGCATTTTTACGGTGTTTACTCGTTCCCCCACCAGAACGAGATGTGACAAGGTTGTTTTAAAGTGGGGACCCGAGCAGGTACACTCGGACAAAGGTCAAAAATTCCCCACAGCCCCCGCAACCGTCGGTTGTGCTGGCCTCGGTGCGAGCACCGATCTCTCCCTCTGGTGCAATGGGAGGGCACAGCTTCAGGCAGCTGTTCCCCAGGACTGGGTACCTCTCAGTATAATTTTCTCAGTTGCCCCTCTGTCCTTTGACAGAGAAGCCCCTGAGCGCAATCTGCCCAAAGAGAGAGACGCAACTGAGAGATAAGCCTGCGTTACAATCCCTCCAAGGTGGGATTTTCGCGCTAAAATGGCATTTTTACACATAAGTCTACCTTCGACTTCATATATATGGTGGGGAAGGTGGGGATTGGCGGAGTTCATGGTGGTTGTTGCCGGCGGGGGTGGAGAGATTGGCAGATGCCACGTGTCCTGGTAGGGGCGTCTTGCAAAATGAACTGAGATTGTGCCAGTGTACAGGCATTTAAGTAAATATTTGTAGATTTTTATGAACCCGAATAAATGAAATAAAATATTGTTCCCCTCTTTTCCTCACCTACAATTTTTTTTCTCTTCTCTCGCTTCCCCCCTCTTCATACTTTTACCCTCTCACTTCCGGTGTTCTGGTATATTGGAGTTGTTTACTTTGGCTTGTACAGCCTTATGGTCGAAACCCGGGTTGGAAAGTTGGTTGGCATTTTAGCCAAATATATATATATATATATATATATATATATATATATATATAAAATCGCTGGCTACTCGTATCCGATCACACCCATCTACTAGGGTGGCTAAACAATCCCTGTTGCAGCCGCCTGCACAGGCACGTTTGTGTTTGTTCAACAAACAATCCCAACTTTGATTTATACTGCATCTATGCTGAGTAGACATCTGGCGTGATCAGCAGTTTGAACAGGGCTGCTACTATCACGATGACATGTAGTTTCGTGCTAGCACAAACATCCAAGATCCCCGAACAGTGATGTCTAACCAATTTCATTTACAGTTTGGTAGTATGGTTCCCAAGTACATTCCGCGCTCTAGGAGCACATCGGCAGACCAATATCAGAAAGTTGCCCCCTTGAATAACCGACCATGCTGTGATTCGAACCCGGGTCTCATAGTCGGAAAGCGATCTAACTGAAAGGGTACTTACACGGAATTATAGACAATATAAAACCACTTGTCTAGGACTGACTTATTATCGCATTGTAATTCCATCATAAATTTGTAGACTTCTTGGACGACCAGCCATGGGAAGAACAGGATGCTTTTGGAATAGAAAACCTCTGAGCTCCCTAATTGGTAATCGATCTTCAACTGAAAAATATAAATATATACGTTTCTATTGTACGACTTCGTTTATTTTATACATACAAATATGGTATTTGTCAGCTTATTGGACGTACCTAGATTTTGGCATGGAATATTTAGATAAATAAAAAAAAAAAAAAAAAAAAAAAAAAAAAAAAATCAAAATTGTGACCTTAACTTTATGTGACATTCTGATTAACCATGAAGAAACACTTACCGTATTAATACAAATTATACTACTGGTACTTTTCTTTTAAAGAAATGATGTAAGCTTTACTTATCAGGACATATTTTTGAAAAGAGAAATTTTATTACATTTCATCATGCATTTATTGAAAATTGTTTTAGCTATTTTTTTTTCAGCGCACAACATCTGCACATACAATAAATTCATAATAGCTACAAAGAAATCTACTGTTATCAGTGAACTCTGGTACATATGGTAACAGGCAAAAAAAAAAAAAAAAAAAAAAAAAAAAATCACAGAAGAATGATATATTTTGGCAAATGAAATCGCATGCAGAGAAGCAGATTCCAATACCGTTATATCAGCAGAAACACACAAAGCAAGCACCAATATAACAGTCAATGCAAATAGTTCTGCAAAATCTGTTATTTCTACAAAACAAGCAGCAAAATATTTTGCAATTCCATAAATTTCTTAATTTCTTTCTTTTCAGGGATATTTTTTATTGATACCATGTTTTTTTTTTTTTACTTCCAGGAGTCCTAGTTTCAGAGCTAAGCTCTATACGTGCACCGATTCCTGGTGAACCCCCTTTACGTGGTCTTTATGTCCCTCTCATACATGAAACTGCTGCATTGGACGCAGAGTAAATTTTGGTGCATTCTTCTTTTTTTGTTTTTAATTAGCGAGTACACGTATTTGTTATTAATTTCACTGTTTAAGAAAGTAAAAACACAGGGAGAGCAACTCAAATACGTGTAACCATTAAAAATTAAGTTAATCATTATAAACACACAAATATCTATATGCTATGGGATCTATCAGAATTTAATTCCTAGAATGATCCTGGGTAAAGTAAAGTCTGGTCAACAAGTGACTGTTGGTTTCAGTCACTTTCCAAGTACTGAGAATCAGGACCCGTGTAAGGGTCTCGTAAATCCGCACCCCCAAACACGCACACCAATCTATGACACAAAGCCCGACTCTGCTATTAGGTTGGTGCAAAAATAATGTCGGTTTTTGACGTTAAAAGATACGTCAAAAACCGACATTATTTTTGCACCCACCTAATGATACATCTCAATTTTCATAAAAGGTGGTGTTCATATAAAATAAAATTTTATTATAACCTAATCATGTACAGTAATGGATCATATGCAATATAGGTGACCAATTCAACTAGAAAAATTGAAAATAAATACAAATTTTAGAGACTAGATAATTTCATCTTAAGTAAATCAGTGTTTTGCAGCTATTTTTAACATCAACTTGAGATTTTTCTCATTAAAAAAGTTGAAGAATTTTAACACATTCAACATTGTGGTTAAAAAAAAAAAAAAAAAAAAAAAATTTTATATAGTGCTTTTTTTTTTTTTTTTTTAGACTTAGCATGAGTAAAACAAATTCACAGATTTGGACGAACAAAATGATATCATTTTGGAACCCCAGAATGACATCAAAATCCGTGAAAATTTATCATCATTTAATAGTAAAATTGTTTAATTTGTAACATAAATATAGGCAGAAAAAAAGCAAATGTTAATAAGATAGTGAGAGTCACAGAGCAGTGCTCAGGGCCCCTCAATAAGGCTTACCATACCTCGACCAAAGGATCAAGTAGGGAATACACCCCAACCCTGATGCTTAGTGCAATTTCCAAATCAGTGTAGACATATAGTAGCACACAATTTAACTCATTTTATGACTTATTTTTGTTATACCATGTATTGGGGGAGGGGGGGGGTCATTTAATATATATATATATATATATATATATATATATATATATATATATAGTGTGTGTGTGTGTGTGCTCACGTTTTCAGGACACCAGAAATGTCAGCTCAGAGTGTGTAAACTAACTAGTGCTTAGCAGGGCCGGTGTAAGGGACTTGTTGGCACCCCATGAATCTATGATACCACCCCCCTCTACTGCATCTCAATTTTTATAAGACTGTATCCACATAAAATACAGATTTTATTATAGCCTAATCATGTACAATAATGGATCCTATGCAATATAGGTGAACAATTCAACTAGAAAACTTGAAAATAAATACAATGTATCTAAATACAAATTAGAGACCTGTCATAATAGATAATTCCATCTTGAATAAATCAACAATGCTTTGTGGCAGTTTTTAACATCAACTTGAGATTTTTCTTGTTAAAAAGTTGAAATTTAACGCTTTCAACATTCTGGATAAAAAAAATAGTGAATTTTATAAAGTGTTTTCGTGACTTAACATGAGCAAAACAAATTTACGGATTTAAAAAAAAAAAAAAAAAAAAAAAAACAAAAAAACAGAATGACTTCAAAATCCGCGAAAATTTTTCATCCTTCAATTTTCAGTTGTGCTTAGTTTAATTTGTAACGTATATAAATGCAAGTAGAAAAAAAAAAAAGCAAATTTTGATAAGATAGTAAAGGTCACAAGGCACTGCCCCGGGCCACCAATCGGTCGGGGGGTTACGTGGGTAGTATGCACCGGCCCTGCTGAGAATGAGGTTTTCATTAGGGAAAACATTCATCGAACGCATTTTCCGGAAAACTGTAATGTATTCACGTGTTGCTAGGTATCATAGATGTCAGCAAATCTTTGTCCTTTCAGAATATTTTTAAATTATTGGAAATAAACAAAAATTAGAGGCGGGAGAGAGTCGGGTGAATAAAGTGGGTGACATGTTGTTAATGGATTTCTTAAGCGAACTTCTAACGTATCATAAGTGTAGCTTAGATGTGGCACAAGGCCAAGACTATGGAGCTCCCAGTGAGGATCTCTTTCCCTATTCATACTTTGTTCTCCTGCCTACAGTTGCGCACATATTCTCTGTCCAAATTTGCATCTTTTCCATCATAAAAAATAAGGACGTGTAATGTGAAATTCGTAAATACTAAACACTTCCCACGTATGGATCATTTGTAATAAATTTAGTATACGAGATTAGGGAATTGAACATAGAATAGACTGCGCTAGAATAAGTTACTTATTGCCAAAACTGCAAATTGCTACAAAATCAAAACATCAACCTGAAAACTAGGATTAGGTTCAAATAGTCTCAAGACATTCATATGGACGTCATGCATGGCGCCAAGCACGTTCAGAAAACTGTCGACTGTATACAATCGTTTTCTAGGATTAATAGTTAGAATGATTTTGAGCAATTGAAGTAAATACCATCCTTCTTTGAACATTTTGATTTGCCGCTACAGAATCGCAAAGAGCAGGGTTTTGTTTTGTTTTTTTCTGCTGTAGGTTGCCATTTCTCCGGCTGACCAGTTGCCATCCAAGGCTATAGAACCCGATCACTCCTGGTATTTACCTATTTACTGGGGGGGGGGAGAAGAAGAGGATTCATACCTTTCTCAAGGGTATTATCACGTAAGTGAATGTAATGGATTCGACTTGAATTCGAACTCGGCTCTCCGATTTATCAATCCGAGCCGCTATCCGTTACAACACCGGGAACTATACCAAATAGCAGAAAGCAAATCACTTGAGGACGACCAAAAGAAGACAACTAAAACGGATAGCACACGTGACGCGAAAAGAAAACAATGACAATCACGTTGTTGACACTCCACACTACTTCAAACAAAAGATTAGAAAGGAAATACCCATCAGTACCGGAAAGAGTAATAACAGCTACTGGACTTTTTTTTTTAAAAAAAAAAAGTCATTTTCTTGAATCATTTTAAAAGGGAAATTTTTTTAAAATTTCAGCCAAAAGCAGCCTTAGCTGTTCGGTGAATGAATTTCATTAGAAGAAAATAGCTGTTACTAACATTACAATTTGGGTTTTCGAATGCCCACTTATTAGGGTATTGTACACATATTCTCTCTTTCTTGAAACCCCTTATAACTATAAGAAACACTCAATTTCTTCATAGCATGTTTAACATAAGTCATTTTTAAATAGTAAACCTTTCACGTACACTTTTACCAAATTTAATCGAAAACACCACGTTAACCTGCTGTTACAAGTTCGTTTCACTCATTTTCCACCGAAATTATAAAATGAATACGTAAAACTTCCTCTACAGCTCGGCAACGAATAACTCAAAAAAGCGAAAATTTGAACATTTTCGAACCCAAATGTTTGACAGGGATCGTTCCAAAAATTAAATTATCAAACATCTTATGGGTATCCAGCTTTTTACCTGTGTAATAAAATACTCCACCTTGTATCTGTGTAATAAAATACTTGAGTATTGGCTGTCGATGAGTACGCGTGAAAAAATAATACATACTCACACAATGGAATGTTTGTGTCGCAAGAAATCAAATAGTAATATGCTCAAAACAGACCAACTTTATGGGGTTTGAATAAAATGTTGAGATCTTTTCTTCGTGGCCAATGAAAAGAAAGAGAACTCTTTATCAGTCGTTGTTCGTATAAAACTTGTGTGCAGAACAGGTAATAGGTGGCCGGAATAAACAAGCCTTCGACCCCGTTATCCATGAAGCAGAGAAAACAAAGACGAGAAAACACAACGCAACCTCATGGATATTTGAACAAATGTCTGTGTGTGCTAAGAAATCTTTCAATGAGGAAGAAATATAAAGTCCTTTTGTGTTCAGGCCGTGAAACTACGTTCCTACGGTTAAAGAAGTAATATATGAAAAAAGAAGTAATTAAAAAACATGTCTTCCATAAAAATACATATTTATTCAATCGAACACAACAAAAATAGAACAGTCTCTTTATTGTGCGAGAAAACCGGCATATTTTTTTTTTAATACGGCCATAATAGAAACGAATATTAGCCGGCTTATCTCATAATTCGCAACACGTCCCCTTAAGGGTGTTATAAATAAATAGCAAAAAATTATCTGCACTGTCATTAGCTGAAGGTCAGGATTCGAATAACGTGATCATCATAATAATGGCTCTTTGATGAATTTGCGCAGCAAAATTATTTTAAAAGAATATGTGCCTCTTACCAGATTTGTTTAAGCAAATATGAAAGAATACAGATTTCGCAAGCTATTGGCTACGATTTTCATTCTGAGATCTACCTTAGCTTGTTATCAAATTTATTAATTCAGTGTCACATTCCGTCTTCTTAGGATAAGGTTTTCCGCTGACATGAAGTGGAAAGATTATATCGTTTCAACTTCTAGTCATACTGCTAGAAAATTTTGTTTACTGTGTCTTGCTAATTATTTTTTTCTCGCTAGAATCTATCTTAACATCCATCCAAGCATTGAATATTGCCGTCACATCTGGTCTGGTACCCTCTGCTATATACTTAAATACAGCATCTTGGCTTCATTTATTTTCCAATCGCCATAACGTAGCTTCCATCTGCATTTTCTGTAAATATTTTCATGATAATTGTTCTGATTAACTTTTCTTTATGCTAGCTAGACTTTATGAATGTAAGCGCAATATTAGCGATAAAGTCTTATCATTTTACAGTTGAAATAGCTAGATGTAACCGTAAGTTTTATGCTAAGAGTTTCTTCTCTCGCACTCCTCGCTTTTGGAACTCACTTCCGGCTTCTCGTTCTCCGGTCAACTTTGACCTTCAAAAATGTGAGTGCAAGATCAATCTTTCTCCGTCTTATTTTCTGTTCTTTCATTGTTTTCTCTCCTTAATGTTTTCTTTTGCTCATATTCTGTAACTCTCAGCAACCCCTCGCGTCATAATGGCTTTATTGCCTTCTTTGGGATGAAATGTTAAAAAAAAATTCAAAGTTTTTTAAATTGTGCGGACTACACTATAGAATATCATGCTGGGTTTTTGATAAAGGTTTTGGGATCATTATATAGTAAGTCCTACCAACCATATCGCTGTAAACAGGAGCGGTTGATGGGTTTAAACGTAATTAGCTTTTAATATTATATTGCTTGTTTGCATTTGTCTGAGCTGTATATTTTTTTAGTCGCTGTGCACCATTTTCTTGTGTTTTTGCACTAATGAGAGAGGACCGATAAACCGGTTTAGCTCTGATGGGAGGGGACCGATAAACCGGTTTAGTTTTTATGAGAGGATCGATAAACGGGTTTAGGTGTTTAATCGCATTACCAATTGCCGATAATATATTTTTTGTTACTCCTATTTTTTTTTATTATTAATGCCCTTTAATATGGTCGTTTGTATTACTTTAATAAAGATTATCTTGATCCTAAAGAGGACCTTAATTTAAAAAATTAATTCTCGACCTGTGCGGCCGGGCACACCATTGCGCCCTGAAAGGTAGTCAGGCGCGCCCAAGCTTAACTGAAAAGTAATTAATGAACTATTTTATATTTAAACATCTTTAAAAAAAAAAAAAAAAAAAAAAAAAACTACAGACATCAAGTATTAGGTTGGTGCAAAAATAATGACGTAATAATGTCGTTTTTTGACGTATTTTTAACGTCAAAAAACGACATTATTACGTCATTATTTTTGCACCAACCTAATACAAGTTTTATATCGAATTCAAGGCGTTGTCATTTAGTATTTTAAATTGGGTGCTAATTTCCTTAATCTTTAAGAAAGAGTTGATAATCTTTTCGCTTTTGCCTTCCTCAATGGATTTAAGTCAGCCATAATTGGACCCTCTAAAAAATAACAGACTGTTCATAAAATCCTTTAAATGAAAACTGTACCGCTAATCTTCTTTGGGGATGCTGAACCAAAATTTTCAAATTTCATGACTAATATTCCTTATTAATACGTAAAATGCACCACAGAGATTTAGTTATTCTATAAGTGTGCCCTGAAGTGAAAAAAAAAAAAAAAAAAAAAAACGAACATTCTCGCATGTAGTCGTCACTGAGAAAAAGCTTACCGTTCTGGACAATGGTTGTGGAGGATTGTCGATGTATGCATCGGGCAATTTTCGGCTGTAAACCAGTTTCTTTGGAGATACACTTCCTGGACAGGGCCTTTCGACTTGAACAATCAAGGGACCAAGATTGATCCTTTCATCTGAAATATAAACAAATCCCTTTAATTAAAGAATCCATAATAATGCTTTTAACAATGGCTGCAAGGGTTTCATTGTCTCCATTAAAATAAAAAGGGGGTGCTCAATCAGACCTACTTTCCAAAATATGAACAAACATACACGACAGACAAAAAGTTTGGGACTCCACTCTGCATTTCTTTAAAACTATCTTAAAATGAAATATTTTTGTATTTCTTTAAAGAAAAATATAAAATTTCAATAGCTAATTTTTGTGACGTACGGTGACCGTTAATAGTTAAGTATAGCTCAAGACTTCCAAGTTAAAATAAGACAGTATTTAATCACAACCGCAAATAAATACGTAACAAGAACAAAAAGTAAAAGTCAACCAAGATAGTTAACCATTTTAGTGAATACCTTTTTAGTAGCTTCACGTCCGTTAAATCCTAAATCAAAACCCAAATTATTGACGCACAATAATTCACACTAATTCGACTGAATAGTTTCAATTAATAGTCACTCAATAAACACCCAATAATCACTGCAGTCAGTAGCCTGACACCACTATTTGTACACCTGGCGGAAAACAAGTCCAGAGTGTCAAACCCTAACCAAGTGTCGGTAGTTGTTCATTTTCTTATATAACACTCATAAAATAACTAATTCAACGAATACAATTTAAGGTTTTTTTTTTGTCTTTCAACAGACTCCTCTTACTACCATAAAGTTCAAATTTGGATTTGTCTGTCCACAATACATTTCTGCTAAATTATATTGTTTTCACCGTTAACCCCTCAGTAGACATTTTAAGATTGCCAAAAGGACTGGAGATTTGATTCAGATCAAGGGAATCGCGAAAGAAAAACAATATCATTGGATTTTATAAAGACATACTATACCATCTGGTTTACGCATAATTTGAAAAAAAAAAAAAAAAAGTCACCTTTCAATAAGACAACGATCCAAAATACACTTTTAAATTACGTCAAAGTTATCTCGTGTCAAAAACATAATGGACAAAATTTTAGAAATTATGACTTGGCTGCCTCAATCTTCTAACCTATCGCTCATTGAATTAGTATGGGATAAATTAGATAGGAGAGTTCGGAGAGAATACCCAAAGCATGAGCGTGAGCTTTTTCCTTGCTAGAAGAATGCTTTGGAATGTCTTTCATCTACTTTTTTCAGAAACTTTAAGAAAGAATAGCAAGAATACAGTCATTATGGCAGGTGGTGGTTTTATTGATGAGAACAAAATGATAATTTTTACATGATTAAGTGCTTATTTTTGGTCAAAATAAAAGGAAATACACTGAAGTTACTGAGAGTTCATCTTTTACTTTAAGAGAAATACAAAAACATCTCACATTGAGGTATTCTTTAAAGTGATGCAGGGTTGCCCAATCTTTTTGCCTGTAGTGTACTTTTTAGAGATTCTTAGTCGGCGGTTCAACAACTGCTAAGCACTATCCTTGTAGTATTCAGTTTCCTATCTTATTTGAAATGTCTGTCATAACAACATGGCTTCACTACAAGACCATAGGTCACGCTAAATATTATGGATACTAGTTCTATACCCATTGCTTTGTTGAGGGAAAGATGATCAAATTCTAAATCTAATTTTCTTTATTTAGAATAGTAAATTTATTAAAATATATTCAGTTTAAATACAGTATGAAACAAGCAAAATGACTCCAAAGGACCACACATTTTGGCTTAAATTATTTCCCTTCTGTTTTTCCTCTTAGCCAAGGTTTGTTGCCAGAGAGAAATGCAAATTAGCCATCTCGAAATAACTGTCCATTTTGATTTTATTCCAACTGTCTGTGCACGTGCGGTTGTATGTATATATATATATTTTATTTATTGACAGAACGGAGAAAATATTTCTAAAAAAAATAAAATAATTCTATTTACCACCGAAAATTTTCAGAAAAGTCATGAATCTCAAATATTTTTTAGGGTTTAAAAAAAAAAAAAAAAAAAAAATTTTTTTTCTCCAACTTCTAGATTTTATTGCTCAGCCCTGGGTAAGGTTGTCCAGACTGAGTGGGAAGGGAATGTATTATTGCTATCTGCGTGTGCATGTGCTTACCTATGCATTAAACGGCACAGACACAAGCAACAAGTGACTCATGCACAAAACAGACATATACGCACGCATAGTCACAGGTAGGCTGTGTGTGACGGACAGAGAATAAAGACTTCTTTTATCATATACATTATAGTCCGATTTGTATTCTATTGTAATTTTATCGTTGTAGAGAATAAGAAGTAGACGAGACTAACATCCCTCACATGTAAAAGTATTGTTTACTCACATAGTGACTTCATCAACTAATATCAGTGAATAGGTGTGGGCTTTGGCCGTTTTCTCCGAATGAGGATTTTTCTAAAGTGAGAGTGCAAGAGGAACTATTCTTTATCACTCGGATGAGACGCTAACTAAATCTCTCATCGCAACCCTATCAATGTAACTAATTCTGTAGCCATACCTCTTATTTACGCTCAGTTTTGGACGAAAGATTTAACATATTTCTAAGAACAATACATGAAAATTTAAGCATATATTCTCCGTCTTTTCTTTGAATAATTTTATTAGTTTCTAAATCTGATGCCTGACTATATTTAGAGTTAGATATTCGCAACTTTCATTTTTTAATTACATAATAAATTGAAGATTAATTAGTTATCCTGATTTCCTATAAAATCTAATATTAATTTTAAAGCATTAATAAATTGTATATAAGGTCCGTTCTCACGTTATTTGAATTATCATATACTTGTAATTTGATTGACCATTACGTAAAAATATTCCCACTAGTGGGGGGGGGTTGAACCCTTAAACTTTTTATTTTACTTGCAACACCATCACTTAAGATACCAAAAGTGTTGAAACAAAATGGCTATTTTTGTTGCGATGTTATAATTTACATGTATATAATAGCAATTTGTAAGTTACAGAGCAATATAATGAGAAATCAAGAAAAACCTTAAATTCCCACCTCGGTTATAATCATTTCTAAAAAAACACTTTCGATCTGATGAGATGAATATAAAAATATTCATGCAATAAATTATAACCGAGATGCATTTTTAAGTTTTTTTTTCTTGATTTATTATATATATATATATATATATATATATATATATATATATATATATATATATAGAGAGAGAGAGAGAGAGAGAGATATGTGTATGTGCGTAAGCGTCTCATCCGAGTAATAATTAACATCTCCTCTTGCACCCACACCAGATTAAATACCCAAAATAGATAGATGTGAACATAGATGTGAAGATTATATAACAAGGAGGTGATCGCTCCTGGTTGGGTTGGCTGAGAGAAGGTGTCTCTTTATAGGCGCAAAACCCTCAATGGCGCAAGGAATGAATATCATTGATCAAGCTTCCCGATACAACGACACAGCGTTGAGATAGGCATTATTACAATATAAGTCTTGTGGAATCTTGCGAACTGACGACCTCACTTAGCAGTGCTTATAGCTCCACGTCTATTCCGCGTATTTCTACTTTTTCAGTTTTCAGGGCGAATTCCAGAATTCCATTGAAAATTTCATACTTACTTTGGTCGTTTCCTCCTCTAGAATAGCGGAGAAATTCGAAAAACACATTCACATAACTAGCTGATGCTGTTACATATACGCCTTTCTGGAATCTTCTCGATTTGTACTTTTTCAGGTAGGATCTGCAAATAAATTACAAAACGAATTCACGATTAAATAAAATCACAGCTTCCCGTCACA
Organism: Acanthosepion lycidas; assembly: GCA_963932145.1. Classification (NCBI taxonomy): domain Eukaryota; kingdom Metazoa; phylum Mollusca; class Cephalopoda; order Sepiida; family Sepiidae; genus Acanthosepion; species Acanthosepion lycidas. Next base: position 46,931,533 of record OZ010598.1, on the reverse strand, counting down.
ATGAACGTTTGCATTCACAACGCGTATCAATGCTTTGAACGCCGATTGGGGCTCAAGCGAGACGCACACATACAATCCCTTGCTAAAGATGCTGCGAAAATGGTCGGCCTATTCTTCCACCCCAGAAAGTACTTGGCCCTTTCGTCCACATTTTAGTTCAACCAGTTCAGACCCTTATAGCGGGAACCGCCACTCTCCCGAGCAGAGACCTTGCTGTCGGATGTGGTTTATGGTCATACCTAGGTCAAGAGGGACACAGAAGGTATGATATATCTGTCATATAAAACAAATTTCAACGTATTTTTGTAGAGAATAAGTGTCATATAGCAATAAAGTCGCTACCGACATTTGGGTTTGAACACTGATCGCCAGAGAGCAAGCACAGTCGACCTCATCTTGAAATAATTATGACCAGCAATACATTTTATAATAGAAATACCAAAAGTACATTTAATATAAAACGATCAACAATAAATTTTATCTGTAGCATACAATTGCGTTCAAAATATATTTAGTTGAAGCCTTAAAATTGTGTTCAATATATACAGATTTCAGCATTAAGTAACCCATAGTTGATATGCTGCTAAACAAAACCAACCAACCAAAACTGTACCACTCAGATACATTTTGCTTACGTATAAAGGGAACGACTATATGGGTAATTCAGATTTTACATACTCTTCTGTTGTATTTACTGTTTAATATATATCTATATACACTTGTTTTGTTATTTCTTTAAACATTTACTTGGTCAGAACATCCACACACTAGTGAGTGTGTGTTGGTTGACCAGCGTTCAATCTATTCGACAGTTATATTTAAGAGCCCCCCACACACAAAGGTCGAGTTCACCGTGGGTTCTCCGAGCCCGTAGGCTCGGTCAAAAGTATTCGCTTAGAATACGTATAAACGGGTTCAGGGTCTGCCTACCTCCTCGGACGAAACAGAGTTTGACTGTAACGAACAGTCTGGTCAATTGTTAGTATTTAACAGCCCCACGAGGAGGGATGTGTGTGGCACAAGGCAGAGTTTACCGCGGGTTCTCCGAGCTCGTAGGCTCGGCCAAAAGTATTCCATTAGAAGCCGCATAAACGGATTCAGGGACTATCTACCTCCCTGGATGAAACTTTGCCCTGCGGCAAAGCTTTGTCCGGGTTCCTCTCTGCCGAGGCAGAGAGTTTGACAGAAATGAACAGTCTGGTCGACTGTTAATATTTAACAGTCCCCCACGAGAGTGTATGTGGCACAAGGCCGATTTATTGTGGGTAGTCCGAGCCCGTAGGCTCGGCAAAAAATATTCCCTTTGAACCCGCCTAAATGGGTTCAGGGACTGTCTACCTACCCGGAAGAAACTTTGCCCTGCGGCAAAGCTTCGTCCGAGTTCCTCTCCCCCGAGGCGAAGTGTTTGACAGTAATGAACAATCTGTGCGACTTCTCCCTCAAGGCCTTCTCTCCTACTAATCTTATAGTAGGCAGAAGAGTTCAACATAGAGGGAGGACACCACAACATTCTGTATTTGTAGCCGAGCTACAGGTCAGAGTTGGCGCTTGAACTCATTAAAGACTCAAAGAACCAGAATTTCATCATATTCATAGACTGCCATAAGTTGTACCGCTGAAAGAAGGAGAGTCCAAACATCTATAGATTTTAACTAGCATCATGGCCCGGCGTTGCCCGTGCTTGATTCAAAAATCGTACGATTCATACAGCAATCTATCAATTGACTTAAAATATGCATGCCTTACTTCTTGCCTATCTCACACTGCGAATTTTTTCTAAGCTCTATACTAAACCTTTAAATCTGTTATGAAAAAAGAACTAAACAAAATGAACACCACACGATCAGCTTTAAAAAAGGACTCGTAACTTGAAAAACCGAATGAAAAAAGAATGTTAAATACTTTTTCACACCCAACCCAGTTCTGCGTAATCAGAATCAACGTTAAGTTTAAGCAAGCGAATGAGCCAATTGGAGTAAAGTGCCATGCAGATTTAAATTTTTCCAACTTGTGACGAATGCAGATAGATTTTTTTTTGCATGCTAGTTAACATTCGTGTCAGTCAGCTGCTGGCTCTCACGCTGGCCATTAGAATCTTCCTGCCTATTTGTGGTAGCCAGCTATAGGCTCTCACTCTGGCCAGTAGAAAATGGCCGCAAACTACATGAAAACTGCCGTAGAAGCATGAAAAAATAGATTATTTCCACTATCGATGGGAGTTGGGAAATGCAAAGTGGGTCTTGGCCTTTCCGCTAAGTTGAAACATGTGCATGTAAATTTTGGTGCAAATCCGTCGAAAATTGCAGCCGTGCATTCGTTACACACACACACTGCCGTTTATAGATTATACGAGAGACCTATACTAAAGTAATTAAGCAGTCTTCGGAATCACGCTGGTATAATGAGCAATGAAATAGCAGACTAACTAACTAAAGACACCCTCAACATAAAGATACCTCAGCAAAATAAAAAAAAAAATCGTATTAAAAGAAAATGGTAATTAACATGAAATTAAAAACCTAATAAACTATACGATATTTAACCAAAAGAGGAAAATGGTTTCCCGGTTTCAGAAAAATAAGACAGAAGGAAATAGATTTGTCCATATTCCAATCTGACACACTAACAGATTTATTATTTAGATTTATCCATCTTCCACACTAACATCTACTAAAGAAACGAGCCTCCCCCCACTCATACAACTGGTGTCAAATACCTCGCACAGTCGAACATATACTCATAAGTTGCCATCCTCTCAGTCAAACAAAATATCAAACAAACATAGAAAAGAATTCTTTCAAAACACTAAACCAAAGAATATCCTTAACTCCTTACATCAAACATATAAAACTCCCAACAAAACTACATAAAACTATTAATATATTTTGAAAAGTGAAGAAAAAGGAAATAACCCTACAGATTTCATAAAAGGTCCCCACAAAAAATAACAATGCAAAAAATAAAAAACAAATATCAGAAAGTGAATATAAAATAACTTGTATCAGAAATCAGAATTTTTAATAACTGATTAAAAAGGAAAAAAATCTTTCACTAACTCACCTGTACTCAAAAATATCACTGATCCGCATATCACACTATACAGAAAACAAAGACTATTCAAAATTTTTACCTGGCACCTATAGTCACTATACCCTATAGTGATTGAAGAGCCATTAAAACAGAAACAACACCAAACCAATCCCATTAAATAAAGCCATAAAACTGTTCAAAATATTTAGATTTCAGCATTAAATAACCCACAGAGATGTTGATATGCCGCTAAACAAAATCAACCAAATTAAAGCCGATACATATTTTGGATTATATGAGAAAAATTTTTTGCGAGTGAATATTGCCTTAACATTTTGCCTTATTTTTCTGAATAAAGTCGTGGTTATGTTTTACCTTAAAACTTTCCAGATTTTACAAGTATGCAATTTTATAGGTTATTATGAGTGTACAGGGTGCGATGGATAAATTGTTGTATAAATTACGCAAAAATTAAAACAACACGGACATCTTATTTTAACACATATATTTAATAAATTTGCACAAAAATATCTTGAAATACTAAAGAGTAAATTTATTCAATAAAATCGTATTTGGCTTCAACCATGACCTCCAGACTAATTCGGAATCTCCTGCAACTCTTCTGTTAAAAAATATTACACGAAACTCCTTCTTGGTGAATGCTGTTATCCTTTCCTTCACTCCATCTTTGGCGTTACAAGGAGTTTTGTTGGTGTGTCACTTAACTGCGCCCCACACATAATAATCAAAATGGCGCAGGGGTTACAATTTGGGGCGTTAAGTGACCAGATATAAGGAGTGATGTGGTCGCAGAAATTGTTTCACTGATATGACTGGGTTTTCCTGCTTGTGTGGCATGGTGCAGGGTCCTGTTGCCAGACATAAGGTCTTCAAGCAGCCACACTCTTGACCCAGAGCAGAACTACCTACTCAAGGTACTTGATGTGTGCTGCCGTATTGAGTCAGACCCTGTGGAAAGATGAATAGAGGCATAACGTCGCCATCACTAGTGATCTCTCCAAACACCTTCGTAATCACCATTAGACTCACCCAACTTTTTCCGAATCCTCAGCACTGTCCTCAGATTGACACTAAACACACTGAAATGTTCTTCCGGCGCGAATGCCAAGCAGTACAGCACGCCGTGTCCAAATGTCTAAGGGAGTCAATTGCGTCATGGTGCTCTTTTTCTCACGGACGGTGCCCGACTGACCCTACTATACTGTAAAGTCGACAGGATAAAAAATAAAATAAAAATAAAACGCGCATGCGCGAAGTTAAAAAATATAAAATGGTGACAATTTACTCATCGCACCCTGTAGTTGGTACTAATTGCAATGAAAGTCAGAAATAAAACATTCGAAAAACAGCTCAAGTCGCCAGAGGCAAATATATTTAGATACAAGTCAGATAGGTAAATCTTTTTAACTGTTTTCTTTTTGTGTGTGTTTGCTGAAATAGATTAGATTAAGATATCCCCGACCATCATTATATCACCGCCAGGCAATTTCAAAATGCCGGACGTTGTGTACTACTCACCCGCATCCAGATGCGTAACTGAGAGCGAGGACCAAGAGAAGGCACGCACAAAATAACCTCATGATAGCGACTGTAAAAAATAAAAATGAAGAAGCAATCAATAAACAGAAGTGAATTTTATACAAGCAGAATTAAAATAGAAAACTCATCAGATCATAAATTGAGATTACACGGAAACGAGTTCAATTTCTCACTTATGCTGGTACGTTCATTTCGCACTTATAGTCTTGGAAAAGGTATTAATTCATATCATCTCCCGCAGCTTAAATATCAAGGCAAATTAGGTTCTCTTTTTAATTAATTTCATTTTTTTTTTTTTAAATATTACACGAAGCCTACATTTGTCTTTTTGTGTAAAACGTAAAGGTGTTAACTCCACACAAAATCTAAATTCTTACGCCAAACACAAAACCTAGCTGGAAGGGATAAAAAGGGAAAAGAGAACACATGCTTCTTTTCTCCCTGAGGTCAAAATAGGCGCAAAGGACAAACATTGCGTAACATTTTAAAGGAAAAACATTTTGTTGTATCCTTAAAGAGGTTACAAACAGACAAAGGTAGCACTCGAGTGAGGGAACAGCAACACGCGCCTAGATGAAAGAAAGAAGTTTATTGTAAAAGAGAATACACTACTGAAAGACAGGGAATCGGGTGGCAGGCTGGTAATTCCCGAAGCGAGGTTATTTACCAAACGTCCCACGCGGTTATATGTGGCACAAGGCCGAATTTAACGTGTTGTATCCGACCAAAAATTCCCCGTAGAACCCGTATAAAACGGGATCAGGTAGCTGTTTCCCCGAGACGAAACTGCCATTCGACATAGCCTCGTTTGGGGATCCTCTCTGCCCGGAGGCAGAGATTTTGACCAGCACAGCTGGAGACAAATCTCCAATTAGTTCCCGAAGCAAGACTCAGTGCTCTGCTCACTATATATAGCTACTGATATAGTCCGTCCACATAGGGAGTGTGGGACATTTCATTACAACACCTCCCCCTGAGCTAATTTTCCCCATAAAATTTTGCTCAATACCTCTTTTTTGGGGGTCAGGACATAATTATTTGACTTTTTTCCAGTACAAAACATTTAATACACAAGTAAAGGCCCCAAAAAATGGGGTACAATACATAATGTACACAAAAATTTCCTTTTGTGCGCCTATTACGACAGGATAACAAATTTCTGGCGTTACAAAAAAGGGATTATCCATCAGATTTAACGAAAAAAGTGTTACAATTTTTTTAGAGAAAGATACGGATTCATTGACCAAAAAAGATTACACCCTTTAAAATGGGTAAAAAAAAAAAAAAAAAAAAAAAAAAGAGTAGAACTTTAAGAAAAAAAAAAATTGCACAAATAAAAAGGGGATCAAGCCGAGTTCTTCAGCTGAAGAGGAACTTCTTTTTCGGGGGCTTTATGTAGTACTTTACTGCAAAGTTAAACTTGACCCAACCTGTATTTACAGAAGAATTCGATAGCTCTGCTAGCACGAAGTCGCAAGTCAGCGTCACCGAGGATTTGAGCGTACTGGCCTTGTTCAAAATGTTGATCACGCCAGATTATGCGTTCTCTCCCAATAAATACGCATAGTCCGCATCAACCGCTCTCTCCCAATAAATGTAACTAAGGTCTGTATAGTCAGCATAGTTGCATTATAAACCACCGATTGGGTCTGTGAGTACCTGAGTAGATGTCTGCAACAGGGATTTGCTGACCAGCCTAGGTTACGAGAAGCCATACTTTATATAGAGATTTCCCAAGCGTAGATTAGATGTGACACAAGGCCGAAAGTATGCGGTACCCAGTGAAGATCGAACTCACTACTCAGTCGTAAGTGTTCTAGCAAGACAAGCTTGCTAACCATTACACCGCCTCGAGATGCCAAACCATACTTAATATATACGGTAATTTCTCGAAAATAATACTCACCCAAACAAATGATCCAAAATTTAAAAAATATATATCTATCCCTATGTATAATACGCATCTATAAATTTTGTCAAAAAAAAAAAAAAAAAAAAAAAAAAAAAAAAAAAAAATTACGAAAACATTTTGTTGACCTTGACATTAAGAATAAAATTGAAACTAAGCGGCTAAAATAATGTTGAAAATTACCATCGCGGTTTTCCCGATAAATATAATAAGAAAGGTTTCACGACAGCCATGTTAACTTGATATCCTCTTCTCTTCAAATTGACCTTTTTATAGATTTTTATTTTTTCGCCAAATAAAACATGCGGTTACTGATAAACAAATTTATTGACAAAAATGTTACAATTATTGTTGAATTTTAAAATGAAAATTGGGATAATATCTTTCTTATTTTAGAACAAGTATTTATTATTATAAATCAATGACGAAAAAAATATTTTTGTTTAAACCTATTTATAATACGCACCCCTACTATCATCTAATTTACAATAAAAAAAAAAAACGCATATTATTTTGGAGAAATTACGGTAATTTGACTCCTCGCTCGATAGAAAGCATACGTTAATCCGTGTCAGAGTTTATTGCTAACATCCATGGTACTACCACTACGACCTTTTTCTAACACTAGGAATTAAACAGAAGCTTAAATTCTCCTTGATGGCGTCAATCGATGAAAATGCTTTTGAACTTAGCTGTATTATTTGTTTAAACTTTAACACACATTATTCACTACTTTTCTTTACACTGCATTGTTTTTCAAGGCTCCTCTACTGCACTATTTAATTTTAGTCATGGTCATTTTCTGTTGCCATAGCAGGATTTGATAACACAACTTCAAAATTCAAACGCGCTATCATTCATTCAAGTGAGTCATTTGCAGTGGCAGGATGCATTTTGTTCTTTGCAAATAAAATCCTTTCCAGAATGTTATAGATCAAAATTAATTTCCGAAACAAATAATAAAACATTGTTATTCTCGTTTCGTGTCCAAAACATTAGCTTCTAAAACTTTATATACGAAAAAAGATCTACAGATCTCATTCCAGAAAATAAGGGATTGATTGGTGACGGACGAGTTCTTGTGGTCAATGTGTAAAATGTAACGTATGAGTGGGTCGTGTATCAGATTAGCTAGGTATAGGATAGTTTGTTAAGACCAGCCTCAACCCTTCCCCACTCTTTTCGGCCACGTGCCATAATTGTATTTTTTTAATGCAATAAATATTCAGAAAATAAGTACAAGCGAAAAGCAAAAAAAGAATGTGTATTTTAAATCAAAACAAAAAATGTTTTCAATAGGAAAAAAATACATTTTTCTTTATTAGAGATTTAGAGGAAAATATAAAATCGGAAATCTATAAAATTTTGCATCTGATTTATCCCCCACTTTTAGAATCCGATGTAGCCCCTCTAATTTTAACATTTGATTTACCCCCACACTTTCAGCACCTTATTTAGTTCATCCACTTTTAACATCTGATTTAGCCCCCGCTACTTTTAGCGTCTGATTTAGCGAGCGACCATGTCAGATTTGCTCTCGCGCGATAACGACTGAAAGCCTCTTAGCCAAAACCATGACTGGTGCCACCAGGATATTACGAAAGGTTTCTCTTTGCCTACTGCAAGAGTCTAACCGTGGTAGTTGTTAGAAACGACACTGTTTTGTGGTTTTTTTTTCTTCTTTCATTCCCTGCTGCCGCGTTTGTAGTGACAGCACAAGCCAACCGACTTGACATCTGCGACTGGTGGAATGTTGTAGACGTCATTTTTCAATATACATACAAATATGTATATAATTTCCATTTATTATTTTTAATCAAGGCTGTTTTTTAGCTATCTTGCTTAATATCTATATCTATATATATATATATATATATATATATATATATATATATATACTCAACATATCTATCTCAGTTTTTATTCATATACAGTGTAACCCGGATAGAAGAGAGTTGTAGGGACCGGAGAAGAAGTCTCTTATATCCGGGTTTGGTCTATTTTGTTTAGGTAAGTATGGCTCTAATTTGGGACCAGAGAAAATCTGTTACATCCGGGTTACACTGTATATCTATCTCAGTTTATTCATATCTCTTAGTTTCTTAGTTTATTCATATCTCTTAGTTTCTTAATTTATTCATATCTATCTTTTGCGGTCAAAGTTGAATACGAGAATTAATCTAATAAATACTGTTCAGATTTGAACCATTTTAAAATTGCCCATAAATTTTATTTAAAGCCTACGATAATTTCTTTACATTTGGAACACGATATCAATAATAAGGGTGGTTCGACTCCGTAGAAGTAGAGGTAAAAGTCTAGACTGGTGAAACATGATAGAATAGATCTCTTCTGAATATTTAGAAGTCTCGAGTCGAGATAGGGTTGCAACGCTGCGTCTATGAAAAAAAGAGGCTCCTTGGCCATTACTAGCAGGCATTATTTTCTGATTATACTTGCCAGAAATATTTTGAGTTTTTAAAAAACAAATTGAAAATTTCCATTTTGTTCATCGATTCAACATAAACCCCCCACCACACCATCCTCATCACCAGAAATATTTTGATTCACAACGCAGAAAACGTCTAAAGTACTGGCAATATGGTAAAAACAGTGAACACCGACAAAAAGTCGTAATTTTTTTTTTTTTTTTGTTACACTATTGTTCGTTCAATACAAGGCCCAAGAGCTACCCAAGGTAGAGTTTGACTGAATGAGGTCGTTTTATGAACGCAGGAATTGCAGACTATAAGGGTATGTAGAATCGATAACAACTGAATCTAGACTTCATGAGATTTTAACATTATAAATGGTCAGAGAATGGGGTTTTGTTCCACAAAGTAACAATTGCCAGGAAGAAGAAATCCGAGTGGAACTTCTTTACAAATGGAATACCAAGGAAATGAGGATGATTCAATTCTGTTTACATTGCATAACGGATCTTCGGTCAGAACTGGTGGTGATAAAAAGTTCAAATGCAACCGACAAGAATAGATGAAACTCTTGTTTCATTTTCCACTAACGCCAGAATATATAAATTACTATAAATATTAACCGTTTCATTATAAAGGAATATGCGGCATTCGTTGACTGTCCAACCAGTGTTACCGTCTGTTGAAATTCATAAAAAAAATTTCTGTTAAAACTGTCATGAAAATAAGTTTCTCAAGTCCATTAACTATTTCCACACTTTCCAGTATTGATAGGGGGGTTCCTTCCTATCCTTTTGTTTGAAGTAGTGTGGAACGTTGCTTAAGTTACTTTCTTTTCGTATTACATGAGCTAATCCTGGTCTGCTGTTGCATGTCCTTAAATGGTGTGGTTTCTGTTATTTGATATATTTCATTGTGATTATGTAACGCCAGTCCACAAGGTTCAAAGAAGGACTGTTCCCGTTAAGACTTCATTCAGTCAACGTCATTTCTTACCATTGATTTTAGAAAACGGTTGTATACAGCGGACAGTTTAGATACTGCATATTAAAGTCTCGAACTGACGAGATTATTTGAGATTTCAGTTTAATATCTCCGTTTTGTAGCAATTTGCAAAGATAACCCCTAGCGCAGACTAAAGGAAAGTGTTGACGTATTTGTTTAAGTAACCCTATCCATGATGTCACAAGTTATTTCACAGTAAATATTTAGGTATGTGCCATACCTTAGTTCCGCCAGTCCAGACATATCTTTTAATTGTTCACGCCAAGTAAGGCGATAATGCCACTAGGACGCAGTGGGGGTGCAGATAGCGAAAGAGAATGAGAAGACTTTAGTGAAGAGTAGTGCGGAAAAGACATTGAAAGAACAGGATTCGGGAAGACAGAAAACAACGATTGACGTTGCATTTAAATTTTTTGAAGTTTGTAGGTGGTAGGAAAGTAAGAAATGGGAAGGAAATGAAAATTGCTAGAAAAGAATCTGTTGGAGTAGAAGTGGCGGTTGCATTTAGCTATTTCAACAGTAAAAAATGTGTGACCTAGTTGCCAATCTGGTAGTATGCCTAGATTCATATGGTTTAGGCATAGGGATAAAATTTCATCAAAACTGTAACCATGAAATGCTTGTAGAAAAGACAGAATGAAGCCATGCCACTGAACTCGAAATGCCTGGTCAGGATCGACGACATTACAGACCTTTCTTTGAATTTTGACTAGAATATTGAGATATACAGCAGGAGCAGCGGGCCAGTGATATTCGGACGACTGGTAGAATTACAACAACAGTAGACCTAACAATTGAATATAATCACTCCACTTCATGTTAACGCGAGTCCAAAAGGCGTAGAGTGTTGCTCCCCTGGAGGTTACAGCAAAAACAAACCATCTTTTTTCCACGGTGTCAAATTACCCTCATTTCTTCCGTACTCCAAATGTAATGAGAATATTCTACTCAGACCTCCCCACTCAAGGACAGCTAATTTTTGGAACAGATGCTTCTCTGAATACTACAGTTTTAACCACTTCAAGTCAAGGGTCAGGCGTTATCTATCATCCTTATCCTTATAATCTTCCTATTACCTCCTCTTTTATTCATATCACACACTTCATTCACTACCCGTCTATTTTGAGTGATTCTCCAACTTTTTATGGGATAAATTTTGCGAAAAAACTACGATTATAATAATTTGTAATTAACTCCTGGGTAAAATCATTTACAATGCATTTTTATAAGATGATTTACAAAGAATTATTATCATTTACAATGCATTTTTATGGTAAAATCATTTACAATGCATTTTTATGGTAAAATCATTTACAATGCATTATAATAACATTTTTTTACAATACATTCTTACTGTAATGCGTTCTTATTGTAAAATTATTTACGATGTATTATTAGGGTAAAATCGTTTCCATTCCATTTTTTAAAGGAGCATTTTATAAGAAAAGGCGTTTACAATGCATTCTTATAGTAAAATTATTTACAATTCATTCTTGTATTGAAATCATTTAGTAATGTTGCTATAATAATATAATTTACTATGCATTTTTAGAATTAGGAAGCATTTTTACAATCATATCACTTATAATGAATTCTTTGAGAAAAATTATTTAAGTTTAATTTTTATAATGAAATTAACTAAATTTATAAAAGCGTTTAGAATGAAATTTTACAGTGAAATTATTTACAACTAATTTTTATAGTAAAAACCAATTATAATCCCAAAACATGTAACCCATTAGGCTCGAAGGGGCACTACACGCAGCCGTGTTTCCTGAGCAAGATAGTCTGATGGTGCCCAGAATTTGAATTCAGGGTTTTTCCTTTCCCCGCAAAGCTATAGGATCCAGTCTGTCCTATTTACTAAATAACTGGGGAAGAAGAGATGGACTCACATTTCTCAATGGTATTAGTACCTATGTAAATGTAATGAACTAGATTAGGTTTCGGACCAGACTCTTCAGTGTTCATTACTCCACCGTAACTCTGTATCAACTATAACGCATTATTATAATTATGGTCACTTACAATGATTTTCTATAATAAAATCACTGAAAATGAATTCTACAGTAAAATTGTTCACTTTTTTTACAATAATGTATTATAATTCTGATCATTTGCAATGAATTTCTATAATAAAGCAACTGACAATGAATTTGCTCACCATTTTTTATAATACATTTATAAAATGATTTACAATGAACGTCTGTAATAAAGTAATTTACAAAGAAGTTCTACAGTAAAATTATTTTCAGTAAATGTTTATATTAAAATTACTTGCAATACAATTCTGCAGTAAATGTATGCCAACTTCATTTCTACAGTAACCTGAAAAAAGTTTGCCTAAGCTCAAAAGTATAACACATGACGAAGAAGTTGAAATAATATTAGCTCAAGCCCCAGGGAGCCATCGCCCCAGGCAGTATCTTTCCTTCAAGGGGATGGGGTTCATTACTCGGTGCCTGGGGCATCCCCAAAAAGGGACTGGAGCAATGTACTGTAATTTTTTTTTTTTTTTTACTCAAAAGCCCACATTAGAGTCCGACGTTCTGATAGATTCTAGTCCGACGCGCACGAAAAAATATAGTATTAATATTTTTCGGGAAATGAGTAGTTACCTTTTCTTCACTAAGCAACGTTTTTAAAGGGTCACCGTATGGAGACTTGTGGAAAAACCACTGAGGGTAGTATACGTCTGTGTTAAGAAACAGAGAGAACGTGGCTTGCAATACTCACAGTACAGGTGTCGTCTGGTGACGAAGAAAATATACTGAAAACGATAAGGAGCGTTCGTTTTTATAGCCGAACTGCCAGTCACGTGTTATTTACTGTACAAACACTCCTCTCGAGTGCTGGGAAAATACAGACGCTGAGATTTCTCATTTCTTTCTTTCTTTCATAAGCCGAAGCGGATCTTACAGAAGAAAATAATAACAGTAATTTTAACAACGACTTTATTTGTTTTGTTTTGCTTTGTTTTTTCGCATGTGTCATATTAGCCACAGAGAGGATAAAGTCACTATTAGTCTCCTCAAAAATCCAACAGCCCCTGCTCGTTGAATTTTGATATCAAACCAATTATTAGTAGCTGATATTTCACGATAGAGATCAAGTGACAGCAGGCCTCGTCAAATCTCCAGCATTCTTTTCCAATATTCTATTATTATTATTTTTATTATTTTTTTTTATTATTAACACGAAGAAAAAAATTTTTCATTAATTTTCAGGCAGTTCTTGTCATGCTATCGATTTTCATGAAAGTACCTATTATTATTATTGGTCTTTTTGGGTGTGATCAAAGTGGAGTATCTGCCCTCGGGCAGGTAAACTATATTTTATCTCTCAGTTGTCTGTCTGCGAACAGAGCGGAACTGTAAATATTATTGCGAGGTGCACTAAAGAGAGCTGTGGTGTTTGTGTGTGTGTGGGGGGGGGGGTAAAATACCAACGCAACCGATTGGGCTATTTTTGGACCTGGTTCGGGTGCATGCACTCGAGGTCCCCACATTAAACTGACCTTGTGTCACATCCTGCCAGTCTCGGGCAACATAAAATAGTTTCTATTTTTTTTTTTTTTTTTTTTACCCGCGGAATTTTCATACTAGACCAATGATATAAGATATCTCAAACGAGAGATCAAATGACAACAAAAAACCGCCAGAACTTTTTCTCAGCAATCTTACTGCTCTCTGTGATTATGCGGTCACGATTTTCCAAACTCTTCTGTGACTTCCAGTTTCTACTGCATTTTTTGCAGGTTCTTTGGAACTGCCCCCGGTACTCCGGTTAACAAATGGCACAACTGTCTCCTTCATGTTGCACAACAGCGTCAATTTCCTGGCAAAAACCAAGCGATTATCCGTCTTTTCACTTTTATTTTCAGCTCTAGCGAAATATAACAATGTTTTCTTTGCTAGCTTATCGCCACATCACGTTTAAAAACCTGTTCTCGTATGATCACCGACGTTAAGCAACGTCGGACCTGGACAGTTCCTAAATGGGTGACTGTTTGACAATACCAAGTGCTGCAATTTTGGATCTCTAGCCTCTCTCTCACAGGTAGGATGTGACATAGCCTCTCGCTACACTATCGCTACTGCCATGCAAAGTGCCCGGACGAACTACATTCCTTGGTTCCACCAGGTCTAATCTTCACGGCTAGGACTTGCCATGACACTTACATTCCTTCCGTATTTCATTAGTGAGGAGTAAGTTCCACTCGAAGAGCTTCTTCCCGCGAACCACTGCTCTGTGGTACCGACTCCCGAGAGGTTGTTTCCCCTGATCACTACAATCTTAACCTGTTTAAGTCTAGAGTTAACCGTTATCTTCACCACTCCTATGAGTATAAACTGCTCCTTAACGTAATCCTCAACTTCGAGTTGTCCCCGGGCCTTTACAGGGGGGGGTGCTTACTGTTATTAGGTTGGTGCAAAAATAATGTCGTTTTCTCACATATGTTACTATTTGAGAAAACGACATTATTTTTGCACCAACGTAATAAACGCAACAACCGAAACTTGTGAATAAAGATGGCCCACTTTCGCTCCATGATAAGTCACTCCCTCACAATTCACGGTCTACCGTTCAAAAGCTGCACAGCCTTGGTTATGAAATTTGGGAGTAGACACCTCTCCCACATAGACCTCTTCCATTATTTAACTCCTTACTTGCCAATTATTTTTCGAAAAAAAGTTTCATTTTCAGACGAATTCTTTTATTTGATTTACGGTGGAGTTATGGATAGCGGCTCCGACTATGGAATCGGGGAGCCGAGTTTGAATTACAATCGAATCCATTACATTCACTTATATGGTAATACCCTTGGGAAAGGTATGAATCTTCTTCTTCTCCACCCCCCACCCCACCAGCTATGGGTAATTAGCAGGACAGACCAGCATTGGATAGCAACTGATCTACCGCGGAAAGAAATGACAACCTACTGCGAGAAAAAATCTGCCTCGTCAGTCATGTATCGCATGGCGCATAACTGACTGACCTATTTCATATGATCTTGAAATCCCCCTGTAGTTGGCTAAAAAATCTACAGAAAGATACATGATCGCCTAAGTGTGTATCACGCATGACACATAACTGAGAGAAATATGAAACTAAGACACCATGAAATACCTGAGCATTGATTAATACCTCTACCAGACTTATGAGTTGACAAATGGACTCGTTTCCAGCTCAGAAGTGCCTAAAAATAATCAAGATCAACGTATAAACACGTATGTAGCAGGTTTTTGAACCTTATGTTTTGGATGAGTTTATTCGCCAGTGTCTGTAAAGGAGCATTTCGGTAAAAACGTATATAAACGTCTACGTCTGGGAAGGAGTAAATACAGTAAGCTTTCAATACACAATAAAAGATTATGTTATAGTGAGGAATTAGTCGAAGCATTCAAAGTGTTTATTAAGTTAAAAGACGAAGAACATTTTTTTTTTTTGCTTTTATTTATTTATTTATATATATATATACATGGGGTACGGTGGTGTAATGGATAGTGGCTCGGATTGAGGAATCGAAGGGCCGAGTTCGAATTCGAGTCGAATCCTTTATGTTAGCTTACGTGCTAATACGCTTGGAAAAAGTATCAATCCCATTCATCCCCTCCAGCTATAGGTAAATAGACCGGGTTCTATAGCCTTGGATGCCAACTGGTCTACTACAGAAAGAAATGGCAACCTACTGCGGGAAAAAAACCTGCCTCGTCAGTCATGTATCTCTCGATACATGATCTCCTAAGCGTGTATCACGCATGGCATATAACTGAGTGAAACGGTTTCGAACTACGTTGGAAGAAAACAGCCGAACGAAATGGATGTTATTTTGAGTAGATGAAAGTATTGCTTTCTTTCTTTTCTTTTTTCTCACCCATCACCCATCAAATTATGACATTTCATATGGCAAGACCTCGGCTAGATGGTTAGAAAGCTTGTCTTGCTAACTCAATTACGACTGAGTAGTGAGTTAAATCCTCAATGGGAGCTCCATACTTTCGGCCTTGTGCCACATCTAAGCCGGGCTTAGAAAATCACCATATGGCAAAACCTAATACAATGAGCCCCCGCCTATTCGCGTTTCAGTATTTGCGTCTTCACACATTCGCGGATTTTTCTTTAGAACATATGTTCAAATTATTCGCTGAGACATTTGAGGCGTATTTTTCGATAGAACAAGTGATTTAAAACATATAACAGTCTATTTTTATGGTAAAAATTGGCAGAATTGTACATCTTCATTGTAAAAAAAAATCAAAACATGCGTAGTGCTTAGGCTTTGTCCTGTGTTAGAAGCTGCGGCTGGGTTCTTAAAAGTGGTTTATGTTAAGTCTTTACATTTTTGCTTTTAGAAAACTTTATATCTTATATTTTGTTTCGCATATTTTATATAGTATTTTCAATGGCTGTATCGATCTATGCGTAATTCAAAACGGTTATTGTACGTATTAAAGTGTATGGTCACCAGTACTATTTTTCAAAAATGTTTTTAAAAGAGTCCGAAATGTTTCTAAAGTGTTTAGGATGAAATTTTAAGGCATATGGGGTTTTAACAATCAAAATAGGTTCTTATAAGGACTTTTTGGTTGAGGGAGGGTACAAGATATCGCAGATTCTAACTGTTCGCGGTCGGTTCTGGTCACTAACCACTGCGAATTCGAGGAACTCACTCTATACGCATTCCGTTTGCACAACTTCTCATGTTAAATGATGTCTATATTTTCTTTACATTGATAATATTCTCCTGAACGGATGAGCAGTTCTCCACAGTGCAAATGTTTCATTTGTTTTAGACAGGGCCTGCCAAGGATCTTGTTCATATTTACATATATTTTTTTTATCGTACACAAGTATATTCGTAGTTTTAAGGGACCACATTTTCAATTTCAAGATGTATTTGCTTAATTTTCTAGATTCTTTAACAAATATATTTTTATCTGATTGCGCTACCATATCAACTTTCCGTCTGCAGTCATTAATCACAATGTCTGGTCTAATAGATTGATATGCCAGTAAGTATCACAATTTTCTAAGCATAGCTTAGATATTGCACAAGGCCGAAAGTCTGGGTCACCCAGTGAGGATCGAACTCTCTATTCAGTTGTAATTGTTCTAGCAAGTATGCCTGTCAGTATGAATGGTAAATTCCCAAAGAATCATGATCTCATGGTTTACTATGACTGTTTCCTGTTGATACTTGTAAAATTGAAGCGCGTGGTTCATTGTAATATTTACATAGTTTCCAATGTACATAACGTTACGACCGCACCTTTTTTTTAATAACAAGGTCGGTGCAACATCGATTCTAGCTTGATGGTGGTCGTGGGAAATGGGCCACTTTTGTCCTCTACGCATATACATACACAGTGTGCGATGGATAAATTGTCATCTAAATTACGTTGTATTTTTTTTTTCTTTTGTGACTTGTTTAAACCACACCGACGTCAGTAGTGGAGTTTAACTGCTTCTAAAGAAGTGCGTTTATACGGATTCATATTTTGGAAGGGCATATTTTTGGCCGAGCCCACGGGCTCGGAGATCCCACGTTAAACCGGCCTTGTGCCACATGATGCCCTCGTGGTGGGGTGACTAAATACCGTTCAGTCCGAAGTCGGGCAACCGGTTGATCGGTTGAACTCTCTGCCATCGGGCGGGGAGGAACCCGAACGAGGCTACGCCTGAACCCGTTTATACAGGTTCAAAGGGCATATTTTTGGCCGAGACCACGGGCTCGAAGTTCCCACGTTAAACTGGCCTTGTACCATATGATGCCCTCGTGGGGGGTGACTAAATACTGTTCAGTATGAAGTCTGGAGTGAAGTCCGTCAGGAGTCTGTCAGTCAATCAGAGCGAGCGAGTCAGCCAGTCGAGTCAGAGGCAGTCCGAAACAGAGTCACGTTCAGACAATTACTACTAAACCTGATTGTTCGTACTAACACTTTCTATTTCTCTGTATATATTCCTGGTTGTGATATATCTGTGTTATTCCATATCTATGCTCGAGTTCTTCTTTATTGGTTCTACCTTGGACTATCACCGTGGTACAAGGAACAGGACCATAACAATAACAATCCCCAAGCTGAAGGAGAACCTCAGCGGCTGTCGTTTTGAAGACATAGAGAAGGGTCCTGGACACCATCACTTTGGATGACTTCAATGGAGCCTTCATGATGTGGCTGGAGCGCTGCAATAAGTACATTGAAGTCAGAAAATCCTACTTTAAAGGACATTAGTTTTGCAGCTCCTTCTTTTGGATTTGTTTTGTGGTTTAATGGATATCGGTTCGGAATGAGTGACCAGTCGGGTTCGTTAAATTCACTTACGCGCAAATGACCCCCAGCTATGAGTTAAATAACAGATTGGGCAACAAATCTAGCGCAGAAAGTAACGGCAACCTACTGCTGGAAAAATTTACCTAGTAAGTCATGTATCGAAGTAATGTATGATTAACCAAGCACCTGTGATTGACTTTCTTCGAAAAAAAAAAAATGTCTCTCCTGGAAAAGTTTCAAAACTTCTGGAATATACTGCTTATATTGATATTCATCACAGCGAAAGGAACTTTTTATATTAGGTTGGTGCAAAAATAATGACGTAATAATGTCGTTTTCTGACAAAAAATACGTCAAAAAACGACATTATTACGTCATTATTTTTGCACCAGCCAAATAATTAAAACCTGCCTAATAATTTTTATTTTCTATTATTTTAACTATGATTTTTTTTAAATTTTACTACAATGCGTAGGCCCACAGGAAAGCTTAAATGTAAATTATATGATTGTAATGACACGTTTCCTTTAGATTAAACTATAAATGTCTTTATCTGATGCATACGTAAAAAGGGTTCAATTAATTTGTAGTGATTTTTGGGGTTAAAAGAAAGACTGCCTATGTTAATATTATCATTTTATCGTCTATTAACCTAAAAAATGTAGGAATAACATTTAATGACATGAAGTAGGTCATAAATTTTGATTTGTTACCCTTATGGCAATGAATGGTGGAGAATCTCCGTACGGATGTGGAAAAAAAAACTAGAAGCAACAGAATGTGGTTCTACAGAAGGATACTGAAAATTCCATGGATAGATCGAGTAAGCAGCCAGGAAGTCTTAAAGAAAATGGCAACAGAAAGAACACGTCTGCTCAGAATCTGGAAAAGAGAGTTGAAATTCCTTGGGCAATTTATGAAGAAAGAGGGCTTGAATAACATAACCCTGACGGGGCATATTGAGGGCAAGAGATAAATAAAGGACGCCAGTGAGACACTTACCTGGCAAGCTTGTGCGAATGGATGGTGGAACGAGTGATTGGGAGCCTTAGCAAAGGAATAAAAACTGTTACGAGCCACACGGGATAGGAAGTTGTGGAGGGCCATGACCGCGCAAATCCTGAAGAGACGCGAAACAAAGAATGGTAAACGAGTTGTTTTGGTTGGCTATTACTACTAAGTAGCCGGTTCGATGCTCTCTTGGTGTTTCATTTTTTTGGCCTTGCGCCAAACTAACCAAAGTTTAATAAATAAGCTGCTTTGGAGTGGGTAATGGTTATCGAGCTTATCTGGTTGACCTCTACTACTAAAGAATGAACTTCAATGGGTGCATCATATATTTAACCTCGTATCAAAACAAAAACAAGCCTTGTAAATAAAAATTGTTACTTCAGCGTTGGCTAATGGCAAGCAAGATAACATGGCTGATCACTACTAACGAGTTCTAATCTCATTGGGTGCTCCATATCGGTGACCTTGTGCTTAAACTAACCTAGGATTAGCAATTGAAAAAGGACAGGGTTTAATTTTATATCAAAATACTGCCCCCCCCTTCTCTCTCTCTCTCTCTCATCCTATTTTCTTCCTTTCTCTTTCTCCTTTTCGTTTTCTCTCAGTATACATCGATTAGCTTATTTTGTTATATACAATCTCCAGCTAGACAATTTAGTGTGGTGTAATGGTTAGCAAACTTATCTCGCTAGATCTATTATGATTGAGTAGTGATTTCGATCCTCACTGAGCGCTCCATAGATTCGGCCTAGTGTCACATCTAAACTACGCTTATTAAATCGCTGCATCAACGACACTATCACTGAGCTGTTTGTTTCATCTTTTCGGAAGACATATGAAAAATATTAACAAAAATGAGGCATTTTAAGTGGTTTGAAGACGTTGTGCACAACTTTGATTTTTAAATTCAAAAGGAATGAAAGCTTATTCATTGTTTTGGATGGTTTATTTTCTGTTATATACAAAAACTAACTTGTATCCTTCTTATGAGACAAAGTTCGTGACAAGGGATACAGAGAGTGAGCAAGAGAGATTCCTCCTTCATTGTAGTAGGCATTCAAATTTGAAGGTCGGATGAATATATATATATATATATATATATATATATATATATATATATATATATATATATATATATATATATATACACGTTATATATAATATATATATATTATATAATATATATATAATATATAACATAATAATATATATATTTTATATATATCATATAATATATATATATATAATATATATGATATATATATAATATATATATAATATATTATATATAATATATTATATATAATATATTATATATAATATATTATATATAATATATATATCATATAATATATATATAATATATATGATATATATATTGTATATAATATAATATATATATATAATATATTATATATGATATATATATATATATAATATATTATATATATAATATATTATATTATTATAATATGTGATATATATAATATATTAAATATAATATAATATATTATATATTATATATATAATATATATTGTATATAATATATGAGATATATATCTAATATATAATATATATATTATATATAATATATATTATATATATGTAATATATTTAATATATATTATATACAATATATGTATAATGTATATATATAGATAGATAAGATATTATATCAATATATATATATAATATATATATATATATATATATATATATATATATATATATATATATATATATATATATATATAAATCTTATCTGAGTGTCGTGGAATTGCCTCTTCTTCAGAATTCTTGTTTGTAACATTTGATATTTTAACAATCCTCCTGAAGTGTAGACGTCATTTTGCAAAACTCGGACAGAGACAAGAGTAATTATTATTAATACTTTATATCGAATACTCTAGCAACAATGAATCCTTGCTTTAAAATGCTAACTTCTAGAATTATCTTGGTCGACTGTTCTTTAGCAAAATACAGTCTTTATATATATATATATATATATATATATATATATATATATATATATATATATATATATATATATTAGCCTGTGTCACCGTATTTCAAATATCATTTTTTTTTTTTTGCAATTATTGCATCTTCACACGACAGTTAGGGCCGGATTTTTTTTATGAAATATGCAGGGTGTCCCAAAAAAAATCATATAATTTTGTAGTTTAATAATATAGCCTATTTTCGCTCAAATGAACTCAAATTTTATCAAAATGTGTTAAAGATCGATGTGCGGACTGATTTCATTGTGAGTCAGGCGTGTCAGCGATAATGACAATGTGCTCTTGAAATGACCACGTTCATCACGTTCACCTGACTTGACAACTTGTGATTTTCTTCTATGGGACTATGTGAAGAACTTAAGCAGAGAATCGATGAAGCGCTTGAAAATGTTACGCAAGACATACTACAGCGTGTGTGGCAGAAGCTGGACTACCGACTTCCCGTGTCCCGTGTTACTAGCGGTGCGCATATTGAAAAACTTTTGAGGCTTTCTGAAATCAGTTATAAACTTTACATCACTTTGAATATCTTGATCAAATTTTGGTAAATAAACCTTTCATTGTCTAACATGAAGCCTATTTAATTCCGTTTACTTGAAACATATACTTACTCAGATAGTCACATTTTAAATTATGTCAATTCTTAGAGAACACCCCTACACACACACACATCTGCTTATGAAATATAATTTGTACTTTGTTTCTAAATTTGATAACATTTTATTGATGCTGAGTTGTTTTTTATGCTTAAGGCTTCTATTAGGTTGGTGCAAAAATAATGACGTTTTCTCACATAGTAACATATGTGAGAAAACGTCATTATTTTTGCACCAACCTAATGGTATTTGTAATCGTTTTCTGTAGTTCATGTGATATAGTATTTTGTGTTATTGGTTAGTCTGTGTCGAATTTGTTGTATTTTGTCGTCGTGCTGGTTGGGAATATGTGATTTGATTAGTCACTTATCGATTGAATGACTTGTTAATATATATTCTTGGGCACTTCAACAGTTAAATAGCAAAAAAGTGTATCGCTAAATAAATTGCAATCGATTAGAGAGTTCGGTTCTC
This sequence comes from Acanthosepion lycidas, assembly GCA_963932145.1. Classification (NCBI taxonomy): domain Eukaryota; kingdom Metazoa; phylum Mollusca; class Cephalopoda; order Sepiida; family Sepiidae; genus Acanthosepion; species Acanthosepion lycidas. The sequence continues at coordinate 46,909,218 of OZ010598.1, read as the reverse complement.
ACTTGGTGCACAATACTCATGGCTTTGTGTCACAATAAATAAATCACTATGCATGCAGAACCGTTTAAAACTTTAATAAATAAATAAATATACATAGAATAATCTAAATTTTCTTAATGCCATATTTCCTCATGACGTAAACAATCATGGCTTCCAATATATTCTTTTCATTTTAATATGCGTGAATCGTCATCTTTTCTTGGGAAAGATTATGGAATGATTTCAAGTTACTTTCTCCGCGGCTTGGAATTCAAATTTTTCCTTCTCTAAGACTCACTAGAGAGCCCGCTCTACTGTTATTTAAACAATAGGCATGTGGATAACAGATGAAACCACGCCTTTCCCGAAAGAGAGAAAGTATCAAAGTAGTTTCGCTGATTCCACGTTCTCTGCTAATAGACGTTATGCTGTCCGTCATCCGCAAATTACAGGTGTCAACAAAGAATGATGATTAGAGTCAAATAAATGTGGAATTGCATTGGTTATATTTTTTGCAGGAGTAAACAATACCATTTCACTTTCAAAATGAGAATAGTCCCGGTCCAAATGGAATAATAAGCGTGTCGCTAGCCTAACTTGAAAATTAACCATTTTTGCATCGAATGCAATGATAAAAAGGTAATTTTTTAAAACAAAACAAACGCAAAAAAAAACCAACAACAAACACCACCACCCCAACAACAACAGCAAAAAAATCGACAAACACCAACAAGGTGCAGTGTTAAAAGCTGGAACCAAAGGTTTTATGTTTGCTGCACAGGACCCGATGCTTCCTAACTAGAAATTACCAAAGCACACATACTGAAAAATGCAGATTCTGCAATAGATATCCACAATGGAACATTTTGCATCAGATTACACAGTCTTAGCACCCACTGAATATAAAACTAGGCATGATACAGTGTGCCAACATCTGCTCTGGAAAATATGCAACTTTTACAGGAAAGAAACTGCAAGAAACCGTTATGACCATCGCCCAGGACTGGTTACAGAGACAGTAACAATTTTATAGGACTTTACAATAAATACAGACAAAAAAATCAACGCTAATCGCCCAAATATTGTGATCAAAAGCTACAAGAACGGAATGTGCTTTCTTATTGACATGGCAGTCCCTGCAAATTGTAATGTATCTTTGAAGATCTTCAAAAAAAACATTATCAAAATACAACGACCTTGAAATGGAAATCTAATAATGTAGCACATGAGGACATCAATAATTCCAATTGCAGTTGGAGCACTCGGATTGACCGGAAAAGGATCTGATAGACACATTGAAAGGATTTCGGGTAGCCCATGCCTTAAAAAATACAAAAAATTGTACTCACAAGTACAACACACAAAGAATTTTATCTATGTAAAATATGTGTGATCTTATGGAGTTTTTTTGTTTTTTTGTTTTTTTTTTCGTTACAAAATTGATAAATGGAAAATGTCATGAAGCCATTTCTGACCTTAGATCTCTTGTTGGGACCCGGAAAGAAATGAGTATACAACAGAAATCAAAGAAAATAAGATTGCCAACTTTTCACAAAATTTAAAAATAGTTTATTGGTATCCATTACTTTAGTACTTATTTGTTAGTAATTATTTGTAGGGTCCAGAAAATAAGTATGAAATAAGGTCGACTTATTTTATTATACGAGATCAAATTAGGCCACAATGTCGCAGCAACTTGGCAATAGTATTGCTAGTTTCAGAACTATACAAAAATGGTTTCTGGAGTCTTGTTCAGATGAGACTCATAGGAAGGATCCAAAAGAAAGATAAAATCAGTCATAAAAATGATCAGTTAAATGCATTGGTTAGAACAAATTATTCTAGAGAGAAATTAATTCGTAGAGAATGTGTCAGACTAGGTTGGAATTTGAAATCGGTTCGCTGATTACACGTTCCGCGCTAATCGCCATTATCCACAAATTACAGGTACCATCGAAAAATGATAGATTAATATAATTGTGTGACTGGATTGGATTCTTTGCATAAGAAACCAATAATAAAAATAGTATCGATGAAAAGAGAATAAACCTTTTTTTTTTTAAATTGGATGCGATATAAAATAATTACCAATTCATTGCTTGAATGGAACAAGAATACTTAAAGTTAAAATAAACAAAAAAGGAGTTTAGTATGTGACCTGCGTTAATCATACAATAGGGAAAAGAGCTGCTACTGTTTTTTGGAGGGAGAAAATGTTCGACCCGAAACAAATGAAAATTCTCACTGAGAAATGGATTTAGAGAAATTTAGTTGGAAAGGAAATAAAAAAATAATTAATCTCTGCGATATAAAAATGTCAAAATAAACAGGGGGTATGATAATCTGGATTCCATGGATCGAAAATAAATTCTGGAGCTGGATGTTGCAATCACTAACCTAGCAAAGAATAATAAGCTTAAATTGGAGTGAATGCTGAAAATAATTTCGCCACTTCAAGACAGAAAAGCCGAAGAAAATGTCCGACTCATTTTGCACAAACCACACTCGCTCCAGTTACCCATCTTGCACAAAAATCTCGACCAAGTCCAATTTTTAAAAAATTGTTTTCATTTCATGTTGATTGGGACTATTCCAATTTTGATTAGCATTATTCTCAATTTGAAAGTGAAATGGCATATCATTTTTTTAAAAACTCTTAACTATATTTTCGTATCTAGAATAGGATTCTGTTTTTAAAATCATTAAAAGTAACAAGAAAAATTAACATGACCCGTGCTATCAAAAGTGACGGTAATATTTAATTTGGCAATTTCACTGATTAAACTAGGTTGTCCCATTTGAAATGTATTTTTTGTTTGCTTACGTTTCACAAAAATTGACAATTTTATTGGCATAAGTCATTATTTTAGCGTCTACGTCTCTCTACTATTTTGTCTCTAGTTAATTGCTTCCATAAACAAATACTAATTTTAGACCGATAAAAAAAATGTCGACCGCTCATACAATACCAGATCAAATTAAGCCACAATGCCACAAAATCTCAACGAAATATCAGCTTGACATTTGGCAGGAGCTTTGGTAATGACAGAACTATATGGATGTTGTTTCAAGAATTTTGTTCAGAAAGTGAATGCCTTGAAAATGATCCCCGGGGGAGACCTATTTCAATCATAAATAGTGACCAGCTGAATGCATTGATTAGACAAAATCGGTAAACAATAGTGAGGTGAAATTCAAACAAATCGCACGTCTGTCTACCGGCATTTAAAAGCTATTGGAAAGGTGAATAATGTGGATAGGTTCATCCCGGGTGAATTGACTCAGAATCAAAGAAACGGGTGCTTAGATGCGTACTCCATGTCGCTCACCAGACTTGAAAATTAACCTTTATTTGGCATCAAATCGTTACTTACAATGAGAAATGGATAGTTTCTGAAAACAGTAAGCGAACAGGGCTGTGGTTAGATGGAGACGAGTCTCCAAAACGTCCATCAGAACCACCGCTGTATCCCCACAAAAAAAATCATGGTTACCGTATGGTGATCGGTTAAAGATATAATTCATGAGTCACTTTTGCAACAAGGTCAGTCAATTACAGCCAACTCGTACTGCAAGGAAATTGATAGTATACCTGAAAAATTTAAAACTGAATCGAAATGGCCTGATTCAACCCCCTAACAAATTAACGCCTTCACACTTCACGGTTCAAAAGCGGCACAGCCTTGGTTATAAGATTTTGGGGCATCCAACTTATTCACCAGCCATCTCTGCCGCAGATTATCACTTACTTAAACACTTTCAGCTTTCCATACACAAAAGAAGATTCTGTTATAGTAAAGAAGTAGTCGAAGTATTTGAACAGTTTATTAAGGCAAAAAACAACAAGTCTTTTTTTAATGAGATAAACGGTTTAGAATTACGTTGGGAGAACCTTTGAATAAAACAAGTTTTATTTGGATTAAATAAAAGTGCATTTTGAGTTTTTTGTCATTCATCAAAATACATTTCATATGGAACAACCTAGAATCTTGTTGCATAGTGATCGTTCATATACATTTCGTTTCACTAAGAGTTTTTTTTCCGTTGAAATAAATAGCTTAGAATTACATTGGAAGAAAACCATAGAACAAAGCGAATATTTTTTTAAAAATAAAAGTCAGTTTTCATTGAATCGAAGTATATTTTAATTAAATGAAATTATTTTATCAGTTATAAATCTATGACATTTCATATGAGGCAACGGAATATTTTTCTGTATGGGTAATTTTTATCTCTCTCATTATATATATATGTTAACAATTTAAAAAGTAAAATTCTTTTTTTACATGCGTCAATAAATATACGGATCCGTATATTTATTGACGCATGTAAAAAAAGAATTTTACTTTTTAAATTGTTAACATTTTTCAAGGAAAGCTAACACGAGGCAAATGAAATAAAAAAAGTTTATTAGCAACCTAATCTCCCCTACTTAGTAACAAGGTATTCGCTCTTCGACAGCTAGCAAAAGTTATCGTAACAGAAGCATTTCACTAATAGGAAAAAATAAGGCTGCATGAACGTTAAATATATATTCATTGTTTTATATGATAGAACAAATAAATAATACAACTATAAGTGTCAAGTCTCAAATTGTAAAGTATTTTTCTTTATATAGAGTGTCATATTTAGTCTTCACCGAGGCTACCATAAGTGTTGATATAGAGAGCGCATAATATACAGTTTGGTTTGCTTGGTTTTACGGTATATCAACCTCAATGTATTATTTAATGCTGACAACATTTTTATTGCTGGTAATATTTTTTTCCAAAAATGTATTGCTGGTATTGAAACCTATTTTTATACTTTCATTGTGTTTACCCATAGCTGGGACCCTAACAGGTGCTGCCACCCCGGGTCAAGGTGTGCCTGGGAACACCAGCAATTAAGAGGTAGTTCCACGCTCCTCAGAAACCTCCTGATGAAGTGCCTTGCTGTCGGATGTAGTTTATAGTCTTACCCAGAACGGTCTGCAGTATGAACAACGCTAATAGACTCCGGCTACGACGAACTGTAACTTCGACGGCTTCCAGACAGTTGTGTTCTACTCACAAACCTTTAGGTACGTCATACTTTGGTAGAGTGTCGGACACTTTCCAAAGGTGCCGCATGCTCAGACGAAATCGAACATAGTTCACATGGTAGACAAACGAACGTTCTAACCACGCTGTCAAATACTCAGCCACTTGCACAAATACATACATAGATGGTGATTGTCGCAGGACTATTCGAGATAATCTTCATTTGGTGCGCTTGATCAACGAGCAAGTCGACAGTAAAGCCGCATTAATCAATTTAGATCAGTCCAAGGTGTGGCACCATTTAACGAGGCAGAAAAGGAAAAGAAAGAAAAGAAGAAAAAGAGAGGCTAAGAACCGAATCGTGAGTGTTAAGCAAGAACACACACACACAGCTAAGAGACAATGGATAAAAGGATATTTTGATAAGTAACAAATGGCGAAAGAGTGTCATTACAATGACAGGGAAATTCTGAGTAAAAAGAAAGGGAAGGAAGGAAAGAATCAGATATGTTTTGGCATCGGCCGTGTTATCTAAGGGTATGAAAACAAACTATTGGTACGGGAAGACATCTTATTATCAACTACAGACCGACTGGCCAGAGAGAGAGAGAAAAATTCAAATGAAAATGTTATTTCGTTAAGTGACGAAAACCAGAGAACTAGACAGATATGAAAAATTAAAAAAACCACCCACGAGCATCCTTGGCCTGCGATAATAAAATTTTGTTATCAGGAATTGTGCCGAAAGAAAAGGAATGTGTTTTTGTTTTTTTTTCTTTCTTCGAGGCGACAGACCGACTGGAACTTTGGAGATGTTCCTTTTTGAGACCATGTCGAGAAGACCACACATTCTGATAATTAGCGATAAAACACCTGACGTAAACCACGTGTAGAACAAGAGTTATGACCGCCATTGTCATATTGTCTCGTTCGCGGCGCGAGAAATGATAAACCATTAAGGGGAAGAAAAAGGAAAGAAAAAAGAGATAATTTTTTTTTTTAAGCAAGATATTTTTTTTCCTGAAATAAAGCCGCAGATTCGTCCACGCCCGACTAAGACATCATTGGTCGAGTGGTGATCACGTGATGCACGAGGGAGGCTGTTGCCGCCCATCTGGAGGAGAAGTAAGAGAGGTTGCCACGAAGTTGTGGGGAGGGAAGTTCACGCCCCTCTGAAGTATGATGAGAAGGTGGGAGTGAGGAAAGGTTCCCAAAATTGGAAAAAGGTGGAAATTCCTAACCAGAGTGGTGGATATGTATTTAGAATTATCGAGGAACCCCCCGGCGCCGACAAACCCACCCCGGTTTTGGTCGGTGCCCATATAAACGAAGCCACAACGAGCAGAAATGAGTAGAGACCCAGCAATTCCCGGAGTCAGTCTCCGGTTGAGGCAGCCCTCGCAGATAGCTGACCAGATTCCCGCACATTTTCCGGACCCACATCTTCAAACCAAGAACAATTATTTTGAAGAGCGTCTTAGATCCAGATCACCGAAATAAGTTTTTCTTTTGATTTTCGTCCAAAGACCCACCGAAACACCAATTTCTTAGAGAGCAGACGACTTGAAGTGTTAAAACTTGCCTAGCGGAAAACGACGTGTCACAATCCATAGAACGGGTCGGGAGATAGATGCAGTCCTATGTAACGAACAACTAGACATAAAGTTTTTTACCTTTTTCTTTGATACTTTGAACTTTTGAGTTTTCATTTTATTGCCTTTTATGCGTATTTTTGTGGTATCACCCCCGTTGGACTCGGTTTGCAGTACGGCCCCGATGACAGATTGATTTCCTCTGCCTAGATCAAATCACAACGTGGGTAGGCAGACTGGGAATCAAAGTAGGACGTCACAGTTGGTGCCGTGGTAGACTGGGATACAACGACACGGTTGGCGCTGAGACCAGGGGACGACGTCACAACTGGTGCCGTGACCACAGGATAGGACCCTGGAACAGCCACTGCCACAATTAGTACCGTGACAGCAGGACAGGATCCTGGATCGACCGCTGTTGCTGAGAAATTTCGAATAGGACTCAAAACGACCCGGGAGCGAGAGGAACGAGAACAGAATCGTCTGTAAGGTAGGACACTTTGCTTGATTTCCCAACCTCGATTGTTGCTGCGTAGATTGTCTTTCTCTTTAAATATGTCGGACTATGATTCAGATAGAGCAGTGGGGGATGAAGAGGGGGTTAGACAAGGGTTGTCAGCTGACCTGAGAAAGTTGTTGGGTAGACCGAGGGTCCCAGCATTTGACGGCAGTGGGAAAGATTTCAAAAACTAGCTGGCAATCCTGGAGAAGAGCCGAATTATATATGAACTCACAGATCAGGAGACCCTGTATCTGGCATATGATGCCACAAAGGGGAAAGCCTCTGAGTTTATGAAGGAGCTCTTGGAGAGTCAACCCCACTTGTCTTGGGAAAGATTAAAGGGACTATTGACCAAAGAATTCACCGACGAGGGCACGGCTATAGAGGCCATGAGGGCCCTCTTAAAGCTGACACAGCTGCGGGACGAAACCCATGGAGAATTGGGGGCCCAAGCGGGGAAGCTGTCATCATTGGCCTTCCCAGAAGTGGTTAAAGACAATGCGGTCATGCAGGCCCAGTTAGCAGACCTGTATGTGGAGGCGCTAAGTGACGAGCGTGTTCGTCACGACGTGCTGAAAGAGGGGCCGGTGAGACTATCGGCGGCAAGAGAGCTGGCCAAGGAGAGCCAGGGCGTATGGGAAAAAGTAAAAAGGTGTGGAAGGAACCAGATACTAAGTCAAGAGGTCGGAAAAAGGGGGAAAGGCGGAAGACGCCCCGCGTGGAATCAGAGGGTCAAGCTAGAAGTAGATCAGCCTGAGGTGTGGGAAGAAGACCCCAATAGAAAGGCATGGTCAACCAGGCATGGATTTTATAAGCCCACGCCGGGTAGATACGGGTTGGTCTGCTAGACCTGTGGCCATGAGGACCACAGAGCGGCGGAATGTCCGACGAAGTGGGGTTTGCCCCCAGACTTCGAACAGAACAGGTGCACCAGGTGTGGAAGGGGAGGACACCTGGCCAAGTGATGCGGGCTGGGGGAAGGCGCCCCACCGATATTAACAAAGAAGGCCGAGCCCAAGAGACAAGACCAGGGAAAAGCCAGCGGGCCACCCCGGAATTAAGAGGGAGTTGTGGCCCAATTAAAAAGAAGGGAAATAAAAGCTTGGACCAGTGGTCGGGCGAGCCACTTGGGTAGAGGACAGGTCCCCCCGGGAGTAAACGAGAGGTTAGCCCAGTTGAAGAGAAAAAGAGCAAAATGTTGGACATGTGGTCAGGTGGGCCACTTTGCGGCGAACTGTCCGGCAAGAAGGTGCTGGTTTTGTAGGAGACCAGGGCACTTGAAGAGAAGCTGTATCCTTAGGAACAGCCGCGGGAGACTAGGAGAGGTCCAGCCGGGCCCGCCCAGGTGCGAAAAGCGCAGAACTTCCCCCCGTAAGAATAATGAAGGTGATTTATTGCTGCCGGCGCCTATGGCTGGGATGACCCAAGGGTGGGGGCCCAGGAAGAGGAAAGCCCAAGTGTTCTCTTCGCTGACTCAAGAGAAGGAGCTATCCTGTAGAGCAGAGATAGGGGGTAAGGCGATGAAAGCTCTGATAGACACAGGAGCACCTGTGTCATTGCTGAGAGAGGAAGCATACAGGCGGGTGAAACGGAAGAGTAGGTTACGGGAAGCGGACATAGAGGTCACGCAAGCAGATGGAGCCCCCCCCTGAAGATAAAAGGGATGGTGAGGCTCCCTGTGAGGATTGGGAAATTAAGAAGCACCCAAAATTTTTACGTAACCCCCGACCTGTATACGGAGGCAATCTTGGGAGAAGATTGGCTCCGGAGCCAGAGGGCCCAGATAGAGTTCAACCCCACTGTGCTGATAGTGAATGGCGAGAGAACGCCATTGGGATGCCCACCGGAAGAAGATATAATAATAGTGGTGGAGGAAGATGTAAAGCTACCCCCTAGAACGGCGGTGTCGGGAAAGGGTAGGTTAATGTCAGGGAAGAAAATAGGAAAAGGACCCCTGCAGTTGGTCCCTGTGGAAGGGAAGGGCCTAGAAGAGAATGAGGTAACTCGGTGTGAGACGGTGGTGGAGGCAGCTGAATTAGTGCCCATTATGATGGTGAACCAGGCCCAAAAGACTATAAAGGTTAGGAGAGGGGAAGAGATAGGGAAAGCGCTAAGCCTACGGACTCTGAATCCGGTGAGATTCGAAGAGGAACGAAGAAAACTTGTAGAGCAAACAGAAGGAATAGTGGACGAAGATATATTAGCACCGGATCAATTTAGAACCAGGGTGGGAGGTCTGCTGAGGGATAATCGAGATGTGGTAGCCCAGTCAGACAAGGAATTGGGCCAGACCCACACAGTCAAAATGAAAATCGACACCGGAGATCACCCCCCTGTGAAATTAAAACCCTACCGGACACCTATTCATAAAAGACCCCTTGTAGAAGAGGCAGTAGAAGAGATGTTGGAAACTGGGATGATCGAAAGATCGATCTCCCCTTGGAGCTTCCCAATCGTAATAGTAGGTAAGAAAGATGGCGGGCACCGTTTTTGTGTAGATTTTAGGAAACTGAATTCTATATCGAAGCCGTTGGCGGTGCCATTGCCACTAATAGATGACATATTGGCATTATTAGGGAAGGCAAAGTACTTCTCTACGTTGGACTTGAGGTCCGGGTATTGGCAGGTAGCCCTTGATGAGGCTGACAAGGAGAAGGCCGCATTTGCGTGTCACCTAGGACTGTTCCAGTTCAGGGTGATGCCATTCGGTTTAGCTAATGCCCCGGGAATCTTCCAACAACTGATGTCAATAGTGTTAGGAGGATACGAGAGCTTTGCCATGGCATATTTGGACGATATCTTAATATTTTCGGAGACAGTAGAACAACACTTTTTCCATCTAAAACAAGTGTTGGGAAGGTTAAGGAAACACGGCTTAAAATTGAAATTGTCGAAGTGTCAGTTTCTGAAGGAGGAGACTAGATATTTGGGCTTTGTTATAAACGGAGACGGTATTAAACCCGACATGGATAAGGTGAAAGTCATAAGGGAAATGCCAGAACCTAAGACAGTGAGACAGGTAAGAGGTTTTATAGGAGCTATAGGTTACTACCGACGCTTCGTCCCGGCATTTTCGAGAATTGCCATACCACTTGTAGCCCTGACGAAGAAATACGCTAGGTTCAAGTGGACAGAGGATTGTCAACAGGCATTTAATACGTTAAAACAACAGTTGACAGCCGTCCCACTGCTGACGTACCCAGACCTCAGCAAGCCCATGGTACTATACACTGATGCCAGTGAGCAGTGTGTAGGAGCAGTTCTTACCCAGCCGCGTCCCGATAAAGAAGGACCAGTGCCAGGCATACCAGAGGAAGTACCGATATACTTTCTCTCTCATAAGCTCTCAGAGACACAACAGAGATGGCCAGTAATAGAAAGAGAAGCATATGCTATCGTGTATGCTCTCCAAAAACTGGACTACTACTTGAATGGTGCGGTCTTTACTATAAAAACAGACCACAAACCTCTGCAGTACCTATTGCAGGCAGAGTGGACAAATAATAAGATTCAACAGTGGGCACTTAAGTTAAGTGGCTACCACTGTAAGATAGAGTATTTGGCAGGGAAGGAAAACACGTGCGCAGATTTACTCTCAAGAATACCGAAACAACTGGAAGAAAGATCTGTAAAAGTAGAGCAGGGAGTAGATGATAAAGCCTATAGAATAGGAGTAATTAACTCTAATAAGCTAAAAGATCGCCCTATGTTAGAATCGGACGAAGAAGGGGACACACAGATAATAACCGATCCCTACTGGACAGAAGGAATTGAGAAGGAGCAGGCAGACAGTGAAATAGCCGCCCTGAGAGAAAAGGTGAAGGCAGGAGAGACCACCAAGTATGCCATAATAGAGGAAAGGCTGTATTATCTCTCAGGCAGGGATGAGGAAGTCAAGCCCAAGTTGTATGTGCCCAAAAGTTTAAGACCAGAGGTATTGGAACAGTGCCACGAGAGGTTGGGTCACATGGGAATTGATAGGACATGTGATCTAATAGGAAGAAAGTACTATTGGCCCAAATTGTACGGAGAGGTCACTAACTATGTTCGGAGCTGCGTAGTGTGCCAGTCGCAGAGCAGAAGGCAGGAGATGGCACCATTGGAGGAGACGGACGTGCCGAACTTCCCCTTCGAGAAAGTGAGTATGGATGTATCAGGACCATATGGGGAAACTGCGCAGGGAAACAACTACATAGTGAGTTTTGTCGATTGGCTAACAAATTGGCCTGAGGCATTTGCAGTACCAGACAAGAAGGCTAGAACTGTGGCCGGTTTGATAATAAGTGAAATCTTCCCTAGGTATGGCGCCCCTGTGCAGTTGGTAACAGATAATGGCACGGAGAATATAAACAGCATAATGAGAGAAGTGCTGACAAATTTGAATATAGAGCATGTAAAAACATCTCCATATCACCCCCAAGGAAATGCTAAAGTGGAAAGGTTTCATAGAACCTTGGGAGATGTATTGGCCAAGCTGGTCAGAGAGAACACTGGAAACTGGGACTTGTATTTGACACAGGCTCTGGCGGCCGTGAGGTTTACGATAAACGAAACCTCCAGATTTTCTCCTTACTTTATGTTGTTTGGCAGAGACGTGGTCCTGCCTGTTGATAACCTATTGAAGCCCCGAAGAAAGTATATGGGAGAAGATCATCATCAGCTGTTGCTAGAACAACAACATAAAATATTTGTTCAGGCCAGAAGAAGAATAAAGAGGGCCCAAAAGAAAAGAAATGAGAGATTGAATGCTGAAAGAAAGGTAGTAGAATTGAAGGTTGGAGACCCTGTCTACTAAAAAAATCCACCAGAGAGAAGGAAAGCTGGACCAAAGATGGGAACCGTACTACCGGATAGTAGAACATACGGGTCCAGTATCATATGTAATATGGGATCAAGTGGCAGGACGAGCAAGGAGGGTCCATGCCAATGATTTAAAGAAGGCTGAAATAGCTAACCTGGAAATGAGCGAGCCGAGGCCTAAGAAGACAAGGACAAGGAAGGTAACTCTGGTTGAGCCGGAAGAAATGGAGACGGAGGAAGATTCCGAAGAAAATGAGGAGATAGATCGACTTGGCCCGATAGACGAAGCGATCGGCAGATATCAGCGGTGTTCAGTCGTCGACTGAATCGTTGCAGAGAAGACCCTGCGAGGTCGCCATCGCACACCCATGCCCAAAGGAAAGGAAGAGAAAGACGAGGAGATCCAATCAAGCAGCCAAGGGCTCTAAAAAGAGGCACCCTGAACAGGACGAAGGGCCCAGTGAGTGGGAGGAAGAGGATCAAATACCCCTTTCCCAGCTCAAGGAAAAGCTAAGGAATAGGAGAGATCTAGACATAGAGTCAGGAGGTATTAAAGACGTCCAGGGCGAGGACTCTAAACAGAAGGAAGAGTCAGGGCCTATACTGACGACATTTTGGTTTTTGTCTCGAGCAGAGACGAGATTAACGAAGTCAGTAAAGAGATCAGGGGGTACGAGATGGTGACAGTGGTCAAGATCAACCGCGATAAGTCTGTTGGCTTGCGAATGGGTGCGTAGAAGGGAGTTTCTCTTCCCGGACCTTTCCTTTGGACAGACGAACCGGTCAAGGTATTCCTAGTCCGATTCGGTCCCAATCTGTTCTTGTAAATGAATTGATCAGAGGTACGAGAGAAGGCTGAGATCGCAGTTCGTCTGTGATCCCAGAGGAATCTTTTCTTAAAGGAGAGGGCGGGAGTATGCGCCTCTCCTTTACCGACTCTCCGTACTTCCACTTCCGTGTGCCATACAAATGACATTAGTAAGGCTCTTGTTCTCCTTCTTGCGGGGAGGCAGGGAAACCATGGTATTTCGAGAGATCCGTTGCCTCTAGCCTTCTGAAGGTGGTCTGGGTATGTCTAGTGATAAGATTCCTCAACCTACTCTACGCATCACTTTCCTAGATCGAACGTGTCAGCAATCGGATGGTGCGAGCGAATTCTGGATGGAAGTCACCCGTAAGATCTTCCCATCCTTGAGAAGTGTGCACTCATGCGAGCGGGTACCAATTATATTTTCGGCGTTTTGAGGATTTTTTTCAAAAAGAATGTGCGAGGTGGACCGACGAAAAAAAGTGCACCTTCTACTGAGGAGGCTGGAAACAGAAGAATACGAAAGGTACTCTATTTTTATATTACAAAAAAAAAAGACGGTTAATTTGCAAATTAGGACCTGCACATAGTTTGCAATAAAAATTTCTCGAATACTTACATTTAGGTGTAAATGTACATGCTTCATTCGAAAATAACTTGATAAACTTGATAAAATCTACCGTTTTGGAGTTATCGATAGTAAAAGTCTGGATTCATTCGCGTCGCGGAAGCCATTACTGGCGTTATTTGCTTACATTTGCTGCGGAATTACTATAAGTGGAATATTATAGTCTTGATTATTGCGCACGCAATAGAGTTCTCTTGCGCAGTAATTGAGACAAGTTGAGACGAGTAAGATCATTAAAAAAAAATAAAGGCCGTTAACTACGTTCTTCCGCTCTTAGCTTTCCGCAGAAAATTAACCCATAAAAAAAACAAAAAAAAAACAAGTGACGTGGATTTTAAAAACACGGTAAAAGTTTTGTTGACAGTTTTTGGCGAAAAAGTTCGTTTTTCAAAGACGATATCAAGTTTCCAACTTGATATCCATAGACAATATCAAGTTTTCAACTTGAAGAAAAAGAAACGATTTTTCTACATATGCGGGAATGATGAACAGAGGATGTGAAAAGAGTAAATTAAAAGATTTAACAGAAGACCAGTTCAAATATTTAATTTTCGTGCTGGGTTTGAACTCACACAAAGATAACGAAATAAGCGCAAGAATTTTAGCAAAACTTGACTAGGACCCAGGGATAAATTTACAGACGATGGCTGAAGAGTGTCAAAGGTTAATAAATTTAAAACAAGACACGTGTCAGATTGAAGAACAAAAAGAAATAAAAATGGGAAACCGAAGAAATAAAAATACAGTGTAACCCGGATAAAAGAGAGTTGCCGGGAACGGAGAAGAAGTCTCTTATATCCGGGTTTCTCTTATATCCGGGTTTGGTCTATTTTGTTTAGGTAAGTATGGCTCTAATTTGGGACCAGAGAAATTATCTCTTATATCCGGGTTTCTCTTATATCAGGGTTTCTCTTATATCAGGGTTACACTGTACAGCAAAAAATAATGTTGCGCCGAACCCTCGTTATGGTTGTGGCGGGGGTGGGGGATGCATTTCCGGAAAATTGCCCTTTAAAACAAAAAATGTTTCTGTTGTGGGAAACTTGGATACAAAAAAAAGATTTCTGCAGGTAGAAAAAAAAAATTAAGAATAATAACCGTCCTAAAGGAATAGATAAATATGTCTCGCTAGCCAAAAAAAAAAAATACATTGAATATAAAATTTATTCGCGTCTGCCTGTGCAACACACCCGTGACCTTACAATTAGATACGGGCTCTGATATTACGATGATTTCAGAAGAGAGTTGGAAAAAAGATAGATGCACCAAATTTGAAAAAGAAGCATTGGCAATAATTTTTGCAATAAAAAATTTCCACAGAATTGTGACACGGTATAAATTTTGTACTACGAACCGATCATAAACCATTTTGGGAAACATTCGGATCGAAAAAAGGTATTCCCGTACATTCGACAAAACTGAGCTCAACGTTGGGCTACGATATCGTTATGATAGAATTTAACTATTGAATATTTTCCATATAAAGAAATGGGTCATGTGCATAGTCTGTCGAGATTGATACCTACATGTGGATGTTTACTTGAAGATACCGTCACTGAATCGATGAAAGCTGAATAAGAAATAAAATATACTCTATGGAATAAAAAATCAGTCAGTCAGTTATGTGCGATACACGCTTAGGCGATCATGTACTTTTCGATACATGACTGACGAGGCAGATTTTTTTTCCCGCAGTAGGTTGCCATTTCTTTCTGCAGTAGACCAGTTGTCATCCAAGGTTATAGAACCAGGTCGGTGCTGCTATTTACCTATAGCTGGGGGGGGAGTTGAGAAGAAAATTCATATTTTTCCAAAGAGTAAAGCACGTAAGTGAATGTAATGGATTCGACTGGAATTCGAACTCGGCTCTCCGATTCCTCAATCCAAGCTGCTATCCATTACTCCACCGTGCCTCAAAGAGGATATTAAGAGTGAATCCCATAAAGATGATAGTATTATAAAAATGAGCGAATATCTGAAGAGCGGTACAAAAAAAGGAAAAACAAATGAATTTAAAATGTTCGGTGGAAAGGAAAAGTCATTTTCCATATGTGGTGGATGTTTAATGGATGTTTAATGGATGTTTTAATGTGATGGATGTTTAATATATGGAGTGTTTGCAAAAACAGATTTTCCACAGCAGAAACCCTGAGGTATTTCTCATGAGATCATTGATCCGAAGATACGTGTACTGGAAGGGCATGGATCCGGATGTCGAAGATCTAGTGAAGTCTTGCCAAGACTGTGTGCTGACAACTTGGCCAAAAACAAAAAATCTATGCTCCAGGTTACATATCGATTGTGCAAGACCAATGAATGGCTAGTACTATTTAGTAATAGTAGATAGTTTTTCTCGTTGGTCAGAGCTGGTAAGATGTAGCAAAGCAACAACTAGGGGTACCGTTAAAATAATACGAGAACTGATGGCCAGGTTTCTAATTTCGGACAGAATAGTTACAGATAATAGTAGACCCTACATGGCCGCTGAATACAAGGAATTTTGCAGAGAACGGACCGTCGAACATCCAACAACGCTACCGTACCACCAAATATCAAATGGATGCGCAAACAAATTTGAAAATACTTTTTAAAAAGCCTTGAAAAAAAATCAAGGGGACGGAGAGAGGAGATGGAAGAGTTCATTCAACAATCTTTTGACCGCTTATAGGCAAACTCCCAACCCAAACACCATTGATGGTACTTCGCTGGCAGAATAATTGTTTAATCGGAAAATAATGTCAGCATTTATTAGTGTACTCGTTGCCGACGAGTACACTGATAAATAAAATTACTTTTTTTTCAAAAAGGCAAACCAGTATTATTTAGTATTTTTTCAAGTATGGAGACGAAAATGGAAACCGGAAAGGATCTACAAAAGCATAAACAAGGTGGTGTATTTTTCCGGGAATATATGGCCTACACAAGAAGCATATAAATCAATTAAACCCATGAAATATAAAGAAAAGGATCAGACATTATTATTGGAGCGACTATGTCATTTTTCCTGATACACAACTCCTGTTGTTAAAAACAGAGATGTATAGACAGAACGTGGTAAAACCGCTGTCTGTTGGTGCTAGGCTTGCCGACCTCTCTGTCTGGAAGCAGAGAGGAACCCAAATGAGGCTATGCCGAAGGGCAGAGTCTCGTATAGGGAGGTAGACAGCTACCCCACACCGTGTATACGAGATCTACTGTCAATTTTTGCCCGAGCCTACGGACTCGGAATCCACCCACGTGCCACATCCCGCCTTGTGGAGAAGTCTTGGGTAAAAAATGAGGCAACAAAAGGCGAATTTAGCTGCTGTTTGAGAAAATACAGTAATAATCCGAAGCTGTGCTTACTCTAAGAAAGACAAGAACTCAACTTAGTAATAAACACATTATAACATATAGATAGATAGATATGAACAGACTGAGATAGATAGATAGATAGATAGATAGATAGATAGATAGATAGATAGATAGATATGCACAGATTGAGATAGATAGATAGATATGAACAGACTGAGATAGATAGATAGATAGATAGATATGAACATAGATAGATAGATAGATAGATAGATAGATAGATAGATAGATATGAACATAGATGGATAATGAACAGACTGAGATAGATTATAGCTGCCACCACGTTATCGAGTATGACTCAGTTGTGCTTTGAACGGATATGCCTTTTTAAACCGAACTTTTAAAATCTATGCCACAAAGGCGTAAAAAAATGAGACACATAGGTTTTGTTGCGATTTCATTCTCTTATTGTTTGCCTGTCTTTTCAGATTCATTGTTAATATAGATACATACATATAATAGTCGGCTACTCGTTTAGCATATTCCTGATGCAAAGGTCTTTTCGGGCAAATTTGTGTTTGCTCAACACACCCAGAAGCCACTTGTACTTCATATTGTAACTATGCTGAGCGAACGACATGACCAGCAGTTTCTGGGAGGGAGCGTAAAATCTGGCATGACCAGCAGTTTGAAAAACGCTAATACACTTCGGTTATTATGACTTGTACCAATGATGTATTCGTATAATCAGTTTAAAGTTTGTTCTTTTATTTTCTTTTTTTTTTTGTTTTGTTTTTTAAATTTCGATATGTGCACTTCATGTGTTTCGGACTTCTTTCGAAAATGATTCAATTAATGACCGTTAAAAGTTTTCCCGGCTCACCCAGGCGCTCTCCAGCAGGAGAAACAATCGTTAGAGAACGTATATTTGTCTTTAATAAGATTTCTCGAATATTCAGTCCGGTAGACGAAAATAAATAAATATACTGTTTAATAAATAAACGGAGCGTCTACTCAGATATGAGTATCCACTAAAAATAAACTTTAAAGTAATTACATATATATATATATATATATATATATATATATATATATATATATATATGAGATATCGCACACTGCGTGCTGGGTTAATAAAATAGAGCTCAATGTAATATAAAAGTACTATTACGTAAATATTAATTATATATAATTAAAATTTTATTATATGGATTGCGTTAACCAGATATTTTTCTTAAAATTTAAATTATCTAACGGTCAGTATCTACCCAGCACCTGAAGATGTCGTTGTGCATGAAACTCCGAGTCGGCGAGGGATATATATATATATATATATATATATATATATATATATATATATATATATATATATATATAATGTATTGGGGCAGCTGATCATTATTTGAACATATATTGTTAAATATAACAGACAATGAATGCCTATTATGTCTGGATACAATGTAATGTGTTGTGACTAGTTTGAAATATAAAGGTTCTGAAAGGTCTGTTAATGATTAAAACGATAAACTAGTCGACGATATGTAGCGGGTTCAGTTATTTTCAATCTTATATCTGTGGCAATGTAACAAAATTAAACTTTACTTAGTATTTTATTATTAGACAGCCTTTTTTTAAATATTGTTGACACAATTCAAGACTCAAGAGCGACTCAAGATAGAATGTAGTGGGTTACTAAATGTAAGCTTGCAGCAAGTCAGTAAGAGGTGCATACTAACCCAGTGGAGAACATTCGCTCACTTTGTTTTCATAAGCGTTGTTCGTTCGGAGCAGAAAACAAGTTTTTCTTGATGTCTAGTTTTTTTTTTGTTTTTTTTTCTTTCTTTCTTTCTTTCTTTCTTTCTTTCTAGGCTTGTTTTCTAAAACTATTCTTGTCGTTTTAATCTTATTCTGTTTTACTTTCTTCCTTTTTGTCTTCCTCCTTTCTAAATATCATTTCTAAACCTGTTTCCGTGTTCCTTACTCCCTTTCTGTCCTCCTTTCTGGCTTTCTTTCTGAGTTTGCTTTCTAGAACCTTTTCTTTCTTTCTTTCTTTCTTTCTTTCTTTCTTTCTTTCTTTCTTTCTTTCTTTCTTTCTTTCTTAGCTTGTCGTCCTCATTCTCATTCTGCTTTCAATTACTCACTTTCTGTCTTCCTAACTCCCTTCCTTCCTTCCTTCCTTCCTTTCTTCCTTCGTTTCTTTCTTCCTTCCTTTCTTCCTTCCTTTCTTTCTTTCTTTCTTTCTTTCTTTCTTTCTTTCTTTCTTCGTTTCTTTCTTTATAAGCATGTCTTCCTTACTCTCATAATGCTTTCCTTACCCCCTTTCTGTGTTCCTAAGAGCCTTTCTTTCTTTCTTTCATTGTGTGTATGTATGTATGTATCTGAAAGCGAAAGATAGCAGAGGTTATGGACCTTTTTGTGTATGTACGCTTTATTGTTTTCTGTTTCTCTGCCGTTTTTAACTCTTAATTCCTGCTCACCTATTTAAACAGATCACTCTTTCTTCTATTTCTTTTTATAATTCTTTTTATCATATCCGGCTGCACAATCCCAAGCCTAGATTCTGTAAGCCAAAAGTGGTTATAAAACAGTTTGACACCGTCAAACAAAAGGAAACGCGCACCCAATCTTAAGTTTCAATTATATTTTTCATCCAGTGTCACGGGTTTTTTAAATGGATTTTTCATTGAATAAAAACATAATAATAATAATAATAATAATAATAATAATAATAATAATAATAATAATAAAGTAATAAAAATAAGGTGTAAAACTCACAAGAACTCAGCTTAGACAAGAAAACAATAATGTTAGAAAAAATTGAAACACTCCTTAAATTATTAAAACTAATACTTTCTAAAGGTCATTGGTATTTGAATGAATAACAAACTTCAAGCATCAAGTTAACCGAAATTTGTGTCCATGCGAAAATTAATTTGAATAAAAAGTATTATTCCTTTTTCAGAGTTTTCCTTTCGAATATATTTTGTCGCAACGATCAGGTCGTTTTATAATTCCACGACAGTTTAAACGACCTGGTCGCTGTGATAAAACGCAACAAAAATGAAAAAATATATAGTAGTTTTAAAGCGAATTAATGGCTAAAATGCTTCGTCAGACAAAAATATTAAATCCGAAATGCCGTAATTCCCCATATATAATACGCCTTCATTCATAATACGCACCCCAAAATGTGTGCTGAAAGTGTGGGAAAATGATTCTACTCACGCTTAATACATATCCCTTTTTTGATAATCAAACACTATATATTGTATCTCTCCAATTTCATTTAGGCCAACGTTTTCTACACTTATTAAAAATGGTTTTAAATATAGAATAATATTATTCTAATTTAGTTTTAGAATAATTCTTATTTTACATTTTTATGTATCGTTAGGTACATATGATTGTATTTGACATCCTTATGGGGTCACAGTCGCCGAATGTTAGTGTTAAATTGTCTTATGTTTGTGCAAAGTAGTAATTTCACAAATAAAATCGACCTGTGAAACGGCAATTTTTTTAAGATTTTTTCTAGCTGTGCATAATACGCATCCCTAATTTTGCTTATTATTTTTTTTAAATGCGTATTATACCTAGGGAATTACGGTATTTTTTTAAATAACAAAACAAACGTACGGAAATTTTTATTTACATTTGAATTAATGCCCTCATTTTTGTTGTACGTTTCAGTCAGTGCGTCTGTCGTATTCTTCTGTCGATTTTTATTTATTTTTACTATTTATTTATTTCTTTTAATCATTTCACCCAAAGCAAGGCAGGAAATTCCACTAGTACGCACGGGGGTTACAGAGAGTGAAGGAGAGAGAAAAGACTGGGTATAGAGGGGACCGAGGAAAGGATAAAAGCTGAACGGAGTTCAAGAAGATAGAAGATGGCGATTGACGTTATATTTAAAATTTTGAAGGTTGTAGTTATCAGGGAAGCAAGGATGTGAGTGTGAGTTCAATACCCGGTTAAGGCAGTGGAGAACTTTCAGAGGGAAATTAACAGGAGATAACTAATAACTGACATCCATTAACATGGCACGTGGAACTAGAACAGTCTACCCCAGTGAGCGAAATAAAGGGTTCAGTTCGACATTCCAACCACATGAAGAAGGCCTGAGCGTACAACGGCGACAAAGATGGGACAATAGTCTGAATAATGTAAATAATGAGGAAAAAACCTTCTAGCACGACACAGTGCCGCAACTTTTCTTGCAGTAGATGCACCTATTGATTCGATGTAGGCGTTCCACTTCAAGTCAGTTTTCGAACGAGAGGCCCAAAAGGCGCAGTGTGTTACTGATGCTGGGCAGGATAGTTTCTCTATTGGGGTTAAATGAGAGCAGTCTCATTTTGGAGGCATTAAAATTTACAAGCCATTTTCTGCCCCCATTAACCACTGATTGGAGGTCCTTTTCTGTTGTGGGGTGATTTCACAGTGGAGGCTTGTATTTGTACTAAGTCGGTCCTAAATTAGGTTCGACGTACAAAACGTTAAGAACTTGATATAATAGGTATAACGCAAAGTAATCTAGTTGTGGTCGCTGATACTTTAGTATTCGACTAACTGTAGCCCGACATCGACTGACTCACTGACTATATTTAGTCACCCCCCCACGAGGGCATCATGTGGCACAAGGCCGGTTTAACGTGAGATCTCCGAGCCCGTGGGCACGGCCAAAAATATGCCCATTGAACCCGTATAAGCGGGTTCCGGGTCGGTTTACCTCCCCGAAAGAGAATCCGACCTTCGGCGTAGCCTCGTTCGGGTTCCTCCCCGCCCAAAGGCAGACAGTTCAACCGGTCAATCGGTCGACCGAATTCAGACTGAACTCAGACAGACTCACTGAGCGACTATATTTAGTCACCCCCCCGCACGAGGGCAACATGTGGCACAAGGCCGGTTTAACGTGGGCCCGACCAAAAATATGACCATTGAACCCGTATAAACGGGTTCAGGGTCGGTTTACCTCCCCGAAAGAGAATCTGACCTTCGACGTAGCACTATTCGGGTTCCTCCCCGCCCGAAGGGAGAGAGCTCAACCGGTCAGCCGGTCGACCGAATTCAGACTGAACTCAGACAGACTCACTGAGCGACTATATTTAGTCACTGCCCCCCCCCCACACACACGAGGGCATCATGTGGCACAAAGCCGGTTTAAAGTGGGATCTCCGAGCCCGTGGGCCCGGCCAAAAATATGCCCATTGAACCCGTATAAACGGGTTCAGAGTCGGTATACCTCCCCGAAAGAGAATCCGCCCTTCGGCGTAGCCACCTTCGGGTTCCTCCCCGCCCGAAGGCAGAGAGTTCAACCGGTCAGCCGGTCAGCCTGACTGACTCACTGTCGACGATATTTATTATCGTATTTACAGTAAATGTGGCACAAGGCCAAAAGGGGGGTTGGGGGAAAAGGATGGTCATCATTTGTCTTAATTTAAACTTAGCTAACCGCAACCACTGACCCAAAAATACAAAACAATAATCCTACCACCAAAACACCACATTCATAATTACCTTTCTTACTACAACCACCAAAATACCTCATTGTCTCAATGAGAATCCTAATTAACCCCATATGTTCAAAAATTGTCTGGGGGGTGGATAAAATATAACAAGTAAAAACGACCCTAATGAATATATATAATATGACAAAAATATTTACATGAAACTAAACAAAATCATGTTAGTAATAAAACCCCCCACAAACCCTAAATGTGACAGTAAAATCAATTAACTGGACGAAATCGACACGGGACTTTAAAAATAGAGAAAAACAATCATCCCTCCCAACCACACACACAGGCACGCACTGAATCAGACACAACAACAAATACGAAAAAACACACCCTTGAAAACGAAAGGCGTCCCGCATCCACCAGAGAACTGAAAATAATGACCACATAACGAGGGATGGGATGGGGAGTTAATCTAAAACAAAAAGAAAAGGGGACAGAAAAAAAAGGAGGGCAATGAGCAAACACACTGTAGCTAAGTTTACAGAAAAGGAAAAGAAACTAAAAAATAATCAAAACCAAAAAACCTACTCTAACCTAAAACCAGGGATGGGTTGCCCAAGTTCAATCCAGGAAAACAATATCCTGATGCCTAACCGGCATCAAAATACCACTCAAGGTCAGCCTCTTTTTACTCGGCACATACGCGCAAGATTCACCCACCTTTTGCCAAATTCTGATGAGGTGAGCCGCCGCCTTTCCGTCCTAATCTTGACTTTAAGCTGATGCTTAAAGAACAAGATCAGTTGGGACGAAGTGAACTTCTCGCCCTCATAGAATTCCTTCTGACGCGTCGTCCAAATCACGACTCTCCATAACCCCTAGTAAGCAACAGAACACATAGTGTTCAGCCTTCGTCAACTGCGGCACCACATTGCTACAAACAGAGCTGGCTTCAAGGACAACAAAACTTTCCCCGCAACATGCGAACCATGAGGCCTTCAACAAACCTGCACAACTGCACTATTGCCCTGCACTAAAAGAACTTCCCCCGTACAGGGACGACAGTTTGGATATTACTCCAAGCCTGCTGAACAAAGTCTCTTACCGACCCAGAGGGCCCCACGAATCATCAGCCGGGTGAGTGATGAGTCATCATTATTGAGGTATTTCAACCCAGGTGCCCAAGGCCATATCGAGCGAGCCTCCTGCTTCGTAAGACCGAGCTCGCCAATCAGATCATCTTGAACGGCCCCCCTAACTAACAGTTGATACAATGCCTTACGAGACAACGCCTGTGCGTGGGAGAGCCCATCCGAAGCCCGTAAGAGGAGCTTCAGCGCACGACGACATTCGCGATAGAAGGAGCACTTGGCTCGGGGTGTACGGCGGGCCTCTTCCTCGCACGAGTGCACACTTCTCAGGGACGGGAAATGTTTACGTACGTCTTCTTTCCAAAAGGCACTCTCCTCATCCGATCCACGACACATTCGGTCTAGAAAGGTGATGCGAAGCATATGTTGACGGATCTCAATGCTAGGCATACCCAGGCCGCCCTCAGAGAGATGAAGGCAACAGATCTCGCGAGATACCATAGGGGCCTTGTCTCTCCACAAGAAAGAGAACAAGATCCGTACTAATAATATTAGTCTGGAAGTACAGAGAGTCGGTACAGGAATATCGGATAGATGTGTGAAACACATACTTCCGCCCTTCCCTTCAGGGAAAGTCTCCTCCAAGACCACAGATTAACCGCGATCTCAGCCTTCACTTGCACCTCCGACCAATTCATTTCCAACTGGAGTTCAGGACTGAACCAGACACCGAGTATCTTGATCGGCCCATCCGTCCAGAAGAAAGGTCCGGGAAGAGAAACTCCCTTCCACACACCCAACCGCAAGCCAACAGACTTATCGCGGTTGATCTTGGCCCCTGTCACCATCTCATAGCCACTGATCTCTTTTCTGACTGCGTCAATCTCGGCTCGGCTCTGCTCGACACAAGAACCGAAACGTCGTCAGCATAGGCAGAATACCTGGCTGAGGTGGTAGCCCCAGGCAGGGAAATTCCGCGCAGGACCGGATTCGCCTTTAACTTGCGAAGGAATGGTCCCAACGCAAGAACGTAAAGCAAAAGCGAAAGCGGACAACCTTGACGAATGGAACGATACAATACGAAAGGTTTCGATCTTACCCCATTCACCTCCACCAGCGCACCATGATCAACCCTATCGAAGGCCTTGGACTGATCTAAATTTATCAGCGCGGTTTCACTGTCGACTTGTTCTAATATCATGCGTACCATATGAAGGTTTTCCTGAATAGTCCTGCCCTTCACAGCACAAGTCTAGACAGGACAAGCTGCAAACGGTTGGCTAAGATCTTCGCCAAAACCTTTAACTCAGTGTTTAACATGGTTAAAGGGCGAAAATTCCCTAACCCATCCCCACCGTTCTTGTCCTTACGCAGCAAGTTGATCACACCCCTGGTGAAGCGTTGAGGTATAGACCCCTGCTTCATCCAGTGGTTGAAAATCAGTTCCAGCAAAGGAACAAAAACGGGCGACTGCCTCAAGTAAACTTCGTAGGGAAGACCATCTAGTCCCGGAGATTTATCCAGGCCAACCTGCTTCAGCGCTTCCCAGATTTCCGACTCTGTAATGGGACCCTCGCACCTAGCCACTTCAGCTGCCTCAGACCGGGCTCCCTGGTGAAAAGATCCTGAAAGTAATCTCGAAAGGCCTCGCATATGCCCACGTTTGTAGTCATGGTCCGCTTATCCGGCAATGTGACGCACGCTAAATGTCGCCTGGACGCGTTGTGATTCTCCTCTGTACGTAGTTCAGCGGCCATGTTCGTCGCCTCAGAAGACATTCTTTTTAGCCTAGCCCTAACTACCAGAGCTTGATCCTTCTTGATAAACAAGGGGGAAAACTCTGCCTTAGCTAAGGCTATATCCCCACTAACACGGGATTTCACGTCCCGATCCACTTTTTCTTCTAAAGCCGTTTGCGCCGCTAATATATCTAGATTGAGTCGACAACTAAAATCGGCAGCAAACGTTTTAATTTTGCATTTTAATTTATCCCACCAGTCGTTTTCCACAACCGCCCCCGTTAATTCCCTCTGAATCACTAGTAGCAGCTGGTCCCGGAAACCCTGCTCACCAAATAATGAACAGTTAAATTTCCAGTAATCAGCCATTCTAACCATAGGCTTATCTAAGTTTACACGGACCCGGACAAGCCTATGATCCGTATTAGCTATATAGTGTAAACTTGGACACCCTAAGAGCCCTACATCGACTCTCTTAACTAAGACTCGGTCAAGGTAGCTAGCAAGCGTCCCAGGAGCCGAGTTGCCACTATTTGTCCAAGTCCATGCTACCTCCTAAGGGTGCTCATTCCGGAACTTATCGACAAGATCAAACCCGCCGATAAAATTCCGAAATGCCTTCACATCAGGATTGTTAGTACCCGGATTTTGCCCTATACGATCTATATCGGGGTCAAGGATGGCATTCCAATACCCCGCTAAAACTACCCGACGGGAATTCATCAAAAACGGCTCGATCTGCCGAAACAAAGCAGGCCGCTCAGCATGGTTATTGGGCGCATAAACCACAATGAGACGCAAAGCCTTATCCTTTATGGTAGCATCCAGCACACAAAGCCTGCCCGCCGGATCTGCGAAGACAAGGATACATGCAGCCTTCAAAGACCTGCTCACTAGCCAAGAGACACCCCTCGAACCACCATCAAAACATGCTGAATAAAGGGCGAACCCCTTAGACAGTATATCCTCACGGTCATGAGAAGAAAACCAGGTCTCTTGCACACAACAAACATTCACCCCGAGGCGCTGACGGTCACGAGAGAGCTTCGCCCTGCGAGACTCGGACCTAAGGCCCCGCACATTTAAAGTAGCTAACCAGAGCGCCATCGAGAAGTCCGATTAGTTTTTTTTAACTGAATTGAACATGGCCGGGGTAAGGATACCGACAGCCTCTCCCATAGACCCATGGCCCATTTCAGTTTTGATGGTACCGTCTTGGGAGATTCCGCCGATATCCCAGGGGAAAGTCAATTTTAGTGCTCTATAAAAGGAGGGGTGAACGAAAACGGGGACCCTCCCTGCACAAAATTGCTTATTTTTCTAAGCTTTTCGTTTTCAGTAATGGCAATGGGCGGGGTCATGCCGAACGAAGTTATTGCCTCGTCCAACATAGCCCAAATCTGTCTCGCCCCAGTCTCGGATCTTACGACAGTTAAGACCCTTTGCGCATTTGGAAAGTTGTTTGGGTCATCTATCTCCTTATCACAAAATTGCTTTATTGATAGCAGGTATTTTAAGTTTGTAATCCGGTTGCCATAGTCTTTGGCCTTCTCCGCTTGTAAAAGAGAAATTTTGCATACCTCAGTACCTGAATTATAAATGCATTTTAGTTTTTTCTTTTTTTCGGTGGAGTCTTGAGTACGGCTTCTGTGTCTTTTAACTGGAGGAGGCATTAAAGGAGATTTTGTAGGGGAAGGACTGGGGGTATTGCGGGGCGTAAAGGGTTGTCTAAATGGGCTTGGGTCTCTACTGAGAGGAATTTGGGACTGGGCAGAAGTGGAAGGAGAAGCAAATGGAGGCTTCCCTCTACAAAGAGAGGTTGATGGACGGGGAGAATGTGGTGGGTCGGAGGATGAGGAGGGAGTGGATTTCTTTGTAGAGGGGGACTTTGGTAAACGGGATGTAGAGGGCTGTGAAGACTGCGAGGTGGGAGAATCTTGGATAGAGACGATTTTCCTTTCTTTTGTAGATCAAGTTTGTTTTTTAACTCCTTAATTTTTTCGGTTTTAACATAACCGCGATCATACTTTTTTTGTGGATCTTCAATGGTCTGAATAGAGGCACGGGCATCGCCCTTACTGTTGTCAGAGGGGGTGGGACTGTATGTGTCTTTCGTCCCCGGGGCTTCAGAGGACTGAGGTCCCACTGTCTGACGCTTGTCTCTGGCCCAGCCAACTACCTGCCATTCCTCCTTTTCTTTCTCCTCAGCCACACTTGCAGTGGAAGAAGGCTCTTCGGGGAATGGGGGCTTTGATGAAGACCCAACCGGGGGTACAATCCGCTCCGGTCCTGGTAGCCGGCGTGAAGACTCGGTCAGAGGGGAAGACTGGTCGATTGAGACCTGAGATCCATAGGCCTTCTTCTCTGGGCAGGAAGAGGAGAGGTGACCAGTCACTCCACATTTCCAGCAAACTGGTTTACGGCCGGTCACGATGACCGGCAGCTTCAGGTGACCAACGTCAAGACAGTTGGGGATAGAGCCGAAGACTTTTTGATCGAGCATCATCTCAAAGCTCCATCCCCCGGTCAGGCTATCACAAGAAGCACCCAGAATCTCCCTGTATTGGGACAAGAATGCCGCCAGGTACTCTCCGAGACCCTGAGAAGGGACCTCGTATACCGCTACGATGGTTCTTAGCCGGCCCTCATACTCTGTACGAAGGATTAGATCTTTCGTAATAAGATCCCTAGTTGTAGCTCTTACGCAGTCGTCGGTGGTGGGTAGCAGCACGTCCCACATGAAAAATCCCTTGCCCTTAACAATTCGGAGGGGCTTAAACCCCATGGACTCCAGTGATTTGAACACTGTGTCTTTAGTCAAACGACAAATTTTGCGAGATCGCTTGTCGACGACAAAAACTGACACTATTCTTTTTTCGATTTTCTTCAGTTCTATTGGATCCTGCAAGAGCCCACCTTTCACCACAAGGTGTACGTAACCCTTGGAACGCTCCAAGAACTCCGCAATATCGATAATGCATTTAGGAGGGGACTTCCTACAAGAGGGCGATTCCCCGGCCTCTGCATTAGCAGTTGAGTTGTCATTTGTTAGATCAACATTCTTACTCTTTTCGGCCTCCGTATTTTTGGAGGCTTTTTTTGAGTACTTCCACAATTTCTTCGTTTGTTGGAACAGTGGGTAGAGCGGTATATTCTTCCTTATTATCCTTATCCGGCGGATCTTTCTTTGGGTTAAATAGGTGTTTTCTCACTGTACGTCGGAAAGAATCGATTTTTGGCTTTTTTTAATATTAAAAAGGTAGGTACTTTTTTTCCTTCTTTTCAAGAAGTGGGGGTGAAAAGGGGGTGGGAAATAATTAAACAAGTTTTATAGGCGAAAGTAAAAAAAAAAATTAAATAAATAAATTAAGTCAAAAAATAAACAAGCTCACCCGAAAGCGAGACAACAATGAACAAATAAAATAAATATGCACACACAAAAACAAATAAAACAAGGTTCACTTATACGTATAACAAATTTAAAAAAATACAATTAAAAAAACAATAAAGGACAAATATCGCCTAAAGGCGAAACAATAAAAGAAAACACGTAAAAGAAAATAAACAATAAAATAAAAACGCTAAACAATGAAAACGGAAAACAAAGAATATACGAAACTTCGACAAAAGCCGAAGCTAGTTAAAAAAAAATTCAAAATGGCCGACGCTAAGAAAAGCGAGTCAAACCAATAAAAAAAAAACGAAACGAGGACAATAGCCGAAGCTAGTTACAAAAAATCAAAATGGCCAACCCTAAGAAAAGCGAGTCGAACCAATAAAAAAATACGAAACGAGGACAATAGCCGAAGCTAGTTACAAAAAATCAAAATGGCCGACCCTAAGAAAAGCGAGTCGAACCAATTAACAAAAGAAAATAAACAAATAAATTGGACAATACAACGATTACAAACAAAAAACACGTAAAAATTAAAAGGATGGAAAGAAACAATTAAATAAATAAATTAAAATTAATCAAAAAAATAAAGCGAAACACAGAATAAAGAAAATGAAGATAGATTTAAAAAAGAAATTAAAGAAAATGAAAATTAAAAAGGAAAACTAGAATAAAAGAAAAGAGCAAAAATTAAAGGGGGTAGAAATGAGAAAAAAACGAAAATGAAAAAACTGCTAAAATTAAAGCGGTAAAAATGAAAATCAAAAAAAGGAAAACTGGAATAAAAAGAAAAAGAGCAAAAATAAAAAGGGGGTAAAAATGAAAATCAAATAGGAAAACTAGAATAAAATGAAAAGAGCAAAAAATTAAGTGCGGGTAAAAATAAAATGGAGAAAAGAAAGAAAAATCAAAAAACTTTTTCAATACAGTCAGAAAAATGTAAAAATAAAATAAACAAACTTAACCAAAATGAAGTTCAAAATGCAAAAGGGTTAATTCCAACAAAAAGAGTCGAGCGATAAAAAGCTGTCAGCAACGGTCAAAAAAATAACGACAAAAAGTCAAGACCGACTCACTGAGCGACTCACTGAGCGACTCACTGAGCGACTCACTGAGCGACTCACTGAGCGACTCCCCTCGTTACTCTTACTACTCCTACTTATTATAGGTGGGAGAGTCTATTAACTATAGAATAGTTATGTTCCACTATAACATTTTCAAGAACAGCAACTAGCGACTTTTCCAACTATGACGGATTTGCTATCGAGACTGGAGAAAATGGTAGTGTCATCAGCATAATTGCCTACCAGGGAACTGATGGCATCAGGGAGACCAGAAACAGTGTAGGGCCTAGGATTTGGGGGACACTAACGTTTGTGTGAAAGGATCTGGAAGCGAGCATTATAAATGCTTATTTATTTCGAGGATTTATTCTTTTTGCCATTGTTGGTTGCAGTCGGAGTTGAATTTTTTTTTTAAATATTAATGTGGCACAAAGCGGAAGGGGAAGCGAGGAAACGTTGCTCAACACTGACTATCCTATACCTAGTTAAATCTGACTCGCGACCCATTCACTCTATTTCCTCAATCACCACAACAAAAGATAAAAAAATTCATCCAATTCAACATGCACCACAACAACACCTATTCACAGGGATCCTACAAAAACACCCATGCTGTTTAAAGATTTGTTCATATGTAAAAATGTGTTTTTATACTTGATTTTTCTTTACAATTTTATTATAAATATATATAAGAATTTTTCACCTCAAAATGAAAGTATGGATGAACCCAATAATCAAAATAAAATAAGCATAACAATCAAACGAAAATAAAAACTGTATTAGTATTGACCCGTGCAACCCACAAAAATAAGACCGACCGCTGTATTCTGCCGAAATCAAGAAGCTCACCCACTTGTGGCGGAGGGGAAACAGCTCATTTTGGAAGTGGGAAAATATAGTATAAAGCACCATATATACCTATTCCCAAACCAAGTATAGGGTTGGTGCAATCAAGATAAAAAGCGAATTTAAAAAAAAAAAAAAAACTGGGGTGATCAGGAATCTTGACAAGGATCATGGCAAAAGAGAAAGCCGGCAGGGAACAACAGCCACTCATATTAACTTGGTAAAAAAAAGAGATTAACTTAACCAGGATGGGGTCTGCCAGAAATCCGCTCCGTTTTGCTCTTAGTAGGCTAAAAATGGAAATTAAAATTAGCCCGATTCACGCGAACCAGACTCACAACTCGCATCCAACTTTTGCTGTAATCTGCCAAAAGCAAATGCTTTCTATCAGTTCTGATCTTCATTCGGACTTGATTTCCAAAGAATTCAATCAGTTTCTAATGAGAATAGAGATCATTTCGTATCTGTTTTCTGTGTTCACTCTAGTCGTTTTTTTTAATATTTTTTTCACCCTTTCTTACTGATGTTTTGCCCACTTTTGTCTTTCATATAAATCTTGCATCGTATTATTTTTTGCCCTTTACTTTTCTTTCTTTTGTTATAGTTTATTGGAAACTTTGTCAGTTCGGTTTGTTGAGCATTTCTATCTTGTTTTAGCTGCTCTATTTTTCTGAACTATTTTCCACTTTTATTATGACTAGTGGTGGCCATTTTCCCAAGACACATTTTACATCTTGCTGTACCCGCAGCACCAAAATACTGTATCACATAAGCCAAAATTAAAAGCTTAATACAAATAATGCTACCAAAACTTTTTACCATAATTAAAAATATTTTTTTTGTGCGTCAAAATGTTATATTGTTTTTTAGTATGGTATCTCATAAGTGACATTATGGTTAAAAGGTCACGTGTTTCAAAGATTTTCTCCTCCTTGGGGAAAGCCTCTTGACCTGTAAAGGTCTTATCTCACTGAGATATTTTAATTATTAATATAATGACAATTTTTTTAGTTATGTCAGTTATTAAATTAAAAATGTAATAACTTAATGTAATATTTATAATTAATAACATTATTTATCATTATCTTAGCTATTAAATAATGAGAGAGATAGAGGTAACTTAATAACGTAAGAAATTTTTATAGTATTTTAAATTATTATAAGAAATTATGTCACTTTTGATGGACCGTACTAAACCTGTCAACACATTCAGCCATATAATTATCGATGGAGGCGTGAAAATAACAAGACTCCGAGGTAAGAAATGTTTGTCTAGAAAATGTTATGCTATAAGTAAGTGATTTTTATTTCAGAACAGATTAATTTAACTTTAAATTTTCTAATTTTATGAAAGTAACGTTTCAGAAATGTATATCTTATTTTAGAGGGATTTTCAAAACCGAAAAATAAGTTTGTTTACATTTCTCTAAAAAAAAAGGATAAAATAGCCGTTTCGATTGGTTTTTCGGTAACATCGACTAAAAATCATTTAAATTTCTATTTGAAATACTCCACAGTATATTTTTTTCTGGAATTAGAAAATGTAATCCTTTAGCTTTCAAATGAAACGGTTGGAAAGCTTCGAAGGATTTTTCTTTTATGAAAAATACATTTAAACCTTAGGTATACCGAATTTTTGGAGGTACCTATATGACAATTTACCAAGCCTTGTTTATTTTAATAAACTATTTTTCCGCGATAATTATGGCTATTACATTTATTTAAACAACGCCACCTAACGGCCTCTTGGCAGGCTAAGTGGGGATCATCCCCACGTATTCAAATATAAGCCACCAATATTTAAATATCCCCAAACCAAGTAAATGCTTACCGACTCAAACATAACCAACCAATATATATATATATATATATATATATATATATATATATATATATATAGAGAGAGAGAGAGAGAGAGACTCAATTCTAAACTATCCACCATACAGGGTGTGATGGGTAAATTGTTGCCATTTTATATTTTTCATTTTGCGCATGCGCGTTGTTTGTTTTTGATTTTGTCCACTGCACAGTATATTAGAGTCAGTCACCGTCTGTGAGAAAAAGAGCAGCACGACGCAATTCACGCCACCGGAAATTTGGAAATGGCATGCTATACTCTTTGGCATTCGCGCCGGAAGCACCAATACGAACATTTCCGAGTGTTTAGCGCAGAGGATTTCGAAAGAGTTATATGAGTTTAATGGTGATTATTGAAGGTACGGCTGTTGGGTAAACTCTCTCTGATCGTTCTGATAAGAAAAGAACTCCCTAATTTGTAGTCGAGGGTCTCAGACTCAATACGGTTGACATCAAGTGCCTTGAGAAGGTAGTGCTTTCCTGGGTCAAGTGAGAGAGGTGGCTTCTGGAAGTCCTCATATCTAGCAACAGGACTCTGCATCATGTCAGACAAGCAGGAGAACACAATCATGGCTGTCAGATAATTTCTGCGACAATATCATCCCTTACATCTGTCCACCTAACTCCCCAGACAGCGAACCCCTTGGTTATTATGCGTGGGGCTCAGAAAGATGGAGTGAAGGCAACGATTCTGGAAGCATTCAACAACTTAAACAAGGAAACCGTCCATAAGAGTTGTAGGAGACTCTGAAGTCGTCTGGAAGCAATGACGACTTTATTGTATAAATTTATTGTATAAATTTATTGTTTAATATTTCAAAATATTTTTGTGTAATTTTAGTAAATATATCTGTTAAAATGAGATGTTAGTATTATTTTCATTTTGGCATAATTTAGGCGACAATTTATCTATCGCATCCTGTACATTCAAACATATACGGTTTGGTTTGTTTGTCTAACGGTATATCAACGCCTTATGGGTTATTTATTTATTTCATTTTCTTGTGAGCCTTGGTAATTTCCTTTCCCAAAAATGTATGGCTGCTAATTTTTAATTTAATTTAATTTAATTCTTTTTTAATAAGAAAACGTATTGCTGTTAATTTTTTCTAATCCATTTTTTTTTTTATGTTTGAAACCAGTTTGGGGACTCACTAATTACCCATAGATTGGACACCAACAAGTGCTACACCTTGGGTCAAGCTGAACCTGGGAATAACAGCAATTAAGAGGTGGCTTATGGGTTATATATATATATATATATATATATATATATATATATATATATATTTATATATATATATATATATATATATATTTCGCTTGAAGATGGAACAAAGCTTACTTTAACTGAATTTAATTCAAATAATTATATTGAAGTTTTCGGCTCTTGTTTTGAAACATGAGACCTCTTATGTCGCAAGTTGGAATCATATTTTTAAATAAATAATTATATTTATGCTCTACTTTTGTATCGAGCACTATTTTTTAAAAATAATAACAAAAATACTAAAGAATTTTGGATTATTTACCAAACCAGTTCTTTCCTATTTTCTATATATTTTCACATATATATATATAAATATATATATATATATATATATGTATGTATGTGTGTGTGTGTGTGTGTGTGTGTGTGTGTGTGTAAATATTCTCAGATGAAGTATATCTGTAGAAGAGAAAATGAATAAAAAGAGACAAGAAGAAAATTGTCTTGATAAAGTTACAAAGACAACGAAACGCGTCGGCTATAGTTTTTCCTCATGTCTCTTTTTATTCATATATATATATATATATATATATATATATATATATATATAATTTTAAAAATCAGGAGGTCAATGAAAATACGCGATGATGGTTTCGACCTAACGGTCCCATCGGGCGTAACTTTTAAAATGACCTTTTTATCATGGTCATTTTAAAAGTTTCGCCCAAAGAAACCGTCAGTTCGAAACCATCGTCGCGTATTTTCATTGACCTCCTGATTTTTAAAGTTAAAAGGTCTACATGTTATTTTTATTTTTACTTATATTTTTTCTCACGTGTATTGAGCACTTTTTAATACTACTGTTTCCTGGTCTGATTCAACTCTGACCATTAACCTTTATACACACACACACACACACACAGACACATACGCATACACACACACACACACTTATATATATATATATATATATATATATATATATATATATATAGTCCGAGGAAGTCCAAAACAATGAAATGCGTCACAAGAAAACATTTTCTTTACCAATTTGTTTTCTCCTTCCCTCCTGTAGTTTTCTTCCTATAATTGTTCTTGATATAAAAATTTATATACTGTTTTAATATATATATATATTAAAAAGAAGATAAACCGCAAAGGTTTTGGTTGAGATGCATATTTTTTATTTCAAAATATATATTATACTCTATTTTCCATATTATGGAAAATAGTGTATAATATTTATGTTAAAACAAAAAATCCATATTTCAACCAAAAACGTTTGTGGTTTATCGTCAGTTTTAAAATAACAGTGTAACCCGGATATAAGAGACCCGGATATAAGAGAAACCCGGATATAAGATATATTTTCTCTGGTACAAATTAGAGCCATACTTACCTTAACAAAATAGACCAAACCCGGATATAAGAGAAACCCGGATATAAGATACTTCTTCTCCGATCCCGACAGCTCTCTTATATCCGGGTTACACTGTATACACTTTTCTCTCGTTGGAACAACTTCAATATATATATATATATATATATATATATATATATATAACCAGTTAAATTCACTTATGTGCTAATACCCTTGTGAAAGATGTGAATCCTCTCCTTCTCCCTCCAGCTATGGATAAATAGCAGGATAGACTGGGTTCTATAGCCTTGAATGGCAACTGGTCTAGGAGGAGGAAAACTCTGAATTCAAAACCTGCGGAGGGTCGTTTGGGGACCTTGTGGCACTTAGTGCACCAGGTCTCTGAATTCGGCCTTTCAAAAAGTGTGGATGGTCCTGCACGAAACCTTCACCACTATAATCAAATCTCATGTGCTGTTGTCGGACTGTCGGTTTCCTAGGAACTGATCTGCTTGACCTTCATACGTCGAATTCGACGAGAGAGTCGAATATATATGAATATATATATATATATATATATATATATATATATATATATATATATATATATATATATATATATATATATAGAGAGAGAGAGAGAGAGACTTAAATATCTGTTTTAAAGAATGATTTCGATCTTAAATAATCCTAAAATAATCCTTGATATATCTTAAGCGTTAACAAACCTCAAACCAACTCTTTTGCTTCATATTTCCAGATATTATTCCTCAACAATGTCACAATGTCTGACACAAAAGACTTATTGAAGATCGCTTTTAAACATATCAATACCCCTACAGCTTGAATCTGCAAAATTCTGATCCCACTTCCTACAAACTCTAAAATTGCCTCTGTGGTCAGGTGGGAATTTTAGCACAATGGGCTGTCTGTTTTGATTTTTTTTTTGTGTGTGTGTGTTTTTATTATAGATAATAATAGTATCTTTCATGCATTGTCATGTTCACATCAGATGCCTAATTAGTTGTTATCACTGGAAACTGATTGTGAAAGCTTTCTCAAATGTCCGGCAACATTATTAGCATGGTTTGGATAATGTCACTTCGTCATGTGAATTTCCAATTCATTTAATTTTGATTCTACAACTTATGACACTGGTCAGTATCAATTGAAGTCTTGGTATGTAATTTAAACTTTCAAGTTACAAGTACGCGAACGTTATCGCTGTGGATCATATAACATAAAATCTCACATTTCCTCAGCATTCTCAATCCTGTCACGATCCGGATAAAATCAATTCTAACCTTACCGTTCTTGTTTTATAGAGATATCACATACCATCATGTTCCAAGTTTGTTTACTGATTGTTTTTTTGTTTTCCTTAAGCAAGGTTTTCGTATTTTTACTTTTGTTTTTTTAATCACCATTTAATTTTAAACCTAATTCACATGAATAGCAATATCTAAGATTTTATAGAATCTTTGTTCTACCATTCGCCCGCCCATTGAATACTGTTGCCATATCTGGTCTGGTGCCCCAGATGTTCATCTCGAGGTTCTCGACAAAATTCAAATAAGGACCTGTAATGTAATCCTTCCTGACTTGGCGCCTCGATTTCAGTCACTTTCTCACAGACGTAACGTGGCTTCCCTCTGTCTTTTCGACAAATATTTTCATCGCAACTGTTCTGACGAGCTTTTTTTCCCTGGTTCCCCGACGACATGAATTTAAGCATGCTACTAGATTGGCATCTAGGTCCCACCCTCTTACTGCTGAAATAGTTAAATGTAATCGCCACATCTACTCCAACAGTTTCTTTTCTCGCACTTCCCGACAGTAGAACTCCCTTCCTCTTACTTGCTTCCCTGATAAGTACAACCTTCAAAAATTGAAATGCAACGTCAATCGCCATCTGTTGCCTTGGTCCCCATTCATCTTTTATTCTTTCCTCAATCCCCGCTTCTATACCCGGTCTTTTCTCTCACTTTCACTCTCTGTAACACCTTGCGTACTAGTGGCACTCCCGCCTTGTTTGGCGTGAAATGCTTAAAAAAAAAGGTTTTGTTTTGTTTGTTTAACGGTACATAAACTGCTTATGAGTAATTTAATGCCGAAATTTAATTTTCTTAGGAGTTTTGAAGTAATAAAAATATGTCATTCTGTTTTCGCAATTGGTTACATGGTAAATGATACTCAGCTTTTTTTACATATACATGTTTGTGTAGACATAATTACTACAGGTGGTGATGCGGGTTTTATGTTGTAGTTTTGTTGAAGTTGTATTTTAGAATAGAACTTGATTTTAGAAATTGAAGGTTATTATATGGATCAATGTCATTAAAGTATTTTTAATGTTGATTGGTTGCCTTTGTTTAGTATCATATCAAATTCTATGGGTTATTTAATGCTGAAATCTAAGTATTTTGAACGTAATTGTATGTCTTCAACTACAGATGTAATTTATTGTTAGTCATTTTGCTTTAAATGTGTATTGTTGGTCATCTGTTTATAGAAAAATATATTGCTGGTATTTTTACCATGAAAATGTATTTTTATACTTTAATAGTGTTTTGCTTTTGTTGGGGTGGGGGCGCTTACCTTTTGGCCATAGCTGGGATCCTAACATGTGTAACATTGCGGGTCAGGATGAATCTGTTTATAGAAAATATATTATTGGTATTTTTACCATGAAAATGTATTTTTATACTTTAATAGTGTTTTGCTTTTGTTGGGGTGGGGGCGCTTACCCTTTGGCCATAGCTGGGATCCTAACATGTGTAACATTGCGGGTCAGGGTGAATCTGTTTATAGAAAATATATTATTGGTATTTTTACCATGAAAATGTATTTTTATACTTTAATAGTGTTTTGCTTTTGTTAGTGGAGAGTTTACCCTTTGGCCATAGCTGGGACCCTAATATGTGTAACATCGCGGGTCAGGGTGAATCTGTTTATAGTAAATATATTATTGGTATTTTTACCATGAAAATGTATTTTTATACTTTAATAGTGTTTTGCTTTTGTTGGGGTGGGGGCGCTTACCCTTTGGCCATAGCTGGGATCCTAACATGTGTAACATTGCGGGTCAGGGTGAATCTGTTTATAGAAAATATATTATTGGTATTTTTACCATGAAAATGTATTTTTATACTTTAATAGTGTTTTGCTTTTGTTGGGGTGGGGGCGCTTACCCTTTGGCCATAGCTGGGATCCTAACATGTGTAACATTGCGGGTCAGGGTGAATCTGTTTATAGAAAATATATTATTGGTATTTTTACCATGAAAATGTATTTTTATACTTTAATAGTGTTTTGCTTTTGTTAGTGGAGAGCTTACCCTTTGGCCATAGCTGGGACCCTAATATGTGTAACATTGCGGGTCAGGGTTAATCTGTTTATAGAAAATATATTATTGGTATTTTTACCATGAAAATGTATTTTTATACTTTAATAGTGTTTTGCTTTTGTTAGGGTGGGGCTTACCCTTTGGCTATAGCTGGGACCCTAACATGTGTACCATCACGGGTCAGGGTGAACCGGGGAACAATAGCACTTAATATGTGGTAACACGCTTCTCAAAACTTGCAATCTCCCGATCAGAGGACTTGCCACCGGATATAGTTTATCATCATATCCGTGACTATTGTCTGAAGGTAATGTTCTGCTTGAATAATTAAAATCCAAACGGATTTTACTTTCACTTTTTTCTTTTTTTTTTGTTTTTTTTGTTTTCAACAATGTCTAAGTATTTGTCCATCTTCTTTTTATTTACTCCCTTTTCATTTTCAATTAATAATCCACTGGAAAAGTTACACCGACAAAATGTTTGTCATTTGCATTGTCCAGGGATTGAACTCACAACTCTTTGAGCCAAGTGACTTTTTGGATCAATTATCTTTATTTTGTTTCTTGGAAGTTGTCAGGTCGACTGGAAGTTTCCATCTCAAGAGTCGGGAGTTGTATGCCCCAAATCATTTATTTGCGCATAGGTACCGAGTGGCACTTCCGGAAAACAAGAAGCCGGAAGAGAGTTTCACAAGCGAGAAGAGCCAGAAAAGAAGCACCCTCAGACTTCCATTTCTTTGATCCGATGAAAGAATCACTGAGGAGCAAATGTTATAGAGGTGATGAAGAAGTGAAAACTACTGCAAGGAACTGGCTACACCAGCAGCCAGCTGAGTTTTATGCATTTGATATATATATATATATATATATATATATATATATATATATATATATATATATATATTCTCATTCGTAGGTAGAATATGTTGGGAAGTATAGATGTGAAGCTGTGATGTATAGCTATATATTTACGTATGATATTGCGTTCCTTATTACTTTTTGACTCACCTTCTATTTGTGTAATGATATAAAACAGACATATTTATTAAAAAGAGAAAGAGTGATATGAATAGAGAAGAGCTTCTGTATGCATGTATTTCTTCCAATATTATGTTGCGTATCACTTTACAAAAGAGGTGAATGACGGCGTAACGATGTGTGACCATAATACGAATCCTTGTGAAAGACTTACATTTGATAGGAGTTGGTTATCTATTGGTCTGGTAGAATCATCAGATATGCTTGTGCGTAGTAAGATTAGGACATTTTATGCTGTGTACTTTTCTCTCTTTTAACCAATCCGACATCAGATTCGCGAGGGAGCAAAAGACCCCCAGAGGGAAACGAGACACGTCCTATCTCTAAGGCATCCTGTGACCCAAGGAAATGACACCTTCACACACTTCTCTTACATACTGCTTTAGCAACACCATCTAGTGGTTGTTAGCAGACGTTCTTTATGAGACAAGGTGGTTATCCCACAATTATACACGAGTTTACCTGTGCTGTCAAAAACGACGGTAATATTGAAATTATTCTTGCTCTCAGCTAAATCGATATATAATTTTGTAATATCGATTTAGCTGAGAGCAAAAATAATTTAAGATATAACTTATAGCATTTTGTTCCTCAAGTTTAAATGAACAAAGAACATTTGTAATACGTTGTAAGAACTCAATACATAGATATAGGAAATTGGCTCATCTACATGTAGTGGTCTCTTCTGGTAACGTAGAAACATGATGCAATAGATTTCGTTTTATATGGTGATATAGCTTATTGTGCCACAGGGCAGAAAGTAGAGAGCACTCAGTAAGTATCAGACTCACACTTCTTTTATATGCTGTGGCTCTTCATGACGATCATGGCCCTCCATATCTTTCTTTCTCTTGTAGTTCTTAATAATTTTTATATTCTTGTTATGAATTCCAAATCCTGTTTTGCCCAAGCTCATCAAGTACGTTACGCGCTGCTTTCCTCTGTCCCTCAATCTGTGCTGTGTGTATCAGGTTTTCCAAGCCCCCTTTCCTCATTACGTACCGAAGAAATTTCAACTGCCTTCTCCTGATGGTATAAAGTATAAATTTCCTTTTTGTTTCCATTTTCTCCAAAACCTCATTGTTGCCTTACATTTTCGGTCAATGATATCCTCAACATCTTTCTGTAGAACCACATTTCTATACAGGGGGACAGTTCAATACTCTTTTCTGTCTCTTAATACTCTGCTCAGCTTTTGGAACGGATCTTTGGTCATGCCAATATGTCTTCGTTTCTTAGTGTCGCACTTTCCGTCCTCTTTTAGAACACTTCCCAGATATTTACGTTTTATATTATTTATGTTTGTACTTGTTTGATTTTAGTTTCCCCAACTTGTAATTTCGCTCTTTGGGCTCATCATTTTACTGACAACCATGCATTCTGTCTTAGAACTCATTACTCAGTTGTAATTGATCTAGCGACATAAGCTGGCTAACCATTACACCACGCCGAGGTGATCATGCGATTTACTAATTGTAGTTTATATGTGGCAAGGCCGAAATTATGGAACAGCCAGTGAGGATCGAACTCACTACTCAGTCATAATTGATCTAGCGAGACAAGCTTGCTAGCCATTATACCTCGTCGAAGTGCTCAAAATTTCGTTTTATATGTGTGGATAAAAAATTACAAGTGTCTATTAGTTGTACTTGAAAGAAAAAGCAATGTAGACATGTATCGATGTTGAAAGGAATATGTCTGTCACTCTTGTAGGAGAAGGATGCTATCCGATTTTGCTTAGAGTTACCATTTATTATGTATGTCGTAGTAAAATCGCGCTTACTACTACATGGAGATGGGAAAGGGGTCACCAATTTGTTGACCTCTAAAGTTGGTAGTTGGCTGATAAGATACCTATGTGACTGGCTAGTAACAGGTTAAGTAGAGAAACTTACTACTAAACAAAAGTGAACGAAGTTAGATATAGTGACATTGGGCTTTTTAGTTTATTTTGTTTAGCGGCATATCAATCTCTATGTGTTATTTAATGCCGAAATCTAAATATTTTGTAAGTAATTTTATGCTTTCAACTGTAGATATTTTGTACATAATTTTATACTTTTAGTACATTTTTTGAATATATAGTTTGTAGATCATAATATGTATTTTTGGTAATTATACTAAAAAAGTGTATTTTTTTATATTTTTTTAGGGTTGCGTTGTTTGTCATTTTGCTATAAAAATCTATTCTTGGTCATTTTATTATAAAAATGTGCTGTTGGTTTTTGTCTGGTATGGGGTCACTATTTTCCCATAGCTGGGACTCTAACAGGTGCTAGTACTCCGGGTCAGGGTGGCTCTGTGAACAACAACAAGTAAGAAGTGGTTCCAAGCTCCTCAAAACTTCTAAACTCTCGATCAAAGGCTTTGCTGCCGGATGTAGTTTATCGTCCTACCCAGGTCGATTGAGCATTAAGAAATGAAAAAATAGAATCCAAACAAAGTAGTAACATTAAAAATAATAATAAATGATTTATTATTATTACTTTGGGTTAAAGTTTTAAATAATTCCTGTGGAAGGCCTAGTTTGGCAACCGGAAAACCCAATAAATTCGAGCATAAATCCTGCCGAAAAATAGGATCACAGCTTAAAAGAAAATTTTCTAACCAATCGGGAAATGGCTACCTTTTTTTTTTAACAAATTCAAAAAGAAAATCCTGCCTAACCAATAGGGAGTTCATCTTATTCCTTCCTGGGATCCGCTCGATGGTTACAAATAACAGGATTTAATTTGATTTTTTGATAACCATTTCTTTTCTTCCCAAACTATCAGGTCATCCAATAAGTTCTGTCCGAATTTTAACTTTTTGTTAAAATGAACGAAATTTAAAGAGTATTTTATAATGTCTAATGGAGCTGAACATTATTTTTATGTTTAGTTGCATTTAAACTGAACAAATTTTATTTCAGAGAACAATAAAATTACATTTTGTTTGATTAAAACCCTGCTAACATGGAAGTACCCAAGAATCATTTGAGGCACATAATGCTTTATGAGTTCAAGAAAGGAAACTCAGCAGCCGAAGCGGCTAGAAACATTCACTCAGTTTATGGAGAGGAATGTGTGAATGAAAGAACTTGCAGAAGATGGTTTGCAAAATTCAGAAGTGAAGATTTCACACTTGAAGATGAAGATCGAACCGGACGTCCAGTTGAGTTTGATGAAAAGCTTCTTGAAGTAGCCCTTGAGGAAAATCCTGCTTTATCAGTTGAGGAATTGGCAGTGGTTCTCAGTTCAAACCCTACAACTGTTCATCGTCATCTTTAAAAACTTGGAAAAGTTCCTAGACTTGGAAAATGGGGGCCTCATGAATTGTCTGAAAACAACCTCAAATCCCGAGTTGACATCTGCTCTTTTCTCCATTCTCGCCAACTTGTTTCACCTTTTTTGGATAGACTTGTGACTGGCGACGAAAAATGGATCTTTTATCGAAATGTTAAGCGTCGTAGACAGTGGCTTGGTAAAGAGGAAGGACTCCAGACAGCCGAGAAGGGAACTTCATGTGCAAAAGTTTCTTCTTTC
Source organism: Acanthosepion lycidas (assembly GCA_963932145.1). Classification (NCBI taxonomy): domain Eukaryota; kingdom Metazoa; phylum Mollusca; class Cephalopoda; order Sepiida; family Sepiidae; genus Acanthosepion; species Acanthosepion lycidas. The sequence continues at coordinate 46,866,667 of OZ010598.1, read as the reverse complement.
AGTCTGGTGGGATCGCCAAGGAATAATCCACTTTGAATTCTTACCACCTAATGCAACAATTAATGCGCAAATATACTATCAGCAATTAGAGCGTTTGAACCAAGCTTTGAGGAAAAAAGACCTGCTCTAGTGAATCGAAAAGAGGTGATGTTTCATAAAGACAATGCGCGACCCCACACAGCAAGAATCCCGTCACAAAAGATTGAAGAACTTGGCTGGGAGAAAATTCCTCATCCACCTTATTTTCCCGATCTTGCTCCTTCAAATTACCATTTGTTTCGTAGCTTACAGAATCATTTGGAAGAAACAGCTTTTGTAACACAGGAAGAGGTTAAAACTGACATTTGTGAGCTCTTCGAATCAAAGCCAAAAGAATTTTACAGTAATGGAATTTGTAAGCTTGTTAATAGAAGGAAGGAAGTCATAGATAATCAGGGAAAATATATTGTTGATTGAATCTGTAATTAAATGTAACATTTGGTCACTTGTTTTCTTTATTCAAAATTCGGACAGAACTTATGAGATGACCTGATACAATGCTTCTAGTTAAGCCGACGTATTTTACATTACTAGGGGGCAACTGATGATACATTCTTCTTGAAGTAATGTAGCGAAAATAAAAATGATTTCCATATTGAATTTCGTACTTTTAAAACCGCGTTTTATTTCCGTATAGTCAAGAGACATACCTTTATTTCAGCGGTTTAAAAACATGACATTTTACTAAATAACATAACTTGTCGTGTCCACTAAAATATCAACTACAATATTTATAAACCAATTACACTCAAGAAAACACTTACATCTTAAAACACACCAATAAAATCATAGATTACATATCAGAATGTTTGTTGTATTAGTCATAATTATTTTTAGGTAGATACCGACCAAATATCGTACGGACGTAGTAGAAGACATACCACGTGACTTCTTAGGGCCAATTAGGAATAAATAAATAATTTAATTCTGGAGCCGATATTGTTCGGAAAATGTGTATAAAAACAATATACACGCGGCTGCCAGCAAGCTACACACACCTTTCGCCGATGACCTTCATGACCTCATGTCAAAAACGACAGCGTTGACAAACTCCAGACCATGGCATCACCGCCAACAGTAAGAAACAATTCGTATCTCTCGAATCCGTTTTTATTATGAATCACGCACACACATGTTGACTTTTTCATACAAACACACATATCGCAACATTTTATTGTTTCTCACACACCTACGCAAAAACAGTTTATATTTTATTTCAGAAACTTTATCAACCCAAACAAAAGACATTACTTTCCAATCTATTATCAACTGTTTGTATTCCTATCGTTATATTAAATCAATGTTTATTTGTTGAAACTACGTCGGCTTTTCTACTGAATTTTATTCCTTCAATGAAAAGCGTTTGATTATTTTAGACGGCCAAATTACGAGCGACCCTGTAACGATATTTGATTAATGTATTGAATCCAGACACTCCAAATTTTAATATTCAACAAAAAAACGAGTAGAAGGATTCCTACAAACTGATATTTGACCTGGTGTCTTACATTTGCTGGCGAGAGTTGATCTCACCGAATCATTTTAAGTACATTTGATACTAAAAGAGTGCTCTAGACATATGACATTGTGTTTAGGCGAACGGTTATTTATATTAAACCTCGTGACCTTCAGCTGAAATAATAGCGAACTGTTGATAAATAAATAAGCTTATTTTTATTAACTATTTGAATAGTCTTTCTTTAGTTCTATTTCTGTTGATTGTTTACACTACTTTTACAGTAATAAAAGTAGTAGACGTTATAGTCGTAATTTGTACTATTTTCTTAGATAAAAAAAAAAAAAAAAAAAAAAAAAACACTCCCTAGGTGGAGCTGTTCAGGAATATAAAATCATGAATCAATAATCCATCTCCCTCTTTTTTGCTCCGGAGATTAAGAGGCCTTCTTAATTTCAGTCAGCCATATGGTGCATCACACACGCACACACACACACGCACGTACACACAAACAAATACACATATTTTCTAGATAGATAGATAGATAGATAGATAGATAGATAGATAGATAGATAGATAAGTAGTAAGTCTAATCGTAATTTCAGATTTATTAAAGCGAAAATCTAAAAAAGTGCACTAATTTCCGAGTCTCCCAAAGTAAATTTACGTGCAGGTTCATGCCATGTTTCCCATTTCTTAACAAAACTACAGATATTAAAATGTGGAATATTTAAAAAGAACATCGATAAAAACAAAATAAATGTTAGGAAGCTGAATGATGTCGGCTAGGCTGTGCATCTAGAAACATCGGACGCCACAAAGGATTAATTTAAACCTAAGAATCCCAGTAGTTTCAGCGTATCTATCGATGTATAATTATAAATAACGTTGGTCTATATTTCGGTCTCTCCTTACTTACATACACACACACACACACACACACACACACACACACACACACACACACACACACACACATATATATATATATATATATATATATATATATATATATATATCAGTCAGTTATGCCCTATGCGTGACACACGCTTAGACGATCATGTACCTTTCATATATATGAATATAGTATCTTTCATATATATAAGAATTATTATCATATATGCATATACACACACACACACATACACACACACATATATATATATTATATTATATTATATATATACATGTTATATTAGATATATGCATGTTATATTATATATATAATATATATATATTTTATATAATATATATATATACATTATATAACATATATGAATATATATATATTTAATATATTATATATATCATATATATATATATATAATATATATCATATATATATATTATACATATATTATATATAATATATTATATATATATAATATATTATATATAATATATTATATATATATAATATATTATATATATAATATATTATATATAATGATATATTATATATATATAATATATTAAATATATCATATAATATATAATATATTATGTATCATATATAATATATGTATTGTATATAATATATGTGATATATATCTAATATCTAATATATATATATTGTATATAATATATATTATATACATGTAATAAATATGTAATATATATAATATAAATATGTATTATGGAAAGCACGGTGGAGTAATGGATAGCTGGTCGGATGTATATGATTCCCTCAATAAAAAAAAATAACATTGTACGGAAGAAGTCCTTTTGAAGGACGAAACTCGTCACGTACGTTTTCAATTACCCAATTTGCCTGACAGGATGTCTATGTCATATTCTTCCATAGAATCTAATATAATAACACTTAACAAGATTATATTATTAAAGTGCATACCCATATTAGGAATTAATAATAAAAAAATTGGTTTACATTTCAACCAAAACTGTATTTCAAGTCCTGGTTATGACTATAAACTACGCCCGGCATCAAGTCCTCTAAACGAGAGACTAGAGAGGTTTTAAGAAGCTTAGAACCACCCCGTAATTTCTGTTTTTCCCAGGTGCGCCCTGACCCAGAGTGGTAACAACTGTTAGGGTTCCAACTATTGGCAAATAGTTAACCACCAAACTGGGATCAAAATGTTATGAAAATATAAAAATACTTTTTTTATTGTAAAAATACCTGCAATAGATTTTCATAGTAAAAAATTACCAGCAATACATTTTGGTAAAAATGAAAAAATTACCAGCAATACATTTTGGTAAAAATGAAAAAATTACCAGCAATACATTTTGGTAAAAATTAAAAAATTACCAGCAATACATTTTGGTAAAAATTAAAATGTACAAAAATTGCCAGCAATATATATTTTTTATTTAAATTACGAGCAATACATTTTTGTAAAGGAATTACTAATGCTCCCCAAAAATTAAATATCGACATTAAATGACCCATAAGGAGTTACTATGCCGCTAAAAAACAAAAAAAAAAAAAAAAACAAACGCTTCCCAGGGAGCGCACAAGTACAGTTCTTCTATCGTTGGGCGTGTGGTTGAGTGGTTAAATCCAGGTTCGAATCTCGCCGTGGTCAACTTGTCAGATAAGTAACATCTTGATATTATCAGACCAGGGATGTGATCCCAATGTCCAGCATCTTTTTTACCAAACCTTGTGAGTGAAATTGGAACTGTTCGGATGCCATCAATGTCTATGCTATTAATAGTCATCGTGACCGAGGGTTTGAACGTACTGGCTTTGTTTTATCTGCCGATCGTGCCAAATTATGCGTTTTCTCCTAGAAACTGTAACTAAGGTCTGCTCAGCCTCGTTACACTATAAACATTATTTAGCTATTTGTCTTAATAGACAGGTGTGTTCGGAAACATGAAATCGGCTATTATTATAATGAACATCAAACAATAACAGTAAACCGCAAAATAACCTGGCAGTTACAACCTAAACGAAAGTACTTGATAACCCAAGCACAACGTTTTATTCGTACTTGTCACAAGAATGTTATTGCGATTTTTTTTTCCGGCCTAAGTGCAATGTCTTTTAGAAAGGTCAATCACTTTGACAGCCAAAAATTGGGTCAAAAGGCGACATTCTAAAAGAATATTAACATTATGATACTGGAAAGACGAAAAATAGTTGATCCCTTCGTCAACCGTCACTTCTACTCCAGAAGTTTCTCTTCTCGCACTTCTCGCCTGTGGAACTCCATTCCGTTTACTTGCTTCCTTGATAACTACAATCTTCAAAAAATTAAATGCAACATCAATCACCAACATCTGTCTTCTTGAAACCCACCCTTTCCTCAATCTCCCTCTACGTCTTTTCTCTCAAATTTCCGCCTTGTTTGGGGTGATATGATTTTTTTTAAATCCACAAAAAAAAAATAGAAAAAAATTGTGAAAAATAATAATAATTGTTATATTTGATAGAAACTTTCACGATGCAGTTTAATAATACATACATATTTTTGTACTTTAATGTATTCTTTAATATAAAATAAAATGTTTATATATTTATCGGTCACGCAAACTTCTCTACTCTATTTATTATAATTAAATATTCTTTTGTTGTGGTAATAGTAAGCGAGGATGCATCGTGTTCGCGGTATAACAATGGAATAGTTTAATCTCTACTTAGAGATTAAACCGCTCGTATATTGATTTTTATTTTTGCTTCATGTTAGCTCTCTTTCAAGGTTTTATTTTAATGACTGAAACAGCTAATTTTTTCTTACACGCAATAACAGAGTTAATTACAAAGAAAACGGTTTTAGATAACTCATGGCGTATGATTTTTTTTATAAGATGCTCCTTCTTCTAGACTGGTTGCTATAGACTAGATAGCCTGATCTGCCCGACTATTTAACATATTGCTGGGGTGGGGAGAAGGGCATTTTCATTATGGCAATAGTGCGAATGTAAATCTAATGTGTTTTTGTTTTTTATTTCGGTGTCCTGTTATTACCGAGAAGTAAAAAACAAAAACAAATCTATTTCCATACCTGATGATGTCTGTAGGAACAGATGAAAGCTTGTAAAAAACTAAAAAAGATCTTATGCAACTGGAATTTATAAACAGGGATCATAACATTCATCTACAGGTTCGGGGTTAATGTACTTTATTAAATTTGTTTGCGAAGATGTATTCTCGCCATTTATATCATTAACTTCTTTATCTGTTTTTTGTATGAATGATTCATGTAATATATATATATATATATATATATATATATATATATTTGACTTGAAATTATATTTTAATTATCTATAATATAAAATCATGTAAATATATAGCAGTCGTTTATCCTGATCTCCCCTATTTGAGATAATGGAAGTTGATTACATTAATAAGCATCATTACCTATAGTCGAACATGCCTCTTGTTATCATAACAATGGAATATCTTATTAGTAAATACATGGGCCCAATGATTAGAATGTTAATATTACGAGCATAAACCCCAGGTTCGAATTTCAAAATGGACGATTTATTTATTATATTTACTGTAAACAACTCTACATTATGCACGAATTTAACATGGTGTTTTTAATTCATCTATGATGTTTTCAATTTTATATTCATTTGCTTTAAGATTTTTTTTTTCATATGCGACAATAAATTAATATATAAATAAAAAAAACTGGGTTGAAATTAGTAAAATCAAGTATAAAAAACGATGCGTTAAATTAAAAATAAAAAAAAATAGTGTTCATATGACTAACGGGAATCACACACTTTCTCGCCGATGCCCATTTGGTTCAAGTAAAATCTATTTTATGCTGAAACTGTTTGATCAGCAAAACATATCAAAATAAGAGTTTCCAAAATTGTCTTATATATTGACCCTTCTGTCGGTTTCTCATCCCAATTTAAATCATATATGTACAGGATGTTCGGAAAGTCAAGATACACATATATATTTATTAATAGACATGTTTCAATATAGAATACAGGAAGTGAATATGAATGAAAATTATAAAAACTGTTGAAAATGACGCACGTTAGCATCAATAAAAGATTTGGCTCCTTCTTATTTTGTTTCTGAACACTGCGATCAGTCGATCGCTTGAAATAGCCTGAATGAACACTGCTTTCAAGTCATCCAATGTGTACGTAAGGTCTCGATACACTGCAGAATTTCCTGCTCCCCATAGACAAAAGTCTGGTGGATTTAGATCTAGTGAGCGTGGGTGCCACTCCTCTTTGAAAATAACATGGTATGGAAACATTTTCTCCAAAAGTTGCATAGATCTGTGAGATGTGTAGGCACTCGCACCATCTTGTTGAAACCATGACTCATTGAATTCTTCACTTGAATCTCTGAAGAATAGCGCTCGATGTTTATCGTCCTCATAAAGAAAATAGGGCTAACAATTCGACTTCTGGAAATCACCACCCACATTCCAACTTTAAGATCATTTAGGAGTTTTTCATTCAAACTGTAATGATTATTGGAGGACCACAATCAGGTGTTTTGCGAATTAACGTAAGCCGACACATGGAACCATGCTTCGTTGGTAAAAAATGTCACATCCAATACATTAAAGCAATATTTTCTTCGATAAATCGGTTAAAGCATCTGCAATAGCGCAGTCGCTTTTTATGATCAGTTGATTTCAGTGTCATACTGCCATTATTTTGTATGGGAAGTGTCTAAATTTATGTCTGAAAGCCTTATGAGCAGTTCCAAGACAAACATCTTGCGTAATAATTTTCTTGGAAACTGCTGCAATAGTTTCACTTGTTTCTCTGATACAATAGTTTCTCTACCAATAGCTTTGCTGGCATTCCACCATTTTTGGTATCGTCCACTGAGCCTGCTTCCCAAAATTTATAAATAAGGTTAAGAACTGCATTGCGATGTGGAACAGGTGTTCAATGAGAAATACACTTGCTTCCGTTGTTAAAACCATATTGGGGATGGGGGGGGAATCTGGAATATAAAAAAATAGAAAAAAGATTAGAAAAGTACACATTAACTTGCTGCTCCCCATAGTCTGGTGGATTTAAGCCTGGTGAGCGTGGGTGCCACACCTCTTTGGAAATAACACGGTATGGAAAAATTCTCTCCAAAAGTTGCGTAGATCTGTGAGATTTGTGTGCAGTAGTACCGTCTTTTTGAAACCATGACTCATTGAAATCCAAACTTGTCACCTGGCCGATGAAGGTGGTAAGAATCTCCGAACAATGGCGCTCGCTGCTTATTGTGTTCATCAAAAAAATAGGGCTAACAATTCGACATTTGGAAATCACAACCCACACTCCAACCTTAAGGTCATTTAGGAGTGTTTCATGTCGACTGTGAGGATTATTGGTTTGCTTTGGTTTGATTTGTTTTACGGCATATCAATCTCAATGGGTTATTTAATGCCAACAAGATTTTTTTTTATTTTTGATAATATTTTTTTAAATGTATTGCTGGTAATATTTTTTCCTCAAAAAATGTATTGAAGGGTTTTAAACCCAGTTTGGTGGTTAACTATTTGCCCATAGTGGGGGCCCTAACAGGTGCGTCCTCAAAACCTCCTGATCAGAAGCCTTGCTGTTGGACGTAGTTTATCGTCATATCCAGGAAGCATGAAGATTATTGGAGAACCACAATCTTGTGTTTTACGAATTAACGTTACCGGAGAGATGGAACCGTGCTTCGTCGGTAAAAAAAAATGTCACATCCAACCCATTAGCAGTATTCTCTTCGATAAATCGGTTAAACCAGTGGTTCTCAACCGGGGTCTATATGGACCCAAGAGGCCCGTGTAACATTACTGCGGGTCCGTCCAATTGAACATAGAAGATTGGGGATTCACCGTAATATTTTAGTGGTCCATTGAGCAATTTCACTTCGGAGATGTTGTCACAAATTAGATTTGGAATATCTACAGTAACTACGCCATATTAAAATACTAAAATTCGAAAAAAGAACAAGTAGCAGAAAACGTGATCAAGCAATGTAAGTTAGCGTCCCTTTTACTCTGCTGAATGTTTTGATTGTAAAAATTGAATAAAAACAAAGGATATATAAAAGAAGGAATAATATATATATATATATATATATATATATATATATATATATATATATAATGAAAATTATATAAATATTTTAATTTATTATATAAATTAATTTAATATATTAATAATAATATAATTTTAAATATTAATAAAATAAAATATTAATATATTTATATAAATTAATCAATATAAAATATTTAAAAAAATAAGATATTAATAATAAAATTATTTTAATATCTAAATTGTATAAGGATTATATATAAAGGAAGCATATACATTTTCTATTTCTATAATACAATTCCTAAACTTATCTATTAGTAAATATTAAAAAAAGCAATTTTTTGCATCGAATGGTCATGGGTGTCCACCAAAAAGAATTAAGAGTAAAACTGGTCCAAGTGTAAAATATGGTTGCTATAGCCAATATTCTTAATATTCTGTATATTTTATTTGATTATGCAAGGAAAACTGGTTTCTTCATACATTTTCATTCTGGTCTGTCCATTTTTATTGATAATTACAATTTTACTACTTGCTAAATTAGTTTTTGCGACATTTGTAAACCTATTTTTGTACGCATCTTGCCAATGTTTCTATTGTTTTCTTATTTCTTTTCAATATTTTGGCAAATTTTCCTTCACTCAATAGATTTACAACTTTTATTTTTTTTTGGACCCCCATAACAATTCGATGAAAAAAAAGAAGCTTATTTTATTTTTAACTAATAGAATTATGGATTGTATTATAGAAATAGTAAATGTATATGCTTTATTCTGAAGTAAAACTAATGATAATAATCCTGTATTTAACAACTAAATTCTATGGAACATTTATATACATTAATAATAGATAATACACCATACTCATAATAAACCATTTTAAAATGGATGCTGCGGACCTCAGTAATGTTACATGGTTCATATAAACCCCGATTGAGAACCGCTGGTTTAAGCGAACGTTCTCGGCCAGTTACATGCGGACAGCGTTTGACGAAAAGAGAACTGTTTCTTTATAATATGGATTATTAAACCGATATAATGAACGGAAGCACACACTTATATATATAAATATTTGTCGAACTCAGTCGGCTTCGACAGAAGGTCGCGTTTATGAATCACCAAGTGATGATCAAACCCTCGAAATTAATTCGTCCATAATCGATCCACAAATAGTTTCTTTTTCTATGTATGAATTGTAATTACGAAATGAACCCCTAAAACACCTGAGTACATATAATACAATTCCTAAACTTATCTATTAGTAAATATTAAAATAAGCTCTTTTTTTATCGAATGTTTATGGAGCTCCACAAAAAGGAATTAAGAGTAAAATTGGTCCATGGGTAAAAAATGGTTGAGAACTATTGGGTTAAACCATCTGCAATAGTGCAACCACTTTCATGATTAATTGCTTTCAGTTATTGTACCGTCATTATTTTGCATGGGAAGAATTTTCATTTTTGTCTGGAGGCCATATGTGCAGTTCCAAGACCATTATCTTTCTGTTGTGCTAACTTTCGTAATGATTTTCTTGGACTCTGCTGCATACTGTCAGAAATAGCCAGGTTTTTCCTCCAATAGTTTTGCTGGCTTTCCACGTTTGGCATCGTCCACTGATCGTGTTTATCAAAATTTATTAACAACGTTACGAACTGCATGGCGATGTGGAACAAGTGTATCTGAAAACTTATCAGCAAAATGCTGTGCACCAAATCTGTGTATCTAACCATCTTCGCGATATACGTATTCAACGAGAAATACTCGTTCTTCAATTATTAGGGCGAAATCTGAAATATAAAAATTATGATTAGAAAAGTACTGCATAACTCTCCGAACACCCTATAAAAGTGTGTATATATATATATATATATAGATAGATAGATAGATAGATAGATAGATAGATAGATAAGGGCGCGATAGATAAATTATCTAAATTACGCACAAATGAAAATAGCACTAATATTCCCATTTTAACAAATAATATTTACCAAACTTACGCGAAAATTTTTTAAATACTAAAGAGGAAATTCATTCAATAAAATCGCTATAGGCTTTAATCACGTCCTCCAGACGACTTCGGAATCTCCTGCAACTCTTCTGGGCGGTCTTCTTGTTTAAGTTGGTGAATGCTACCATAATCCCTGCCTTCAGTTCATCTTTGGGGTTACAAGGAGTTTTGTTGGTCTCCCGCTCAACTACGTCCCACACATAATAATGGAGTTATAGTCTGGGGAGTTAGGTGTAATGGGTGATGTGGTCGCAGAAATTGTCTGACAGTCATGTCTGGTAGTAGAAAAAAAAGAGAAACTATTATTACAAAGTTAGACATTTTAAACTATCTATTGTACACATTTTAAAACATTTGTCGAGTATTCATAATTAATTTTATTGCTGTTTGGTTTCAACTTTTTACTCATTTCGTTTCAATTTACTACTCATTTCATAAAAAACTCTCCACACCATACCGAGTTACCTCCCCTTAATTGGTGTCAGTAGTCACGCCCTGAATCAGGGCTCCTCACTCCACATATAAGAAATTTAATTTTCAGATGGTCACAACAATTTTTTGTTTTTCACAATAATAAACACTACAATATTTATCCTGTGATAAACAATACCCTGATGATGACATTGTGCTATGTCGAAAGTACTCAGAAATAAGCGAAATATGTATCTACACGGCGATTTTCTCTCGTCCTTCAGTAATGACACCAAAATCTTATCCGTGAATATGAAAGGATCCTATCGGAAATAACTAGACAGAACATGTCTAAAAACATGTCTCACAATATATATATATATATATATATATATATATATATATATATATATATATATATATATATAATTTTGTAACAATCAAATTACATTGAAATAACCACTGCCTGATCAAAGAAGTTAAGCAACGATCAATCTGATCATTATGTATTCGCTTAAGAACACTAGGTACTTAAACTAAATTTACCACATCTTAGTCATTAAAATGAAAATACTTATGAAATAAATTTAGATTAACGTCTTTATTAACTGATGATCATATTGTGATAATTCAGTTCCTCTTCTGTAATTAGCATACACATCTCATGGGCGGTCATGCGACTCTCAACGACCAATCAACGGCGCCTGGATGGAAAAGTATTTTGGTAGACACCGTTAAAAAATGCATTTCTGACGTTTGGGTAGACACAGCCTTTTGCAACTTGACATGCCGAACTTGTGAGTAAAGGCAGCATATCTACAAACTTTCCTTTTCATGTCGGAGAGAAGGCATGTAACACATACCAATACATTGTTAGTATGTTGTCTTTCTAGGAAATAAAAATTGTATTCAAGTTCTCCCCACATCTACCCAGCCGTCTTTATTTTTTTATTTATTAATGTTTCAGTAATTATCTTCTTTCAACGCTCAGATAATATTAAGGTCACTCAACATATATCTGTAAATCCAACAGTTTTAATACAGTGTTCGTAATTATAATGGCGGCGTAATCGATAGCGGCTCGGATTGAGAAATCGGAGAACCAAGTTCGAATTCCGGTTGAGTTACATTCACTTACGTGAAAGCACTCTATGGAAAAATATGAACACTATGGGTAAATAGCAGGCGTGCCAACTCGTCTAGGAGAAGGAGTTCCAGAAACAGTATGTAGCCCCGGCGAAGCGCAATTTTTAAAAAACGCTTTCTCCGCCATCAACATGAGATATCATTCTCATGTTAATTTTATGAGGCTACTCTTCCAGGTTGGCTCAAGGCGTGTTGGAAGGAAGTGTTTCTAGATTTTCCCGCAGTAGGTTGCCAGTTCTTTCTTTGTTAGACTGGTTGACAAGCAGGACAGGATAGCCTGTCCTGCTATTCAACCCATACCTAGAGGGAAAAGAGATGGATTTATACCTTTCCAAGGATATTTGCGCGTAAGTGAATGCAAAGAACCGACAGGAATTCGAACTCGGCTCCTCGATTTCTCATTTTAAGCCGATATTCATTACATCACAACACTCATCCATATGCAGCTAATGAAAGGTTCGTAGAGTCTATGATCTCGACTGCGGTTGTACTCTACTAAAATTTCACAATACTAAATTTTGTCTAGTTACTTATATTTGAGTGGCTTCGAATATGACTTTTACTGTCAAACAAGATGGCGTCTGTTCCTGGGAACTTTGCGTCTTATTTCCTTTTGTCTCTGTTTTTCAATTTTGTTTACAGGTTAAAACAGGCACGAAACTATAACATTCAATCTTCACTGTAAATAAAACCAGCATTTTTTTTTTTTTTTTTTACTCTGGCATTTCAGATCTTCGTGGGTTTTTCTTTCTTTTTTTTTTTCTTTTTTTTTTCTTTTTAATTTCTACTAATAGGCCAGCAGATTTTGTCTACGATAGGAACTGTTATTTCTTCTATGCTCACTGCATTTTAATTAACCGACCAGACAGCGGTATCAGGACCTTGGTCATTTCAAACAGTTTCAGATGGAAATACGTGATGTTTGAAATTAAATCGACTTGTCAACCTGCAGCGCGAACAAACAAATATTTACACGCCGTGCATTTAATGTCGTACAGAATGTAATAATTTAAATACTAAGTATATTAGAGTCTGCGCTATGGTGATTTTTTAAGCGTAGCTTAAATGAGGCACAACACCGAAAATATGGGACAACCAGTGAGGATCTAACTCACTACTCCGTCGTAATTGTTCTAGCGAAATAAGCTTGGTAACCATTACACCACGCCGAGGTACAAAAGAGTCTATGCTATGATTGTTATTTGTAATTATTATTACGTTGATCAAAAAATAATGTCCTATTTTAGAATAAACATTTTGTGTTCTAATATATTATTACAACAGTCGCACAGAAATACATTACTCCTTCTTATTGATTAAAGCTTCTTCTTTGTTAATTTTCTGTCAATTGCTTTCAGAATTTAACTTAAAACATTATAAAACCCTCATCGTAAACAAGAAAAACAAAGAGAGGCGTTTACTTTTTTTTAATGAATTCAAGCTTGGTCATAATGCTTCTCAAATTGGTGGCAGCAATAACAGAGCATGGGGTGACGGATCAACTTGTGATCGGAAAGTACGACGCTGGTTTCTGGAGCTCCACAGTGGGGATACGTGTCTTAATGATCAAGGTGGTAGAGGATGTCCATCTGCAATCGACGATCAACATTTGAAAACACTAGTCGAACAAAACCGACGTCAAAGTACTAGAGGCATGTCTCAGATAATGAGTGTTAGTATTTCGACAACATCGGCTCATCTTGAGGGAATTGGCAAGGTGAAGAAACTCGATAAATGGGTTAAACGTGAGTTCAAAGAGTTCGACGTTTTGATTTGGTTGATATATCAACACCTCTACGGGTTATTTAATGTTGAAATCTAAATATTTTGAACGCAATTGTATGCCTTCACCTATAGATAAAATGTATTATTGGTCATTTTGCTATAAATAGGTATTGTTGGTCTTTTTAGTATAAAAATGTATTTTTATACTTTCATACTGTTTTGTTTTTGTTTGAGGGTTCACTATTTGTTCATAGATTGGATTTTAATAGGTGCTACCATTACAGGTAAAGGTGAACCTTGGAACAGCAGGAATTAAAAGTGGTTCCAGGCTCCTCAAATTCTCCAATGTCACGATCAGGGGCCTGGATGCCGGATGTAGTTTATCGTCATACACAGGACTGATAGATAGATAGATAGATAGATAGATAGATAGATAGATAGATAGATAGATAGATAGAAGCAGAATAGGATAGATAGATAGATAGATAGATAGATAGATAGATAGATAGATAGATATGAGAAGAATGAGATAGATAGATAGATAGATAGATAGATAGATAGATAGATAGATAGATTTGTATATATTTACCTCATACAAGGACAAACCATCAGATTACCAAAAATTAAATTAGATGAAAGCAATGGATATTTGCCATCGATTTTAACGATTAACAACACGCGTACTCGTTTTAGTTCCATGCTCTCTCTCACTCTGTGTGTGCGTGTGTGTGTGAGAGAGAGAGAGTGAGAGAATGAGATTATATTTATAATACCAACAGTTAATTATCGAGCTGAAGTATTTTTCAACAAATGTAAGATGTGCGGGTGGTGTAATGAATAACGGCCCGGCATGAGAAGTTGGAAAGCTGAGTTCGAATTCCATACGTGTTCCTTATATACTAGCAAATACCCTTGGGAAAGGTATGAATTAATGTCCTCTCCCAGCTATGGGCTAAATATTAGGACTTGTATCAGAAAAATCATTGTTATTCACAAAACTTACGCGATATTTACTCGCAAAATAATTATTCTTACAATCGAAAAATATGTTTCAGTTTTAAATAACCCAAAGCAGGTTGATAAAATAAATATCTAATCTTGCGCACGAAAAAAAATGTCATTAAGTGTTTCTTCTTTGTCGGGAAATTCTATTCTTTCTTTGACCTATATATTGATGTATTTTTAAAATCCTCAGTACCTTCAGATAATAAAATTTCATGTCCGGCTTAAACAAATCGTTGTTGTCATAAGAATGTCATTCCAAATATTCATTTGACGTCTTGCTAATTTTCAAAATAGGGTTTCATTTTTTGTGTTTTCTTAATGAGCGATGCAAATTCTTGACTACTGCATTTTGACCACATCTACCGAACAATAAAAAGACCAACAAAAACATCGGCATTTTGTGAGTTTAATCTTGACAAAGTAAATTTGTTGGTGTGGGGATCTTTTCATATATGATAATGAACAGTAAATAAGTAAACATGATATATCGGGTGCGAAAACTGGAAGAATATAGATTAAAGTTTGGTTTCACGTTCTCAAGATTGTGGTTATATGTAACGTGTGAAAAATAAAATTACAACGACCATAATAACATCTGCAACCTCTGCCAATAAGAACAGTTAGCAATAATGACGTTCCCAGATCCCCAAAACCTTTTGAATCAAAGGTCCGAAGTCCTGAGCCGTTGCATTCATACTAAAAATTCCTCTTATTTTCATATGAGCCTGGATAAAAACATAAATACATTTCAACACCCCACCGATGCATTTACGATTATTATTATTATTATTATTATTATTATTATCATCATCATCATCATCATCATCATCATCATCATCATCATCATCTCCAACGTCGTACTTTTGTTTATTTATTTTTCAAAATAAAGATGCGTTCATTAATAATGTCTTTTTAAAAAAATAAAGCGTTGGGAAATGAATTGATACAAACCGCCATATATATATATATATATATATATATATATATATAATTATTTATTCGAAAATTATAACATAAATATGTTATAAAATCACTACAAAAATACCATCCTACATTCAACACTATCCCTTGATAAGACAGCAGAATGTTGAAACAAAATGGCTATTTTTGTAGTGATTTTATAACATATTTATGTTATAATTTTCGAATAAATAATTATATATATATATATATATATATATATATATATATATATATATATATATATATATATATATACGTGTTTCATTAAAAACTACAGACAAGGTACTACGATTAAGCTTTTTATTTAATTTTTCTTGTGTTCGAACACGAACAAGAGCTTTCTTTTCTGGACAAAGGGTGTGTAAGAACTGTCCAAATGTTTTATATTTCCAAGTGCTTTCGGCTATACCTTTAGCCATTATCAAGGATGATTTGAATACAGCAATAACACTTCCATTACATCATTATGCAAAAACCCACCAGCAAAAACTCGTACCACCTTAACTTCAAAAGCGAATGTCCAGTTAGGTACAAATTAGCAGTAATAAAAAAAACTTTCGAAATAGAGCACACCAGAATTCATCCTCTCGACTGCTCTTCCTCAAAGAACTTAATAATGTTAAACAAACACTAATCAACAACGCCTTCCCTAACCACCTTATAGACCACCAAATTAGACTATTTCTCCCCAAAGCAAGTAATAACAATAGTGAACACAGCCAAAAATCACATACACATTTATTACAAAAACCAAATGCATATTAATTACAAACAAGACGAATCTTCTCTAAGGCATATTATAAAGAAATATACGACTCCAAATGACCCAAATAAAAAAATCAAATTAATTATCTATTATAAAAAATTTAAGACTGCTAAGCTTATCCTCAAAAATAACAACACACCAGCTAAGTCAAAATTACAAAGAACGAACATTATCTCTGAGTTCAAATGACCCTTAAGGAACTGTGTTCCTGATTAAACCGGACTCATAAATAATTACATCGGTTACACAATCACATGCTTATCCAGACGTCTTACGTTACCCCTATCTGATCACAGCTCCAAATTTACCAGACTCCATTAGAAACATACAAGTAGAAAACACAAATATATTAACTGCATCCACCGGCAAAAAAAGACTAAAAATAATGGAAGCTTTAATAATAAAAAAGAACAAACCAACTCCATAAAATATTAACTACGAACAAGGCCACAATGAGCTAACGGTATTCGGAAATTAAAAAACATCCCTACCACACACGAAGACATACACAGAACGCATACACTCAATTAAGCTGAAAAATCAAACCATCCTTGATAATGGCTAAAGGTATAGCCGAAAGCTCTCGGAAATATAAAACATTTGAACAGTTCTTACACACTCTTTTCCAGAAAAGAAAGCTCTTGTTCGAACACAAGAAAAATTAAATAAAAAGCTTAACCGTAGTACCTTGTCTGTCGTTTTTAATGAAACATGCATAAAGGAAGGATTGCTGCCTAAATATACAACTATCAAATATATATATATATATATATATATATATATATATATATATAGTGGAACCGCGGTTCACGAATTTAATTGGTTCCTGAAGGCCGTTCGTAACCCGAAATGTTCGTAAACCGAAACTATTTTTCCAATAGGAATCAATGTAAAACTCACAGGACAATAAAATTGGAAAAGAAAAGCATGGCACAACACGACGGTCGACTCAGAAATTATTCCGTTCGAGTTAAGTCGATTCACATGCAGTTTGCGAAGTGTTTTCAAAATAGCGAATATTTTGCGTTCTGCAGACTAAATCGTGCGATTTTTTTGATTTTTTTAAAATCTAAAACAATATCACATAACCATGGTTTCAATCTAAAGAAACGTGTGATATGGTATCAGAAACAAAGTTTCAATATAAATGGTTTGGTTTGGTTTGGTTTGGTTTGGTTTGGTTGTCTTTGTTTAGCCGCTACGATGTACAATCTTTGTTTTTGGTTAAGGTATGTCACCTTTAGGACGAATTAGCACATTCATACTTTGTTTTTTTTTCTTAGTAATTTACTCTAGGGGCGTGCAGTGTGATGTAATGGATAACGGCTTAGATTAAGAAATCGGAGAGGCGAGTTCGAATTCCAGTGGGGTTCGTTACATTCACTTACGCACAAGTATCCTTGGAAAAGGTATGAATCCATCTCTTCTACCCCCACACCCCAGCTGTGTGTTGAATAGCAGGACAGACTGGGTTCTATAGCTTTGTTTGTCAACTAGTTTACCGCAGAAAGAAACGGTAGCCCACTGCGGGAAGATCTTCTGTCTAGTCAGCCATGAATCGAATGAGACATGATCGCCCAAACGTATGCCACGTATGGCGTTTAACTGACTCACTGAATTTACTTTAAAATTTATTCTTATGGCCTGCGGCTAATTTTGTGCGAACAATGCGGTCCTTCAGATTTTTTTTTTATAACTTTTGACAGCCTGATCTATGTGATTCATGTTGACCTCCGAATTCAGTAAATTGACAATTTGTGATGTGCATTGAAAGATTGCATATTACGTCTCTTCTGGGTGATTTTCTTAATCGTTTCCTCCCAAGCATGACGTTACAAAGCGCGAAAGAAAATGAGAAAAAGTTATCGAGGAAAAAGGCAATAAAAGAACAGAATTCAAGAAGACAAAAGATTGCAAATGATGTTACATTTACATTTTTGATGATCGTATGTGACAGTGAAGTAGGAAACCGGAAAACGTTTCCACAGGCGAGAAACGAAACAATTAGAATAGAACTTTCGGTTACATCTAGCTATTTCAACTGTAAAACGATGAGACCTAGTTGCCAATCCAGTACGGCGTTTAAACTTATACAACTGAGGTAGCTACAAGGAGAGTTCACAAGAAGAATTGCCATGAAAATGTGCCACGTTACGATAATGGGAAAGTGGCTGAAACTGAGATGCCAGATCAAGGCTAATATCATTACATATTTTTTTCTTTGGATTTTGTTAAGAATCTCGAGCTATATAGCAGGAACATCAAACCCGATATGGCAGCAATATTTAATGTCCGAACGATTGGTAGATTTTTATTTTTTATTTTATTTTATTTTTCGGTGCAAGATGAATTCTGGCGATAAAAATTGCCTAGTAAATGACAATGAACCAACTTTCATGGGAGCAGACATTTCAATTGATTTAATATCGTCATTTCACTTCATGTCAGTAAAAAGTGGAAGCTATGATCATCTCCTGGAGGTTAGCATCAGCCATGCTGATGACAGGCAAAAATGGTACTCTAAGATGACTAAAAGACAGTAGTTTCGTTTTGGAGGGGTTCAATTTTTCCAAACCATTTCTTGTCGCAGTAAACAACTGATTGAAAGTCATTTTCGAAATTAGCTGCCAGTTGTGTTTTATCGGACTTACAATTAAGACAGTAGAAAACAGATGTGTCATCAGCATAAATAGCGAACTGGTAACTGATGATATCGGGAAGGTCTTTGATAAAGATAATAAACAAGGTCGGTCTAAGAATAGTCTTGGGGAACAGTCATATTAATATCAAAGGATCTAGAAGAGTAGCCGTTCAACTCGATTTTTAATAGACGGTTTTCTAAGAATTGGATCAAATCGAAAATTCGACCGGAGATACCTTAACTCTTCAGCTTATGAATAAGACCAGCATGCCAATCCCTGTCAAGATATTTAGAGCCACAGACCGAGCTTTGTTGTTCTTATCTAAAGTTTGACAAACACTTTCAGTATTAACTGATACATTTGCGGTTTACCTAGCGAAATCAAATACCACCCGATGGTTATGTTTTAATTCTAATACGAACTTGTACTAGACATTTTTTAATATAATTTAAACGTTATTATAGTGGACACTTTTTATTTAAAACAGTTACATCATTTTTATATGTTTATTAAATAACTAAAAATGAGGCGTCTATTTCAAATAAAAAACTGCGATAAAAAAAAAAAAAACGTTTGACGTAGGTACCTCCACAGACTCACTAAAAAAAATGTGCAAGCATGATGAAAAATGTCTAAACTTAATAAAAAGTTATCGTCAAAATTTTTATGTCATTAAGAGGAAAGACCATAAACATTTAATTATCAAATTATGCTTTTGTTTCTTTTTAGGACGTTCGAAATTTTGGTTAAAAATGTTTTTCTAACGTCAGCGCGTAACCAAAGATAGGTAATTTTAGCGTCTTTTTTGCGGTGAAAAGCACATCGATTTGGAAATTCTTGCAAAAATCAAATAATTATTCGAATTTAATGAAGCTTTCAGGATTTATTCAAAAATGAATTAAATTATTCGAGAAGTTTTTTTTTTTTTAAAAAGTCTTGGTAAAAACTTTTCTTTTTTTACATCTGTAAACTTAACTTACTTAATTTTATGAAATTTCAAGAAATTAATTTTTGTAACGTTAAATGTTTCTATTAGTTATACGTAGAAATCCTTGGAAAATTTAGATCACCATTTTTTTATTTTTATTTTTTTTGTTTGTTTTATTTTTGTAAAACAGGAATCCCAGTTACCGAAAATTTGTTCTGAATCGAAAAATAAAAAAATGCAATAAAATTAAGACATCATTTAATTAGAAAAGTTTTTAATTGCTTTTCTAAATAAGATATAGTATGGACATTATTAAGAAAAAATTTTCAATGAAAAAAAACTGTTTTCATTTTTTTAAATTTTGATTAGAGTAATTTATAAAGTTTTAAATCTTAAAATTCTTTCTTACACTGTAGAGGATAGGTGATAGTGTTATTAAGTAAAAACTATATTTACTAATCCCACATGGAAAAAATTACTACAATTCAGTGTCCTACAATACTTTAAAAATACGTTTGATGTTTTTTGTGTGTATATAAGCATACCGATTTTTGTAAATATGGACTTCCATACACGACATTCAGAAAATAAGAGCGGTAATTATAGTAAATTTAAAGCCAAAGTACCTAAAATTCTATAAAGCATTAGATTAAGGAGAATATTTTCCTAATTTTTTACAATTACTAGGGAGTTAAAAATGATATAAAAAGGGCGCTCATGTTATATTCTTCAATTAATTTTTACGGATATATCCACCGTAGGAAAAAAACTTCCGGCTAGCAACCTGTCAACACCTTAAATAATACACCTATCTCCGCGTTAAGAAATGCATTTCTGCGATATGTTAAACTAAAAGTAAGTATTTGTTACTAATCAAACTCATTGAACTTTAAATCAGGTAATATTCCTTCAAATAAAGTTTCAGAAAAGTATATTTTATTTTGAAAAAAATTTTAATAAAGAGACTTACATTGTGATGTCAAATGGTTATAAATGGTGCTAAGATCAGCGATTTTTAGCGATTTAAAAAGAATTCGTTCTAATCAATATAAATTAGTTTTCAAATACAGCAAAGTAATTTGCGTATTGGAAATATTAAAATTAATCTACTAGCTTGGAATTAAAACTAAAATAAATGCTTCAAGAAAAAATTTAATTTTTAAAAATTCATTTTAAACCTTAGGAATCGCGTTTCTTTGAGGGAATCTTGATTTCATTAAAGTTTTACCCATAACTTGACACAATATTTTAAACATTTCTATCTGAATTCGTGGTATGAGGACTTATCATTATTTGCATTAATTACACTGGAACTATTGTTGTTATCACGACCTTTCGGCCAGTGTATCTTTCGGCCTTCTCCAAGTGCTTTTCGTTCCAGGTAACCTTCAGGGAATTAAGAATTGAACATTTTATCTAATCTCTGGGGTTATATAAGTTCTTATTATGCTGTCCATGTCTACGTATATCCCGTCTTTTTTTTCATTTTTAATTCTGCCCAGTTATTGTGCACCCTGTTTCCAGGATTGTCAGGATTGATCAATATTTGTCTCCTATGACTTATTAACCTTTTGCACGTTATTTAAAGCCAGAAAACATTTATCTACTGCAAGAACTTTTTTGAGATGATAATGATTTACTTATACAAGCCCTACTAATTAACCCGTAGCTAGGAGGGAGAGGAGGTGAATTCGTACCTTTCCCAACGGTTTTTGCGCGTTAGTGAATATAATGAACCTGACTGTAATTGGAACTCGGCTCTCCAATCGCCAATTCGTTATCCATTACACCACTCGCACACCCAAGCTTACAACACCTGGTATTCGCAGACGGTCACGCATCTAGGTACTGATCACGGTCGAAGTTGCATAACTTTGTTGAGCGTACGAGAACTAGTGTTTCTACGAGAAATAATCGTAATCCCCCCCAACCCAAGGATTAAATTCACAATGACAATGAATTCACGAGACCATAGCCTATTGTGCTAAAGAGATCACAAGCATGTTTGCTCCTTGTGAAGTTGTCCAAAGGTTCTATTTGCCAATATTTTTTTATTCTTAGTTTGGTGTCAGTGAATATAACAACTCCAGGGTAGGCAAAGTCCTGGAACTTGTTCAGCTTTGTCGTACTGATGAAGGTGGCGCAGGTTGGAGGAGGATGACTGTCGATTTCCAAGCTAGAGATTTTGGTAGCCTTTATTAATCAGGATGTTATTTGTTAGATGTTTGGTCGGGTCTGTGTGGGCGACAAGAACCGTCTTGTTTACAAACAGAAATTCCCTCGTTTCCTGTAGTGTAGGCTTGGAATTATGGGACGATGAACTGGTTGGCATCTGTGAATTTTTGTCGTCCTTCAACTTTGAGGCCAGCTTCAACAGCATGCAGAAGAAAAATACGAAAATTATAGGAGCCAAAACGCAGTTCTCTTTGACTTCATTTTCGTTAGGGAAAGAACTTGAGAGATCTCGACCTATTCTAACACTCATTCACCAAGTTGCACCGTCTATAACGAAATGATTATGTTAAGGATTTGGGAATGGTTGTATTATTATTAAAGAACTTCCGACGATTACTAATGGAATTTCCTCCTTCATTGAGAAGGATTATTCGTAATTTGTAAAAGTGGATCAGTAAAATTAATCGATAGAAAATGTCTGTTGTCTTTAATAATATTTGCCTTAAAGAACATTTGCTGCCTAATACACAGAACATATATATATATATATATATATATATATATATATATATATATTTGGTTGGATAGATGTGAGTTTGTGACCCTGGGTTTCACGCTTTAGCGATCGTCAGACAATTGTCTGACAATTGCTAAAGCGTGAAACCCAGGGGTACAAACTCACATCTATCCAACCAAATATGTTAGCTCTATCGCTGATATTGAGCGCTTTCGAATAAATACCGCGCATATAATATAATATATAAATAATTATACAAATATATATTTATTTATATTTATATACACACACTTTTCATATATATATATATATATATATATATATATATATATATATATATATGTGTATTAATAAAAAGAAAGAACAGTAAGATATATAATCCGGTGTTCTTATAGATATTTTTATTTTTACAAAATAGTGCTCAATGTAAATTTACAGAGCATTAATATTATAAGTTAATAGACTTAAAACATGGTTTTTCTCCAAAATTCGCTTGAGGATGAAATGAAAGTGATGTCTTTAATTTAAGTACAAAATTAAATTAGGGGCTTTTAGCTTCCATTTTTGAAACATGGTTGGAACTGTGTAGCGAAAAACCATATTTTAAGTCTATTAACTTATAATATATATATATATATATATATATAGAGAGAGAGAGGCAGAGACAGAGAGACAGAGGAAGAGGAAGAGAAAGAGATATTACTCAAAACTGGAAAGTCAATATATATATATATATATATATATATATATATATATATATATATATATATATATATATATAACTAATTTCTAGTACTGCCAAATCTAATCAAACATTTGAGGAATAAAAAATATGGGATCATATTAAACATAAGATACAATAATATCCACGTTTAAAATATAAGGTACCTTTCGACCGACACATTTTCAAACACAATCGTCGGTAATCTAAAACGGAGTAGTAACAAGAAAAATTCTGATTAATGCCGTAATAAAACAGGATGGTAAGGGGGGACAAAAAAATTGTTTTACCTCATATTGTTTATATATATATATATATATATATATATATATATATATATATATATATATACATATATATGTGTGTGTGTGTGTGTGTATGTATATATATATATATATATATATATATATATATATATATATATATATATATATTAATCATTTCACACCAAGCAAGGCGATAATGCTATTAAGACTCAAGGAGCTACTAGGAGGGAAAAGAAATGAGAAGACTTTAGGAAGGACCAGAAACCCAATACTAAACAGGTAATAAGGGATAAACCTCTACATTCAGTAGTTGGAGAGAAGCGTGAATCTGGCGGTAGACAAACCTATATATATATATATATATATATATATATATATATATATATATATATATATATATATAATTTTAAAATATAAAAGTTTACGGGGTAAAAGTGCTCAATATGAGGTTAACAGCGAATAGCGACAGTCTCTTTCATATTTGAACGCAATCTTTAGAATAGCCTGAAGATTACATGAATCAGACTGTCCCCACTCTGTGTTGACCTCAGTGTTTTAGATTACTTTATATTTAGTGGGTACATGTATTTGAGTTGCTATCCCCGTCTTTTTTTTTTTTTCCTCTTAAAAAGCGAAATAAACAACCTGCCTAGATCGAGTAGTCCAACTAAATTAAGATGTGCCTCCCGAAAGGATTTGGGAATTACTAAGACGCATTTCTCTTTCGTAAGATTTCTCTATCTCGGGCGGATGTTTAAGAAAATAAATAGAACATAAAAGACGTATATCAGCACAAACACTTATACGCACTATATTTAAAATGTATAACACACACACACACACACACACATTATATATATATATATATATATATATATATATATATATATATATTGGGGAACATGTATGGCAAAGTGGAAAAATTTTCTTGTGATGCGTTTCAACCTTCAGGACTTCATCGGACTATATTTTTTATGTTGATGCGACTACACATGCGCACGAACAAGGGATACAGGGATTTTTTTTATTTCACCGAGTTCATTTAGATTCTTTTTCTTTCCATCACTTTTGTTAGTAGATATCCCACACAGTGATAATAGATCTGCCAGAAATAGTTAAATATTGTAAGAGACAGGGCGCAAATTTACTGTGATGACCTTACGATCACTCTGCAGACATTTTCGTCGTAGTGAATTGCTTTGTCCTTTGATCAGAGTAGCATTTTTTATGTCAAAATTGTGGCCAGTCTCATTACAGTGGGCAACCAAAACACTTAACGTATTATTTTGTAAAATGTCCCTTTTGTGTTCATATAATCTTTTGCTTAGATTACTTGACGTTTCTCGTATGTATTTTGTGACAATTATTACAGGCGATGGAGTAAGTTCCTCCTTCAGGTTATAGCTTATTGTTTTGTTTAGTATTGACTAAGTCCTTTATTGCTTTGGTTGTAGTAGTAACATATGGGTATATAATAGAAGGACAGACCAGGTTCTATAGCCTTTGTTGGCAACTGGTTTACCCCAGAAAGAAATGGCAAGCTACTATGGGAAAAAAACTGCCTCGTCAGTCATGTATCGAAAGATACATGATCGCTTAAGCGTGTATCACGCATGGCACATAACTGACTAAGTAACATATTTTATGTTGAGTTTAGACAGATTCTTTTCAATTGTGGATGTGATAGATTTAGTTGGTAAGATAAAATTCACAGAATCCCTCGTTCGTGCGCATGTGTAGTTGTATCAAAATAACAAATTTAGTCCGCTGAAGTCCTGAAGGATGAAACGCATGTGTCTGTGTGTGTAATATCGCACATTTCTGGCTTTGTAGTTTGAAGTATATAAGTTGTGTGGATTTGTGGTTTACGCATTTTTTCATGTGAATATTGTATCGAATATGGTCATATGTCGATAGATACAAGCATAATCGAATATTTTTTGCAAATGTGGTTAATCCTATGTAATCATATATGCATAAATATCCATATATTTTACATATGTAGATATGACATGATATTTGAGTGTGACTTGGTATTATTTTTATAATTACTTTACCGTTCGGTACAGAGAAAGGCTCTGTTTTCCCTTTAAAAGAAAGCACTCTTCCTCATTCAGATATTTTTTCTTGAAAGCCCATATCTGCTCATTTTCGTATCTGAAATGTAAACAAAGCAATTTCTAAAGAATTAATGGATTTATGTTCAATCCGACACATTTATTATTTCAAACGTTATTAAAGTGGGTATTCTTATTTTAAATAGACGCTCCTTTTTGTTTCTATTTTAAGCAGCGTGTACAACGTCAAGTAAAAGTATTAATTCTTTATAATTGATAGATTGAATGATTCGTTTTCTACTACTTATCAACCTATTGCAGGTTATTTAAAGCCATAAAATATTTTTAGATTGTAAGAATTTTTTCTGACTATTATTTATCGGTTCTCCGAGTAACAATTCTCTGTTACACCACACGCACATCCAAGCTTACAACACCTGGTATTCCTAAGCGGTCACCCATTTAGGTACTGACCAGGTTCGACGTTGCTTATCTTCGGCAAACATGATGTGACCGTAAGCTAGTGGCAAATAATATGAAGACTTGTTATTAGATTTCGTTAGAACTGAAATGAAATGAAAAGACGGATAATCGCTGTACTGTTGTCAGGAAACTGACAACTTTTTTTTTTTTTTTTAGATAGTAATGGTTTACTGATAAAAGTCTTACTAATTAATCCTGTTGTAACCGAGGGAAGGTTACTGAATAGAATAATCAAACGAAGGTTGGTAATGAACGATAATACTTAAGACAAGAACAACAAATATAAGATTCGCCAGCGGCGCGAAGAAGTAGTCAACTACTAGAAATGTGTCAAGAGAATTCCAAATTGAATCTCCAACTGCAGGATATCTACCAACCGCTCCACGCGGTCAGAGGTTCGGCCAAAAATTCCCCGTAGACCCCGTATAAAACGAGGTCGAGTAGCCGTTTCTCGGGCCGAGACTCTGCCCTTCGTCATAGCCTCGTCTGGAGATCCTTTTTGCCCCGATGCAGAGAGTTTGACCAGCACAGCTGGAGACGAACCTCCAACTCTAGACCACGTACAGTATTCACTACTGAATTTATGGGAATGGAAGCAAACACATTATTGCCCGTAGGTATGCTACAACAAACTCACAGCTGGAGGTGAAGAGGTGAATTCCTTTTTCATAGGTATTTGTACATAAGTGAATATAACGAACCCAACTGAAATTGGAATTCGGCTTTCCGATTAACAAATCCGAACCACACGCACAGCCAAGCTTACAGCACCAAGTATCCACAAGCGGTCACCCACCTAGGTACTGATCAGGGTCGGCGTTGCTTAACTTCGGTGTTCGTAGGGGAACCGGTGTTTCAACGTCATATGGCCTTATGCCTTTTCCTTTAGAATAAAGTACTGCCTCATCCCATACTTTAATGAGGTATACCATAATTTTATACTTTTCATTTATTATTGATGGTGTAAACAATACGTTTGGTTTGGTCAAGCGGTTAAGACTTGGGTAGATGCCTTGAAAAACTCCTAAAGCTGGTTATTGCATTTATTCTAGCTGTGAATTTTGATTTTACCATTATTACTGCGTACTCCAGAATTAAAATAAAAAGAATGGTTTATAAAATTTATGATATCTAATCAATTGAATGAAAAAAAATT
The DNA here is from genome assembly GCA_963932145.1 of Acanthosepion lycidas. Classification (NCBI taxonomy): domain Eukaryota; kingdom Metazoa; phylum Mollusca; class Cephalopoda; order Sepiida; family Sepiidae; genus Acanthosepion; species Acanthosepion lycidas. Next base: position 46,839,223 of record OZ010598.1, on the reverse strand, counting down.
GTCCCAAACTGTGACAATTAGAAGTAAGAACACTATGCATTGTTCATGTAGGGATACAGAAGGCGCTTATCTCCCTTTGATAGAGATAAGTCAAATGAGTCACATGACAACAGCTTAGTGTCGTCACTCCATACAGAGTGAAAAGCGGTAGACAATTACAGTTTGTTTACAGTAGCAAAACCAAAAGGTTGCTTTCTTTTGACTGCCCTCTCCCATGGACCGAGCAGAGGCTAAATCTGTCTCCCCAGCAACTTACAAGTCCACGGTGCCGTTCTCGTTTAGGAATATATCTTTCTCATATATAGAAAGAAACTCCAGCTCGCAATCCTCAATTTAGGAAAACCCAAGACTCGCTGTTTCCCGTTCGTGGCAGATGTCATCGCCTGGGACATAGATGAATCTGGCCCGTTTGAATGTAGAGTTCTAAACATGGCTTCTCCAGACACAAGAGTATCTCCATATATGTAAGACCCTTCCATTTTTTGTCTCCTTAACTCTGCTTTGCTGTGTAGATATATGTGATATATTATTCTCCGTATATATATATATATATATATATATATATATATATATATATATATATATATATATATTAGGTTCCCAAGTTGGCATCTACGCCGACGACACTACAATTTACTCCTGCCTCAAAAACAAATCTAGTGTCGCGGTCAAAACTAACCTGGCCGCGCGTCTTGAAATGAACCTCCAATCGGTTGTTAACTGGGGCAACAATTGGATGGTCAAATTTAACGCCTCAAAAACTAAACTACTCTCCATTAACCACCATAGATATCCTTACCTTCCCCCCCCATTAGAATGTCTGATAGTCAACTTCTTGAGAGCGACTCCCTGCGTCTGCTCGGTCTCACGTTGACTGCTGACCTGAGATGGAACAAATACATTGAGTCAATTGCATCGACCACCGCGAGGAAAGTTGGCTCTCTGTGCCGCGCCAAGAAATTTTTCTCCCCTGAATCGATACTTCAAATATACAAACCTACCATTCGCCCTTGCATGGAGTATTGCTGCCATATATGGTCTGGGGCACCTTCTGTTTACCTCGGAGTTCTTGACAAGATCCAGAGACGGATATGTAATGTGATTGGCCCTGATCTGGCGTCTCGCCTGCAGCCACTATCTCACAGACGCGCCGTCGCCTCTCTCTGTCTCTTCTACAAATACTTTCATGGCAATTGCTCCGATGAGCTGCTTTCCCTGGTCCCCAGTCTCCATGAATACAAGCGCCTTACGAGGCTGGCATCCCGCTCTCACCCTTACACTGTAGAAACTTTAAAATGTAGCCGTCTCTTCTACTCCAATAGCTTCATACCTCGCACCTCTAGCCCGTGGAATACTCTTCCCAATTACTGTTTCCCTGATAGCTATAATCTCCAAATATTCAAATGTAATGTCAATCGACATCTCCAGTTACCTTGATCTACACACTATCCTTCCCTTCATCCTTTCTTCTATCACTCCTATCTGCTCTTGCTACAAATCTTCTGCAACCCCCCTGCATCCTAGTGGCTTCATGCCTTGCTCGGGGCGCTAAGCTTAAAATATATATATATATATATAAATATGGTTTTGTGTTTAAAGGTTACTCTGAGAACAAAGCGTCTTTGTCATTCGTTTTCCTTTCCGCCATTTCGCTCCGTCCGTGAACTAAGATGTTATTATATTATGGATATAATAATGCCCATAACAAGCGAACAACAAAAATGGGAGAATAATTCTTTCTTTCCCGTTAAATTCAAAACACAGCAGATATAAACTGATACATCTATATCAATTGTGAAACAAGCTTAGTGTTATTAGAGTGGCTGAATGTTTTTACTAGAAGACAACAGACATAATTCTCATATATTTAGCCAAGGTCAACAGTCTTATTACTCATAAGCTAATATGAAAGAATAATCAAGATAAAAGATACAACTGATTAGATAAAAAAAAGAAACCTGTTATTGCGTTTTGGGAAAGTCTTACAATAATATAAATTAATTAAAAAAAAAACAACTGCTATTGAATGACTGCTATATCAAAAAATAGGAATGCTAGGAATAACAAACAGTTTCTAAAAAGGTCAGACCCAGAGAGCAGTAAAGTTTATGCTGTACACAGCGTGGGAGCCACTCAAGACAGAGGGTTACATCAAGAAGCAATTTTTGCGGATGGGAGAGGAAGATAACGGTTAACTCTAGACTTGAACAAGTTAAGACTGTAGTAATCGCGGAAACATCCTCTTGGATGTCAGGTCCACAGAGCAATGGTTCGCAGAAAGAAGCTGTTTGAGTGGATCTTACTTCACACCGATGGGATACGGAGAGAATGTGGGGTGGTTTGCTACAGTGTAGGTGGCATAGCGCGTCCTTGCCGTGAAGGTTTAAACTGGTGGAAGCTAGTCATAAATAAATTCAGAGGATTGATAATTTAAAATACCTAAATAATTATAGGCTTTGAAAATTGTTTTAAGATTGTGTCATAAAACCATAATTTCCTTTTTTTAATATTAGGTCGGTGCAAAAATAATGTCGTTTTCTCACACAGTAACATATGTGAGAAAACGACATTATTTTTGCACCGACCTAATATATAAAACGAAAAGTAAAAAGCAGACTGGCAAAATAAAACGAAGAGCTACTCCTGATTGAATTTTAGCAAACTTTTATGGTTCTTTGTAAATACATTTTTAATATCTACCTCATTCTATAATGAAATATGAAAACAAAGTTAAATTATACTAACTTTAAAAATAATTAGAAATTGTAAAGAAAACAACTATTAATATATGTCTATCAACTCAAGATGAATACGATAACTTATAAGGCATATGTTGCACAATAAATAATAAAATTTCTTATAAAGTATTAAAGTAGGTAGCACCACAGATTGGTGATACCTAAAGTTTAAAATTAATTTTTGAAAAATAAATAATCTTTCTTGAAGCTTTTATTTTAGCTTTAATTTCAAGCTAATAGATTAAATTTAATATTTTTAATAATACTTTGTTGTGTTTCAAAACTAACTTAAATTGGCTGGAATGAGTTTTTGTTTTGAAATCACTAAAAAAAATCTCCTTTGTTAGCCGTCTGTTATCACAATTTAATTCTCTTTATTAAAAAATCTAGCAGAAATAAAATATAATTTTCTGAAATTTTATGTGAGGAAGTATAGCTGATTTAAAATATAATGCATCTGATTTGAAAAATATTTACTTTTTTTAACACTTAGATAGGTGTTTAATTATGGTACTGACAGCTTGATTCACAGACAGATGTTTATTTTCTGATTGTACATCAATTTATTATTCTGTAATTGTACATCAAATTTCATCACATCTCTTAAATGCAGGGTATTGCTTTGGTAACTATAATTTACAGACTAATTTTTACTTTATTAAGAATTTGTCAGATATTTATTTTACATAGTACTTGAAGATTGGTTGTGTATGAATTATTGTGATCTTGATTGGTTTAATGAAAAATTAATTTTTAAAAAATATTTTTTGTTGTTCAACATATTGAAATACAGCATTTTCAGACCCAACTTACTTGATTTGAAATATCATGAAAGTATGATAAGCCCTACGGATGCATTCTAAAGAAAAACTGAGGTTGTACTGTGTCCTTCTTGGGCACCTTACAAATAACACCTTCTTTATATTCGCCTCCTACATATATTGCTTGCCTTCTTAGATGTGCTTAGATTTCTCTATGTGGGACAATTTATGAATTATTAGGTTGGTGCAAAAATAATGACGTAATAATGTCGTTTTTTGACGTATTTTTTCACGTCAAAAAACGACATTATTACGTCATTATTTTTGCACCAACCTAATATATATATCTACTGTATGTTTCATTGGATTTACGTGTGGGTACTTCAGTGTTGTTTATAAAATATTTCCGTGTTTAACTAGAATTTAATTCTTTAGGTTATCCTAGTCCTTTCGTCCGTCTTGTCAAGTTTTTCAGTATGTTAACATTGTCACACGCGTACGCAAGATCAATGGATACAAGCCGATCGGGAGCGATACAAGCCGTCAATTCGCCGACAAAATCACGGAAAGGGCGCACCTGAGAACAATTAGTTTCCAAGCCAAGGTCACACCAATGACAGTCTGGCAAATCTGCCGCGCACCATCTGAAGGTTACGTCACTGGGAGGTAGCGCGTTCCGAATAAATTGCCAGCTAAGCGAAAACTCAGGGTTGCTGAGATAATCAGCCGCTAGGGACCAAGACCAGAAAGAGCGCCAAACTTATGCCGACAAGCCGAGCCGGTCAAACAAAGGATCCTTCGCGCCCCCCTCCACTAATTCACGATGCAACAGTCTACGAGGCCGAGAAAGGTCACTGGACCGAGTAAAACGTTCAAGGCCAACCGACAATCTCTGAGGAAACTCGACAACCTTCCATGACCGCGGATAAGTTCGAGGAGTGATGGGAAGGCGCCCTTAACACTCCGCGCTCAAATTGATTCTTCTGTCAAAACGCGGCGTAGGAAAGCCAAACTTGAGGCGTGTTGATGACTAGCCAGGTGTGGCAATCCCTGCCCCCTTCACACGGTCGCTGGAAAAAGGCTTCATTACAGACACAATGTTTACGACCACCCCACAAGAGGGTGACCAAGAAACACTCAATCCATACGGGTCCTGCATACGGGTTCTGCAAAGAAGAAGTACAGCCAAGCGGTAAAGAATGAGAGGCAAGTGTAAGTGGCATACGCCTCAGCTCTACCCTTCAAGGACAACATCCTTTGGAGCTAAGTCCGGACCGACACTCCGACCTTTGCCTGTATTTCTGACCAATTCTTCTTTAGCTGAAGTCCGGGCCCGAACCACACTTCAAGAATGTGTACGGGTCCATCAGTCCAACCAAAGGGCCCCGGAATCCCGCCCACTTCTAGGAACCTAACCGCAAGTCGGAGGACTTGTTATTGTTGATCTTGGCCCCCGTCATCTTCTCATGCCGTTCAAGCTCCTTCTATACCACGTTAATGCCGCTGCGGCATGACACGAATAGGGATACGTCATCTGCGCACACAGAAAACCTGGCTCGAGCTCCACCAGATACAGCGATTCCGTGTATGGCCGGACTGAACGCCTTGTCCCTCAGCCGGCGAAGGAGGGGCTCCTACGCCAAAAGTGTAAAATGAGGGCAATAGCGGACAACCATGTCGGACCGACCGAGCCAACGCAAAAGCGTTCGACCACTTTTCGTTTACCTGTATCACAGCACTGGGGGAGCGATACAGGAGGCTGATCCACTTGCAGAAATCGGGTTCAAATCCAGCTGCTTACAGGACAGCAGCGAGGTATCGGTGGTCGAATGCATTGGTCTGATTCAAATTGACCAGCACGGATCGATTGTCGTATTTTACAGCCTCTATGATCGTGCGGAGCAGATGCAGGTTACTTTGATTTATTCGTCCCTTCACAGCACAAGTCTGCTCAGGTCCCAACAAGCTCGCGACAGCTGACTACAAATGCTCCGTCACCATCTTGCCCAAAATCTTTAACTGTGTTTAGCAGAGTTATGGGCCTATAGTCATCTAAATCCCGCCCAATACCCTTGTCTTTTTTCCACAGCGTGATCACACCCCTAGAGATTCGATCGGGGATGGACCCTTGCCGGATTTAGTTGTTAAGCATCACTGTCAAAATCGGAACAAAGATGTGCGACAGCCTCAAATACATTGTGTTTATTCAAATCAATATATATATATATATATATATATATATATATATATATATACACACACAATTACGGGAAACAAATATTCGTACACATAAAAAATTTTAATTTATTGTATTTACAACTGATGAATAAACATACTTTTCATATAATTAACTGTACACAGATGCATAATAACTAAATATGCATAGAAACAAAAAGGATTTGAGAGAAATAAATCACATTTATCTATTTTAATAGGTGAAAAAGTATTCATATGCAAATTTCTGATTTTAATGCAAATTTCTGATTTTAAAACTTAAATTGCTTTAATACTCGAGATTATTCAAGTGGAATATTCTAGAATAGTATAATAATATTATCAGTATTTGTTTTTAGCCTAAAAATTAAAAACTGGAAATTCTGTAATTAATATTCGTGCAGGAAGTTTATCATCAATTGTTAAGCTCTGGGAAGAAGGTAAAAGTTACAAGAAAATCTCAGACAACCTGAATATTCCATTTGCTACCATTAGTTCATTCATTGAAAGGTATAAAAAACTCAAAACTGTTGAAAACCAAAGAAGAACAAGTGCTCCACAGAAGATTATATAAAGATCTTCGAGGAAATTAATGTGTCAAATTAAACAAAATCCGATGGTTACTTTGCAAGAGTTGCAGGATAATTTGCTTTCATCTTTGTCATTGAACGAACAATAAGCAGTAAAATTCAAAGGAACAATTTAAAGTCATGCTCCCCTCCGAAAACTCCCCTGCTATTGAAAAGACAGAGATGCCGGGTTGAAATTCATTTGTGAACGTAAGGATAAGGAAAAATCGTATTGGGAAAAAGTATTATGGACAGATGAAACCAAAATTGAGTTGTTGGAACGTCATTCTAGAAATCATGTATGATTATATACAATAATAGATCATATGCAATATAGGTAAACAATTCAACTAGAAAAATTGAAAATAAATACAATGTATCTAAATACAAATTAGAAACATATAACAGATCAATCAAATTTAAATAAACAATGTTTTGCGGACATTATATATATATATATGAATCTGTTGTGTATATTTGTTTGTAAGAGCATTGATTTTGTTAAGAAAGGTGAAATAGGGAAAAAACTCAGAAGGAAAATTCTGGAGAGTGCCTCCATAGTAAACTACCCAAATATTAATCTACGCCCAGGTTTTTTCCCTATTTCACCTTTCTTAACAAAATTAATGCTCTTACAAACAAATATACACAACAGATTCATAAAATCAAAAGAAAATGGTTGAATACATCAACACAGTTATAATGATATATATATATATATATATATATATATATATATATATATATATAGTGGGGGAATATTCGTACACAAAAACAAACAATTTTGATTTAATAGAAATAAATCCCATTTATCCATTCTTGTACAATACTACCATGTGCTGTAGTAGAGCGAGGGGTCCAGTATGATAGATTCGGGGGGCGTATCATACATTCGGGTGTTGGGGAACGAGACCCTTGCACCGGCCGTGCTCCAATTTTCGTGTGCCTTGGCTACCTTGCTCACGTGTTACGACATTGAAGTTGCTAAACAAACTAATTGATCTAAATACCGACCGACAGCCTCGGGCAAAAGAAAAATTTCATTTAATGAACAACTGCCTCCATAAGCATAAGTAATTTAGATTAATAAAAACATGTAGAAAACATGTGTACGTTTGCGCTTTCGAGCGATGTGTGTACGTGTTTGTGCGTGTGTGAAGACGGTTTGCCGACATTATCGCTGATAAAAATGTAGAAAACAAAAAATTAATTTAAAAAATTAGAAAAAAAATGGTGAAATTTACAAAAAAAAAAAAAATAATGCCTTTTTCAATTTTGTAAATATTATCTTCTACATCTCGAATTAAAAAATAAAAACAAAAAAAAAACGACTATTACAAAATTTGATTTGTTAATTAAAATCACGTGTGTCTGCATATGCAATTAAATTGCTTTCGAAAAAAAGATATATCTAAAATGAGAATCATAGTAACTAGTCAAGAAATGCTTGGAATCAACAAACGTGGCACAATCACTTTAATATTTATTTCTTTTTTATTTGTTTTAGGTTTCAGATTGCACCAAGTGTCACTTCTTTTCTGTATGAAAGATTTTTAAAAAGTGGGAAAAAAAGTTTTCGTGTGACGCGTTTCACCCTTTAAGAGTTCATTGAACTAAGTTTATGTTTATTACACATGCGCACGGACGAGAGACGCTTGTAATTTTAAATTTAAAGATGATTTCTCCAATGTATTTTGGGTACATATCATCAAGCCGATTTCATTTAGATTGTTTTTCTTTTTGTTTCCATCACTTTTGTTATTAAATATTCCACATATGCTATCAATAAACACCCGCAGTGATAGTCCGTTCCTGTTCAATGAACAATATTTATCATATTCCGCCAGACACATAGCAAGAAGTTCTATCTTGGTGCAAAAATAATGACGCACTAATGTCGTTTTTTGATGTTAAAAAATACGTCAAAAAACGACATTATTACGTCATTATTTTTGCACCAACCTAATAGATTGTTTTGGAACAGGTTTCTTAAATTGTAATAAGTACTATTTTTTTTTTTCGTTTTCTTTTCACATGCAGAACCCATTTTTCATCTTCTCTAATAAGGTGATGCAAACATGAAAGATTGACCTTCTTGATTAAAAGACTACTGTAAATGGTGAACGTTTGTGTTCGGTTCTCAAGCGAAAGCGATGTGTGGTAATTCTTTGCTCAAGGACAGTTGAACATGACATATATAGTTTTTTTTTTCTTGATTTAACGTGGATCCTATTCAGTAATCTCTTTCAAAAGTTCTTCCATTGTCTTCCAGAACGAGGCTTGCCGGATATGTCACAATCGTCATTTTTATACCTTTTAACCACATTTAGCATACACGAACCTTCTCTGCATCTGTATACCTCTACCCAAATGTTTTTACATGCACCCGTAGCAATTCTACCCGTCCGGAAATAATACATTGATACAGTTTCCGCTATTTAAATTTTTAAACTCTGAAATGCACTGTAAACGACATGCAGTCTGACAGAAGTCGTTCCGTCTAGTTTCTTCAGCAGACGTCTGCCGATCTGAGTATCTATCAAAATTTTGAAATTAATCATTTATTCAGTCTATCGAGGCAGATTATTCTCACTCCGCTCTCTCTCTCTCTCTCTCTCTCTCTCTCTCTCTCTCTTTAGGGATATTTTGTCTTGTTTAATTGTCCTTTGAGTACTGTTATAGGTCCTCACCTGGTATTAATATTGTGATGGGGGACACAATCAACACCAGGCTAAGATCCATGTATTCTGCACGATGATTCGTTTATATCTTATAATTCCCCAAATAACCTTCCGTTATGGGATTACTGAATAAATATTAGGGTGATTTCCCTTATATCATTAAATCATCAGCAGATAATATAAAAAGAAAAGAAAGTAAGCGAAGTCCAACTCAATTATGATCGAATTGAATTAGGCTTCCCCAGGTTCTTGGAATAACACATTCGGCCGATCGCTGACCATAAATGAACGAAACGACATTGTGAACAATATAATATTTAATTAACAAGAACATGTATATGGCAACGACAATAAAGATATTATATCATGTAAGCTATAACATATATTTAGTTGGGATACGACAAATATTAATGAATGCAATGTTTCACACATATACAGGGGTATAGTCTCAATTGTCTAGTATTACGATTATGGAAAGGTGTGTGCAAGAACATATTATTAGGTGTTTGCGAATCATAGTAATACTGGGGGTTTTGGGGTATAAACTTATCTGAGATATGCATTTAGCGACCAAAGGCGATAATAGTCTCTTTTCTTGTATTCTTGGTTCAGCAACTGGAGCTTTAGGTTCCCAACTGGGATCACATTCTCTGCCTTATATTAATATTCAGGATTTCTTCTTAAGGCGATGATCTCCGAGGGGTTCAGGCCAATTGTGTCTGGACTATCTTCACATTCTTGGCATTTGAGTGGTTGGTCTGCTTCTCTGCCTCTGGGAATGTGTCGTTTCGGCATGCTGCCTGGAACATGGACGTTGGCGTGACCTTCCGTCAGCCGGTCTCTCCTGTAAAGCTGCTTCTTCTCTTCACGTGCGCGTCTCCTTTTTGGCGCATAATTTTCTCGGCTGATGATTGGTTGCTTTTGACCAATCGTGTTGTTTCTTTTATGTGCTATCTTACTGGGTCTGATTCTATTTTTAGACTTCGCCTACGCCTGTCTGCTTTGGTTTCTGTTGTGGGAGTGGGGAATAACGTATATGCGTGGGCTTGCATTCGTCACAGTACATTCAGAGGCAATGATATACCGTAATTCTTTTTTTCTAAAAAATAATGAGCTAAATTAGGGGTGCATGTTATGCACAGCTACAAAAAATCTTTAAAACATTGCCGTTTCATAGGTCGTTCAGTTGCGAAATGACTACTCACCACAAACATACGACAATTTGACATTAACATTCGGCGATTGCGACCCCATAACGATGTCAAATACAATCATATGTACCTTACAATACTTACAAATGTAAAATAAAATAAGAATTATTATAAAACTAAATTAGAATAATATTATTCTATGTTTAAAACCATTTTTAATAAGAGTAGGAAACGTTGGCGGTAATGAAATTGGATAGGTACAATTTATAGGGTTTTATTATCAAACAAGGTCGTCCTTGGTAAGACGATAAACTACATCCAACAGCAAGGCCTCTGATCAGGTTTTGAGGAACGTGAAACCACCTCATAATTGCTGGTGTTCCTAGGTCCACCCTGACCTGGAGTGGTAGCACCTGTTAGAGTCCCAGCTATGGGCAAATAATTAATCCCCAAACTTGGGTCAAAACGTGTAAAAAATAGGTTTTAATACCAGCAATAAAAAATTACTACCAGCAACAAATTTTCGAAGAAAGATTTTTTACCAGCAATACATTATTGCCAGAAATACATTTTTAAAAAAAAATATTACCAGAAATACATTTTTTTTTAAATATTACCAGTAACACATTTTGGAGGAAAATATTACCAGAAATACTTTTTGAAAAAAAATATTATCAGCAATAAAATATATTTTCGATATTAAATAGCCCGTTGAGGTTGATATGTCGTAAAACAAACCAAACAAATCCAAACAAGTTTCTCACACTTTCAGCACAATTTTAGAGGTGGGTATTATGGATGAAGGCGTCTTATACATGGAGGATTACGGTAAACTAATGTTTGTCAACTTTTTTTTTATCTCACTGCACACTTGAACCTAGAGTTAAACTTCCGCAACACACTTAAATTATGATAATCATGACGGAGTACAAAAAAGAGTATTTTTTTATGATTTATTTATTAACACAAAGAAAACAATTTATTATATTTGTAATAAAAAGTAAAAATTAAAATTCTTAAAAAAAACTCGTCCATTTTTCAATTTATTATATTTTAACATTTCATGCAATATCTGAGTTTGACGATATACCTTCTACATTTTCGAACAAAAACAAGACACCATCCATGCAAATACTTATGCAGAAATTTCAAGGTAAGTTATTACAATTGAAGTAATTATCGATTAAATGGAAAATGGCTTGGCTCTTTGTTGTTTGGAGTGGTCAACAAAATAAAAACTCTTCAATGGTTTCTTCTTTACAAACAAATGAACTAAATGTTAAAAGTTGAGGGTTATTAATAATCTCAGTAGATTCATCTAAATGAATTGCAAACATAAAGGAAGGTTACTGAATAGACTAATCAAATAAAGGTTGGTAATGTACAATAATACTTAGGACAAGAACAACCCATATAAGATTCGTCAGCAGCGCGTAGAAGAAGTAGCCAACTGCTAGAAGTGATTCAAGTGAATTCCACAATGAATCTCCAACTTTAGAATATCTACCAACCACCCCACGCGGTCAGATGTGGCACAAGACCGAATTTAATATGAGGTATCCGAGCCCATGGACTCGACCAAAAATTCCCCGTAGACACCGTATAAAACGTGGTCAGGTAGCTGTTTCTCAAGACGAGACTCTGCCCTTCGACATAACCTCGTCTGGGGATCTTCTCTGCCCTGAGACAGTTTGACCAACACAGCTGGAGACGAATCTCCAACTCTAGGATATCTACCAACCACCCCATGCGGTCAGATATAGCACAAGGCCGAATTTAACGTGGGGTATCCGAGCCAGTAGGCTCGGACAAACATTTCCCGTAGACCCCGTATAAAACGTGGTCAGGTAGCTGTTTCATGAGACGAGACCCTTGCCCTTCGACATAGCCTTGTCTGGGGATCTTCTCTGACCAGAGACAGAGAGTTTGGCCAGCACAGCTGGAGACGAATCTCCAACTGCAGACAAACATACAGTATTTACTACTGTATTTGAATGTATATGAATGGGGACATGCCCATTATCGTCCGTAGATATGCTACATTTATTAGGTAAGAAATTCAGTCGTTCATGTTTTTTATATTAAAAATCCAAACGTCCAAATTCCAAACAATAATAAAATAAAAATAAAGAAAACATGGTCTCATGCCTATTAAATAAATTATTTGTATCTACAAACATGTGCACAAGAATTCAAGAGTTAAAAGTCTTGAAATAGTCTTTAGTTGATGTTTTAGAGCAATTGATACACAGAAAAAGATGTGCTTATATAATTTTATTAAATAATAATAAAAAAAATATCCTATTTAAAATAAATCCATTAAGTTTTTAGAAAAATGAATAAAAATAAAAATCCATTACTTCTTTATAAATTGCTTTGCTTACGTTTCAGATATGAAAGTGAGCAGACCTGGGCTTTCGAGAAAATAGTCTGGACGAAGAGGATGTGCTTTCCAAAAAAAAAAAAATAAAGCCTTGCTTGCTGTGAGCGATGAATAACGAATATGGTCACATAGTGAGTTCAATTCCTAGGTTGGTTAATACAGATATACTCAGATTAAGTGAAAACAGGATTAGCAATACCTGAACAGTGAGAAAATTATCAACTTTATTTAGTATTTTGAAATTTTTGAATAAATAAATTTTGTTTTGAAATAAATTACTACTCTTTTAATTTATTCTTGCTACACACAAAACTAAGAATTAATGTCCCCACCCTACACACAACCTCAACAGATGTAAAATAACTGAAATTTCAATGGTTAAAAAATGGTTTCGAGCAAATGAAGCTTGTAGGTCTTGGCGAGGACTTCGTCGAATCTTGTGGACTGGCACTAGAGAATCGCAAAGAATTGTTTCAAATGGCAGATACTACATCACTTGAGAAACTTCAAAATGGATAGCACATGTAACTCGAAGAGAAAATATTGACAATCAAGATTTTGATATTCCACTCTACTTCAAGCAAAAGGTTAGAAAGGAAATCCTCATCGGTACTGGAAAGAACGATAACTGTTAGTAGAAATGATAAATCTATTTTCCTAAAAAATTGTCTTAATAGAAAGATTTAATAGATTTCAACCAAACATAATACAGTGTAACCCTGATATAAGAGACCCTGATATAAGAGAAACCCGGATGGAAGAGAGATTTTCTCTGGTCCCATATTAGAGCCATACTTACCTAAACAAAATAGACCAAACCCGGATATAAGAGACTTCTTCTCCGGTCCCGGCAACTCTCTTATATCCGGGTTACACTGTACTGGCTTCTCAGGCAATGAATGCTGAATGTTTTCTTATATGGAAACTGCTAATATTACTATTGCCCTTAGGGTTATATTTTAAACAGGAAGCAAGCATGAAATACAGCTCAAACTTGACAATTTTCCTGAACATGACCCGGCTTGCCTAAAATTGCCTATGCTTATTATTGTTATTATCATTATTATTAGAAGAAGAAAAAGATGGGGAGGAGGGTGAAGAATACGATGAAGGATGAGAAAATGGAGAAGAAAACGAAAAAGCAAAGAAGGGGTAAAAGAAGAGGAAGAAAACAAAAGGAGAAAAAGAAGAAGAAAAGAAAAGAAGAAAACCAAAAGATGACAAAGAAGAAGAAGAAGAAGAAGAAGAAGAAGAAGAAGAAGGCGAGGAAGAACGTAATGAATAAGAGGAGGATGATGAACATGAAGTAGAAAGTGAAGACGGCAAAAAGAAGGAGACAACGGTATAAGTATATATCTTTTATTGAAGGTGAATTTTCTGTTTCATGAAACAAAGAATAATTAAATCTCATCTAGATAATTTCTTCTAAGAAGGTTAACGAAATGAAATGTCTAACAAAGAAATGTCTAATTTACAAATTATTTTCACTATTCACGTGATGGGTTTTCTTTGTGTTTACAATGACGACAGAAAGTAATTAGTAACAGAAAACAAAAAAAAAACTTTCATTTATTCCTAGTAAGTTCCCATTAACAAAAAAAAAATTTATTAAGAACTACAAAGGACAAGAAATTGTGGAGAGCCATAATCGTCAACATCCTGAAGGGACACGGCACATCGAAGAAAACGTTTCTATTGAAGAAATACAACGAAAGGTAGAAAATATATAAGGGGTAAAAAAAAAGTGTTGTTCTGTATGATTGCTTTTTCAAAGTACACAAATATATATTTTTATCTGGATCTTAATAATGGAAAAGTATAGTCTTAGATCAAATGATTACCAATGGCAGTTGTTATTGTTAATGACAAATAAATGGATAAAAATCTTTAATATCTGCTTGCATAAAAGTGCAATTATTTTTGTTTGTAATATTGTTGAACTAATTGATGGTTTCTTTTGTATTCTTCCATTGATTTATATTTAGTATCTTTCGAAATTTTGAACATGTTTTTCTATTATTAGTTTGCTAATTTTTCCTATATTACTTTTTGCAGCATTTAATAATCTACATGTAGTCTTATTATTTTTAAAAAAAAAACTTTATATATTATATTTATCTTTATATCATCTTTCAGTTTAATAAATGGTTCTACTTAAGTTCATTGTTTTATTCTATAATTTTTGCTTCTTTACTTATGTTATATTCCGATTCATTGTTACTAGTTTTATAAAATCTATGTACCTTTTACGATTAGTTTATTATAATTAATAGGATCCATTTTATATATTGTTCTTGATATATATATATATATATATATATATATATATATATATATATATATATATACATATACATATATATATATACATATATATATACATATATATATATACATATATATATATACATATATATATATATACATACATATATATATACATACATATATATACATACATATATATACATATATATATATATACATATATATATACATATATATATATATACATATATATATACATATATATATATATACATATATATACATATATATATATATACATATATATACATATATATATATATATACATATATATACATATATATATATATACATATATATATACATATATATATATATATACATATATATATACATATATATATATATATACATATATATATACATATATATATATATATACATATATATATACATATATATATATATATACATATATATATATATATACATATATATATACATATATATATACATATATATATATATATATACATATATATATATATATATACATATATATATATATATATATATATATACATATATATACAGTGCTGTTCGATAAAAGTGACTCACCTGATTTTTTTTTTACTAAATGTTCTTTTCTCCGATGAAACCAAAGTTGAGCTAAATTCAAAGGATAAGCGATCCGAAGAAGAATCTTTGAAAAGCTCTTTGAATTTAGCAGTAAGTACTGTCAAGCATCCGTTCAATATAATGTTCTGGTGGATGCTTTTCTTTTCATGGAATTGGTTTCTTAAAACCCACTGAAAAGACCCCCAGGAGCGAGCAGTACAAGAGAATTTTAGAGTCTTGTCTGCTCCCTTCTGCTGAAAGGGTGCAAATCGACCTCACCAAGCTCATTTTTATGCAGGATAATGCTCCCTGTCACAAATAAAAATTGATGAAGGAATACTTTGATAAGAAGCAGGTGAGTGTTATGACATGGCCGCCCCAATCTCCTGACCTCAACCCCAAAGAAAACTTATGGAGCATTATAAAGTAGAGGCTCTCGAGAAAGCAGTTGAGCAACATGCTCTATAAGTTAATTAAGTTAAGTTTTATTTTATTGATTTGTTAGCGAAGTGATTTCGCCATTAATTACATTAACTTTACTGATTAATTTTTTGTATGATTAGTTCTTTATAATATATATATATATATATATATATATATATATATATATATATATATACACAACGCGAAAGCACGTGCGATGCCCTGCTCTCGTCAGTCAGAGAAGGTGACACGGTTTCGGTGACTAAAGCAGTACTGCCACCCGTGGCGCCACCAGCAGCTTTTGCCACCGGACAGGCTATTGTTTTTTTTATACGTGTCAGTTTATTGCGATTTCTTGCTATTTCGAAGGGCAGAGTATCGTCTCGGGAAACAGCTACCCGACCCCGTTTTATACGAGGTCTAGGGGGAATTTTTGCCTAGCCTACGGGCTCGGGAACGCACATTAAATCCGGCCTTGTGCAATATGTAACTGCGTGAGGCAGTTGCTAGATACTCAAACGGGAATCTTTTTCAGCTGTGCTGATCAAGCTCTCTGCCTCCGATCAGAGAAGATCCCCAGACGAGACTATGCCGAAGGGCAGAGTCTCGTCTCGGGAAACAGCTACCCGACCCCTTTTATACGGGGTCTACGGAAAATCTTTGGCTGAGCCTACGGGTTCGGATGCCCCACATTAAACCCGGCCTTGTGCCACATCTGATCGCGTAGGGAGGTTAGTAAATACACTAGCTGGGATCTGTTACTCAGATCTTGGCTGTTGTCGAACTCTCTGCCTTCGGGGAGAGAGGAACCCAACCGAGGCTATGTAAATATTGTCTAACTGGGATTTGTTGAGTACGACTCAGACTTTCCCGAGAACTACCGACCTTCCAATAGTAGCACTCACTACTGGATTGTCTTGTGCATAACTGTTAACTTTATTCTTATTGTACTTGTTTTTTACAATAAACCTTTACTTATTTTATCCACCTTCTTTTTCAAGTATATATTCCTAACGACAGAAATTCTTTTACCATTTTTTTCATTATTGTTTCTCGATAAGATTCCTTTTAGCTTTACGTTTTGCTTTTCTTTTATCAATTTGTAAGCGTTCTGAAAGCAAAGGAAGTATTTGTCGCAGATTACTTCCACTCTAAGTCCAGATTCGAATATCGTGGGCAGAAAAAATGCTGAAAACTCGAGATACGTCTGATGACTCCTCAGGAGACGACTCTCTGACACGCGTAAGGGAAATAGTGCCATTACGTCGAAGCACCAGGATAAAGAGACCTGCTCCAGGTTGTTCGATTTGTGATAGTGAGATCAAGGGGGAGTATAGCGAAGAAAACGGCGACTTTTTCCGTCGTAGAATACACGCGACACGCTGTCGCTTGGTTTGACGAGAAGTTCTGTGTCTGTGGAAGCATCGGATTCGCAGATCTCAATCATCTGCTCACTGTCAGACGATGAATCATCATTGGATTCGCTCGGCGATGTATCAGAATCAACGAAAAGGCGAAGATCTTTTACATGCCGTGGCATCCCGTCAACTAGTACGTTTTGTGGACTTATAATGTCCGTCACGCGACCCACTTGATACCTGGAGGTACACCGGCCATGGGGAGCTTTCACCCATACTCTGTTCCCAACTTTGTATATATTGTGATGCCTACAATGATCAGGTGGTAATGTAGTAATTCCCTTCACTTTCAGTTGGTAACGGTGAACCATATTGGCAGGCGCACTTGTCGACGATATATCATCCTTCGGCGTGATATTATGCCAGTATACTGCCTCCATTATCGAACATTGCTTTCTTGCTGCAATTCGCTTTATACTCCGATGAGATCTTTCCACTATACCGTTTCCTGCAGGAACATAGGCGCAGCGAAAACGAAGTTGGACTCCCCAGTCATCCAGGAAATCTTTAAAGGACTTACTGCGAAATTCAGTATCATTGTCGGTCAGGATTTCTGATGGTGGGCCTCGTTCAAAAAAAATACTTTCTAACTGCCGAATGACGCTTCTCGAGTCTTGTTGAAGCAGGCGTCGCCATATCGCAAATCTACTAGGGCCACAATATATTAACGTAAGGTAGTGTTGCCCATCGTAATGTGTAATGTCCATTCCTAAGCGGGTCCAGATTTCAGTCACACTTAGGTTGCCACGAGGCCAACGACTTGAGGGTGGGTCAATTGACTGGCATTCTTTACATTTTCTGACCACTGCCTTGACAGCCGCCTTGGATGTCGTAGGGTAGACTCGTCTTACAACATATAGCGTCCGCCTGACGCCAGGGTGTCCACTTTGGCAATGTATGGCACGTATCTGATCAGGAGAGGTTTCGTTCACCATGGAAGCGCATATCGGGCGTATTGGTTCGGTTTCCTTCTTTACCATATCATACCATCGTTGCGGTACTCTGGTACTTATCCGCTCAATTCTCACTCGACGTTACTAATCGTATCGTGATCAATAAGTTATACTCTTGAATAAGCTTTTCAAGAGTACTCAAACGCCTCCGGATCAGCATCTCACTTGCCGCCTTAGTTCGTATTCTGGCTTTACCAGTGAGCATGTTTGATACCCACCGGTGCACACACGCGGAGTCCGTGAAGAGATGTAGCTCCGTTGCGCTCCACTGTAATGCTAAATTGACGCCCTTCAGAGTAGCATCCAATTCTGATAAATTGATATGTTGGGCGTCCTTCACAGGTCGCAGCCAACATGCGTCTTCTACAACGCTTCCGTTAACCTCCAACGAAACCCCTGTGGCGAGAGAACTTGCATCGACCCATACCTCATAAGCATGTCCGCTTGTGCACCACTTACCGTGTGCAGGGTCGTTCTGGCGTATTCTTTCCGCTATGTCCTCAATCATGTTCTTAAGGGGAGCATCTGTCACTTCGTCGTCTCAACCAGACGTGATCGATACTGTCCTGCGTTTTACAAATGATGCCGCAACTCGAAGCCACCCACATACAGGAACGTGACCCACCAGTTTTCCACACCAAGAGAAGATGTTACGTCGTGTTAGGACCTCAGGAACTGATGGAATGCCATTTTCACGTGTCCACTTAAGCGTGTTGTTATCTTCTGCGACGTGCAAACCCAACACACGTGTGCCGTCCCGTAACCGCTCCGGATCCTTACAGGTCAAACCAAACGTAGCCAAGTGCTTTTTCACGTGAGCTGCTGAAATCATGCTCTCGTCAACATAAATATCATCAGTATATGATGAGGTTGCCTGTCAAACTGACTCGTCTTTCGCTAACGCGGCGTCCACAATGGCCTTCATTATGGCTGGTGCAACATTCAACCCGAAACCCATTCGGGTCAAGCAATATCTTCGTCCCTTGAAGATTACAGTTTGAAAGGGCCACAGTGACTTATGGATATGTACTTGCAAATAAGCCTGCCTTAGGTCAAGGATAGCGACTTCCGGTCCTTTTTTACGCCACTCCCTCAGTTTCTGTGCGCACACGTCAGCATTGGCTGTGTGTGCGTCGAGACACTCATTCAGCTCTCGATAGTCTAATACTGGCCGCACTTTATTTTTGTTTTTCTGCACCACCGCCATCAACGGAATTAAACCTTTTGGAGGACCGAGTTCCTTTTCAGGATAAGGCTGCAACCAACCGTTATCAAGCCAGGTCTTCAGCTCTTGGTCGTATTCCTCCTTGACTCCCTTTGGTATTGGGTACTCGGGCATCCGATTTCGCAAACTCTCCGGTGATCGACCATTAGACCACTTCCATGATGCGACCCATATCTTTTGGCTTGGGTCGAATTCGGCACAGAAATCAGGTTCTTCTATTTTAATGGCGGCACAACAGACTATTCCACGCTTGGGAAACCGTATATCGCCACTCTCTGTTATTTGGATTCCGCCCAAATTTTTAATGGCGTCAAACCCGAGCAACAAGTCGAAACCCAATAGCTCTCCATCCACTACCAAGGCTTCTATCTTAAGGGGGTTTGCGTTATCCACGTCAAGCTTGATACTTCCAACTCCGCAACATTTGAGAGTATTTCCGTTTACGGTGAGTACGTCAACCTCCGTCTCCCGCCAGGATTGACAGGCTGACTTACTCACGAGCGTCTGTGAGCAGCCAGTGTCCACCAGTGCCATTCTCTTAATTCCGTCCACGTAAATACCCAAGACAGGTAGCGCCTCATTCATAACTCGCTTAGGGAAGAGACCGGCGCTGACGTCTTTTCCCGGACACCATGAAGCAATGTGGCCTATCTCTCGACACCGGAAGCAACGCATTGTTGCACGTGACCTGCGTGGCTGGCGGGCGTCTTCCCGTCGAACCGGACAGTCCCTGGAAAAGTGATTCCACCCAGAGCATCGATAGCATCGCATACCCTCCCGACGTTTAACATATGGTGGTTTATCAGCTCCGCCTGGTAAAATGGTAGCTGCAACCATTTTCTCAGTTGCATTTTGATTTTTCATTATGGCTCGAGCTCGGTCCAACAGTTGGTTTGTATTCATGTCTTCCATCCTGGAAGACGCGCGCAGTAGTTTCTTGACGTACGCTGGTAACCCTGCTATGAACGCACATGCTAGTCCTTGCTCGGATATCCCGCCAAAAAGACCTGCTAGCTTCTTCAAGTCGGCTAGGAACACGTCGACGGATTCGTCCGGGCGCAGTCGGCGTTCCACGAACTGTTCGTAAGCCAAGAAACGATCCGGCGCAAAGGCAATCCGCAAGGCTCGTTTTATCTGCTCGACATCAGATTTTTGCTCCGAGTTTAACTGTTGGTAAACAGAAAATGCTCCGCCCGTCAACCTCAGAGGAAGAACACGTTCAACCTTTTTAATCCCACACATGTCACAAACAAGTTCTGCCTTCTCAATCCATTCAGTAACTGCTTGTCCGGCCACTGATCCATCAAACTCTGGAATTAACTTGACGTCAAATGTCTTATCCGTCATACTGCCGAAATAACTTGTAAGCGTTCTGAAAGCAAAGGAAGTATTTGTCGCAGATTACTTCCACAAGACAAAGAAGAATCACTCTAAGTCCAGACTCGAATATCGTGGGCAGAAAGAAATGCTGAAAACTCGATTCGCCGGTACTATTTCAAATCACAATGCGTGTAACCAGTCAGAAAAATAACTCACTCACTAACAAACGCCGAAACCAAAAATGCCCGAATTTTTCATTATTTATTTCATACTTACGTACAAAATTGTGGCACAAGGCCGAAAAAGGGGAGGGGTAAAGGCTGGTCAACACTAACTATCTTATACCTAGCTAATCAGATTCACGACCCATTCATACATTACAATTTACCCGTTCACCACAAGAACTCATCCATCACCATTCAATCCTCCATCCACCATAATACCACATCCTCTCAAGGGGAACCTATAAAACGCACCCCATGCCATAAAAAATTGTATGATAATAAACAATATACATTAAAATTCTAATAATGATCAATGAAAGGGGAGGGAGATGAACCCAATAATAATAAACTAAAATTAACACAAAATACAAACTAAACGTAATTGATGTTAGTAGGGACCGCCCAACCCTTAAAACAGAGAGGCCGCTGTATTCGGTCCAAAGGACAGAATCAAGAGGGGGAAAATATTATACGGACCTGGAAAAATATAAAGTTGACCCAGTCGAGATGAATGCCCGAATTTTTCCCCCCGAATTGAGAACATCAACAGCTTTTATCGGCAGAACCTATTTCTTCCATTCGTCGACAGCTGGGATAGGATTTTCCGTAATTTGCATATCAAAATACTTTTATAGCGACTCCTGCGACTGACTTGTTTTTTCTTTAATTCAATAATTCCATTTTCAGCATGTTATGCGGAATACGTGCCCTTCTGTTTGGTAAGTAGTTTTCTTTTTCGCCACTTTTTCCGTCGTAGAATACACGCGACACGCTGTCGCTTGGTTTGACGAGGTAAGTCGCCGTTTTCTTCGCTATACAATTTCTTTTTCTCTTCCTATACTTGTCGTGTTTGTTCGAATAAGTTGCTAGAATGTGCAACGTTTCAGTCACTATTGTGCCAGTTATCTCTGGGATGTTTATGGTCTATACCATTGAAATTAATGTCCTTCATTGAACAAAGCCGGAATAGATCCTAGTTTCTCATCGCTTCAGAAGTCTTCGTTGCTGCCATCATTTATACTGCAAGAATTCTTCGAAAAGTTTTTGAGCTGTGAGGTGTCTTGTCAGTAATATGCCTCAAAAACAGAATTTTCATTGACGAAAGCGTAATCATTGATAATTTTGTTTATGATAACAATAAACACTTCATAAATAACATGGGTAATAATAAACACATTAAAAATAAATATACCTTTTTATTGAATTAGTTGACATCATTCACGGGAAGGATGTACTCTGAGGAGCAGTGACAAGGACGTTGATATTTGATGAGCTTTAATTGTAAAGCAATACGATTTATTTACCGATCTTCTTTTAAAGACCAGGCATTTTTCAAATCCCTGGATAGTCTCATCTATCCCCAGAAGTCGGTGTCAATCATTTTGGGAACACTTGCTCCATAACAAGCCTTCCTGAAGTCTATTTTGGTGGCTAAGCAACAGTAGACGGAACAACTAGCGGTGTTCGACCTCACGATCAAATGGTGTGGAAGACAAACATATGAAACATGGCTCTATCGTCGACATTACATTTCTTACGATACGGATTCACTTGTCACAGCGCAGTTAACCTTTTGTTTTGTTTTTTTAACTTCATAAACCGGTTAGTCTGAATTTATTTAAGCTGTGTCTCGGGAGAATGGGACTAAAAACGACGATGACATTTGCTTGCCCATTATGTGAATATTTAGGCATGAGGGAGTTTAGAATGTTACTTATTTATTTTTTTTCATAATTTAGAACGGAAAACCGAGCTTTTGACTGTCAATTTTCATAACCTCGCCCCCCCCCCCACCAAAAAAAAATCCCAATCTAAAACTGTTTGAAGTGAAAAAATGTTGAAAAATTATTGGCTTAACCCATTTCGTAAAATTTGACCAAATGACTACAAATGACACAAATCTTTCGAAAGGACCGAAAACTTTTCAGCACATCCGCGTATATTAAACCCTTAATTATACTGATATTATCATCAGAATGTTCTTAGTTTAAGAAAGATTATGCCTAGAATTCTCGTGTATTATTAGGTTGGTGCAAAAATAATGACGTAATAGTGTCGTTTTTTGACGTATTTTTTAACGTCAAAAAACGACATTATTACGTCATTATTTTTTGCACCAACCTAATACTTTCTATTTTTCAGTGCAAAAATAAGACAAATTCTCGCACCTCTACTGTGTATCATGAGCAACAAACGAAAATGTCCGTTATGCCATGCCTTTTGGCAAAGGTTTCTCTTCTTTTTCCCCTTAAATCGTCAATGGTTACACAATTTACTGCACTTGAGAGAGTTTGGCACATCTTCATTTTTTTTTTTTTTCATTCATTATTACAACTGAAAGGCTCCTTCATTTACTTTTTAATGTTGGTGAAATAACACTGAAATGGCAGAAAGAAAGTGAGACTGACATAGTGAATGATAAGTTCACTTTCGTGATAGAGCGGCCTCAGGTGACTCTCAGTGAAATTGTAATCCTGTCGGCCAAAGTAATGATAGGGCTCTATTATTCAATATGGCTTGAGGAACTGTTAGATCGGATTTGTGAAGAAGCCAACACTGAAACTGGCGTTAAGAACCAGAAAAGGCACATCACGCGTGGAGTCGGTGAGATTTTGGTTTTAACTGAGAATGAATCAAGTAACAGCGCAGAAATTGAAATCGGTGAGCAAAGTTCAAATTCCAACTTAGCCTCCTGTGTTTACTTTCACACAAATACACTTGGGAATTGGATGAATCTGCCTCTTCCCTCCCTTCTCATCTATGAGATAAACTGGGCTCTCTAGTCTTGGGTAACAAAGAGTCTAAAAAGAAGGAAAACACTGAATTTCAAACGACGGAGAAGATAACGGGAAACCACTCCATCAGTTTTCCAAATAATGTATGTCAATATGCAAATAATCAAGAAATGAAGAGAGTGGAGAGCTATGATCGCCTACGTCCTGAAGAGATGTGACGTTAAAATAAAATCGTGGGTTATTACCTAGTTTTTTTCATCAGCTTGACATGATCCTCAGGAAGGGTTACCGTATTTTCTACTGTATAATACGACTTCGGTATATGACGCCGTGTTTCTGAAACTAAATGCATCCTTACTACGACCCCGTAATGCAGCCAACAGAAATGTGGTTCTACTGAAAGATGCTGAAGACGGGCCGAATATGTGACTAACGACAAGGTTTTGGAGAGAATGGAAACAAAAAGGAAACTTATACTTAACACCAGGAAAAGGCAGCTGAAATTCCTTGGGCACGTAATGAGGAGGAAGGGCTTGGAAAATCTGATACTCACAGAACCGATTAAGGAAAAGTGGGACAGAGAAAAGCAGCGCGTAACATACTTGATGAACTTGAGTAAATGGATGGAAGAACAGGTTTTGGGAGAAATAACAAAGGCACAACCTATTAAGAGCTACAATGGACAGGAAGACGTGGAGGGCCATGATCACCTACGTTTTGAAAGGACATGGCACATAAAAGAAAAAGTATAGCCAACCCAATGCAATTTTTTAAAACTTGTACCATTTTATCCATTAAAATCTCAATGCTGAATACATATAAATTATCGTAATATTTTACGATTTAAAATTACAAGTGCACACTATACAGCGATATAATTAAGTCGAGATTGCATATCTATTTTGCATTGTTTTAAGTTTCTCGAATCTTTTTGACGTTTCAAACAGGATACTTTTTGTCAACAAACGGAGGAATATGAAACAACAGCAAGGAATTATCATTCATTTGTCAAGCCTTTTCGTTGGGATAAAAGTGTAGCATCTGTTCACTCCTTATTTTAGATGTGAGAAGGCGTCTGGTTCAGGGGATTCCAACAGCGGCAGCACCTTCCTCATTGCACTAAGAGAGGTTGGGTCGGTCTAATATTAATACAAGCGTCACAGTGGTCGCAAAAATTGGGAAATTTTTGTCCTTCGCCCATGTGTATATCCATGTCTAGGGGTAACCCATGTAACCCCAGCTTGGTGGGAATGGCTTGTGAATAATTGCCCCGTTTTTCAAGCGGAAAAAATATCACTGACACAAGAATTATTCTTTTTAATGTTACTGAAATATGAGAGAGTTTGTGTATTCTCGCTATTTTTTTATCAATTTTGGTAAATTTCCAGTCCTTAAGACAAGACATTCAATTACGCTGATTGACAAAAAGAACAAATATTGCCGACATATCTGCCTACTTTGTCGAGCGTATTTGCAACTGTAGAATCAGATTCCTACATTTTTTTAAATCTTAAATTTTGTGCAAGTTAAACACATAGAGGGCCCCAACCAAATATAACAACTGATGCATTTTGATTGGTTGTAAAATATTAATTAGGTGTCGTCAACTACGACAAGTACTGACGCAAATTTTGACCTCTAGTTGACGCCATAAAATGTAAACATGTTCACGAGCCTCCCCACGTGACCAAGAGAACTAATAAAACGAAACTTCGACGCGACTTGGTCAGTGGGCACTTAAAATATTGCTTGACGTTTTTGTCGTGATTTTTCACTGTTGCGGACAGCTTATTATCGCTTGTGATCATGCGGGCTGGGTTCTGTCGAACTCCCTAATGCAGGGAGGAACTCGGAGGAAGCTTTGCCGAAGGGCAAGGTTTCCTTCGGGGAGGTAGACAGGACCTGAACCCGTCCAGGCGGGTTCAAAGGTCATATTTTTGGCCGAGCCTACGGGCTCGCGGGCTACCCACATTAAACCTGCCTTGTGCCACATTTAATCCTCGTGGGTGGATTAATAAATATAAGCTTATTATCGCTCGACTCTTTTTTTGGAATTTACCCTTCATTTTGGTTAAAGTTTGTTTATTTTACTTTTACATTTTTTGCGACTGCATTGAAAAAGTTTTTTGATTTTTCTTTCTTCTCTCCATTTTATTTTTACCCCCCTCCACCTTTAATTTTTGCACTTTTTCTTTTTATTCCAGTTTTCCTATTTGTTTTTCATTTTTAACCCGCTTTAATTTTTTGCTCTTTTTTCTTTTTATTCCAGTTTTCCTTTTTGATTTTCATTTTTACCCCTTTAATTTTTGCAGTTTTTTCTTTTTTTTTAATTCTTATTTCTACCCCCTTTCATTTTTGCTCTTTTATTCTAGTCTTCCTTTTTAATTTTCATTTTCTTTAATTTCTTTTTTAAATCTATCTTTGTTTTCTTTATTCTGTGTTTCGCTTTATTTTTGATTAATTTATTTATTTAATTGTTTCTTTCCATCCTTTAATTTTTACGTGTTTATTGTTTGTAATCGTTTGTATTGTCCAATTTATTTGTTTTTTTTCTTTTGGTTCGACTCGATTTTCATAGGGTCGGCCATTTCGTTTTTTTGTAACTAGCTCCGGCTATTGTCCTCGTTTCGTATTTTTTTGTTTATTGACGTCGGCCATTTTGATTTTTTTTTAATTTTGTTTTCCGTTTTCATCGTCTAACGTTTTTTATTTTATTGTTTATTTTCTTTTACGCGTTTTCTTTTATTGTTTCGCCTTTAGGCGATATTTATTCTATATTGTTTTTTCTATTTTTTATTGTATTTTTTAAAATTTGTTTTACGTATAAGTGAACCGTGTTTTTTGTTCTTTTCGTCATGTAATTATTTTTGTGTGTGCATATTTATTTTATTTTGTTCAATGTTGTCTCGCTTTCGGGTGAGCTTGTTTATTTTTTGATTTAATTTATTTAATTTTTTTTTTAACTTTTGCCCATAAATTTGTTTAACTATTTCCCATCCACCCCCACTTTTTCTCCCCCTTCTCTGTTAAAAAATGGATAAGAAAGAAAAAAAAGTTCCTTCCTTTTTAATATTAAAAAAAAGTCTAAAATCGCTGCTTTTCGACGCACTGTGAGGAAACACCTCTTTAACCCTAAAAAAGATCCTCCGGACAAAGACAATAAGTATGAATATCCTGATCTGCCCACAGTTTCAACAAATGAGGAAATTGTGCATGTACTGAAAAAAGTCTCCAAAAATATGGAGGCCGAAAAGAGCAACAACTGTGACCAAGCTAATGACAACTCAACTGCTAATGCAGAGGCCGGGGAATTGCCCTCTTGTTGGAAGTCCCCTCCTAAATGCATAATCGACATTGCGGAGTTCTTTGATCGTGCCAAGGGTTACGCACACCTTGTGGTGGAAGGCGGGCTCTTGATCCAATAGAACTGAAGAAAGTCGAGAAAAGAATAGTGTCAGTTTTTGTCGTCGACAAGCGATCTCGCAAAATTTGACGTCCGACTAAAGACACAGTGTTCAAATCACTCGAGTCCCTGGGGTTTGAGCCCCTCCGAATTGTTAAGGGCAAAAGATTTTTCATGTGGGACATGCTGCTACCCACCGCCGATGACTGCATAAAAGCAACAACTCGGGATCTGATTACGAAAGATCTAATCCTTCGTACAGAGTACGAGGGCCGGTTAAGTACCAAGTAGCGGTATATGAGGTCCCTCCTCGAGTTATCGGAGAACACCTGGGGCATTCTTATCCCAATACGGGGAGATTCTGGGTGCTTCTTGTGATAGCCTGACTGGGGGATGGAGCTTTGACATGATGCTCGATCAAAAAGCCTTCGGCTCTATTCCCAACTGTCTTGATGTTGGTGACCTGAAGCTGCCGGTCATCGTAAGTGTGGAGTGACTGGTCACCTCTCCTCTTCCTGCCCAGAGAAGAAGGCCTCTGGATCTCAGGTCCCAATCGACCAAACTCCCCCTCTGACCGAGTCTTCTAAATCCGCCACGCCTGTAATGGGCACGCCGGCTACCAGAACCGGAGCGGTTGTACCCCCGGTTGGGTCTTCATCAAAGCCCCCATTCCCCGAAGAGCCTTCTTCCACTGCAAGTGTGGTTGAGGAGAAGGAAAAGGGGGAATAGCAGGTAGTCGGCAGGGCCAGAGGGAAGCGTCAGACAGCGGAGCCTCAGTCCCCTGAAGCCCCGGGGACGAAAGACACATACAGCCCCACTCCCTCTGACAACAGTAAGGGCGATGCCCCGGCCTCTATGCAGACCATTGAAGAATTAAAAAAGTACGATCCTGGTTATAGTAAAACAGAAAAAATTAAGGAGCTGAAAATTAAATAGGATGAACAAAGGAAAAAATCGTCTCCATCTAAGATCTCTCCCATCTCGCAGTCTTCACAGCCCTCTACATCCCGTCAACCTAAGGCCCCCTCTACAAAGAAATCCACTCCCTCCTCATCCTCCGACCCACCACCTTCTCCCCGTCCCTTGACCTCTCTTTATAGAGGGAGGCCTCCATTTGCTTCTCCTTCCACTTCTGCCCAGTCCCAAATTCCTCTCAGTAGAGACCTCAGCCCATTTAAACAACCCTTTACGCCCCACAATACCCCCAGTCCTTCCCCCACTAAATCGCCTGTAATGCCTCCTCCGTCTAAAAGACACAGAAGCTCTACCCAAGATTCTACAGAAAAAAAAGAAAAAAGCTAAATGCATTTTTAACCCAGGGACTGAGGTTTGCAAAATTTCTCCGTTACAAGCGGAGAAGGCAAAAGACTATGGAAATAGAATTACTAATTTAAAATACTTACTGTCGATTAAGTTTGCTGACAAGGACATAGATGACCCTAACAACTTCCCTAACGCGCAAAGGATGTTAACAGTGGTCAGATCCGACCCGGGCGCGAAACAGATTTGGGTCATGTTGGACGAGGCTATAACTTCGTTCAACATGACCCCGCCCATCGCTGTTACTGAAAATGACAAGTTGAAAAAAATGAAGCAATTTTGTGCACCCCTCCCTTTATAGAGCACTAAAGTTGACTTTCCCCTGGGATATCGGCGGAATCTCCCAAGACGGTACCATCAAAACTGAAATGAGCCATGGCTGTCGGTATCCTTACCCCAGCCATGTTTAATTCAGGTAGACAACCCTAATCGGTCTTCTCGATGGCGCTCTGGTTAGCCACTTTAAATGTGCGGGGCCTGAGATCCGAGTCTCGCAGGGCAAGGCTCTCTCGTGACCTTCAGCGCCTCGGGGTGAATATTTGTTGTGTGCAAGAGACCCGGTTTTCTTCTCATGACCGTGAGGATATACTGTCTAAGAGGTTCGCCCTTTATTCAGCATGTTTTGATGGTCGTTCGAGGGGTGTCTCTTGGCTAGTGAGCAGGTCTTTGAAGGCTGCATGTACCCTTGTCTTCGCAGATCCGGCGGGCAGGCTTTGTGTGCTGGATGCTACCATAAAGGATAAGGCTTTGCGTCTCATTGGGGTTTATGCGCCCAATAACCATGGTGAGCGGCCTGCTTTGTTTCGGCAGATCGAGCCGTTTTTGATGACTTCTCGTCGGGTAGTTTTAGCGGGGATTGGAATGCCGTCCTTGAGCCCGATATAGATCGTATAGGGCAAAATCCGGGTACTAACAATCCTGATGTGAACGCATTTCGGGACTTTATCGGCGGTTTTGATCTTGTCGATAAGTTCCGGAATGAGCACCCTCGGGAGGTAGCATGGACTTGGACAAATAGTGGCAACTCGGCTCCTGGCACGCTTGCGAGCTACCTTGACCGAGTCTTAGTTAAGAGAGTCGATGTAGGGCTCTTAGGGAGTCCAAGTTCCCGCTATATAGTTTATACGGATCATAGGCTTGTCCGGGTCCGTGTAAACTGATAAGCCTAAGGTTAGAATGGCTGGTTACTGGAAATTTAACTGTTCATTATTTGGTGAGCAGGGTTTCCGGGACCAGCTGCTACTAATGATTCAGAGGGAATTAACGGGGGCGGTTGTGGGATAAATTAAAATGCAAAATTAAAACGTTTGCTGCCGATTTTAGTTGTCGACTCAATCTAGATAGATTAGCGACGCAAACGGCTTTAGAAGAAAAAGTTGATCGGGCCGCGAAATCCCGTGTTAGTGGGGAAATAGCCTTAGCTAAAGAAGAGTTGTCCTTCTTGCTTATCAAGAAGGATCAAGCTCTGGTAGTTAGGGCTAGGCTAAAAAGAATGTCTTCTGAGGCGACGAACATGGCCGCTGAACTGCGTGCAGAGGAGAATCAGAACGCGTCTAGGGGACATATAGCGTGCGTCACATTGCCGGATAAGCCGACCGTGACTACAAACGCGGGCATATGCGAGGCCTTTCGAGATTACTTTCAGGATCTTTTCACCAGGGAGCCCGGTCTGAGCTCTGCTCAGTTCGACGCCTATTTAGCTGACTTTCCCTGCCTTGAGGCAGCTGAAGCGGCTAGGTGCGAGGGTCCCATTACAGAGTTGGAAATCTGGGAAGCGCTGAAGCAGGTTAGCCTGGATAAGTCTCCGGGACTAGATGGTCTTCCCTAGGAAGTTTACTTGAGGTTGTTGCCCGTTTTTGTTCCTTTGCTAGAACTGATTTTCAACCACTGGATGAAGCAGGGGTCTATACCTCAACGCTTCACCAGGGGTGTGATCAAGTTGCTGCGTAAGGACAAGAACGGTTGGGATGGGTTAGGGAATTTTCGCCCTTTAACCATGTTAAATACTGAGTTAAAGATTTTGGCGAAGATCTTAGCCAACCGTTTGCAGCTTGTCCTGTCTAGTCTGATTGGCCCCGAACAGACTTGTGGTATGAAGGGCAGGACTATTCAGGATAACCTTCATATGGTAGGCTTGATCTTAGAACAAGTCGACAGTGAAGCCGCGCTGATAAATTTAGATCAGTCCAAGGCCTTCGATAGGGTTGACCATCTGTTTCTGGAGGCTGTCCTTTCGGCGGCCGGTTTCGGAGCCGACTTTCGCTCCTGGATCCGACTTTTGTATGCAAGCCCTGGTGCGCTGGTGGAAGTGAATGGGGTAAGATCGAAACCTTTCGTATTGTCTCGCTCCATTCGTCAAGGTTTTCCGCTTTCGCCTTTGCTTTACGTTCTTGCGTTGGAACCTTTCCTTCGCAAGTTAAAGGCGAATCCGGTCCTGCGCGGAATTTCCCTGCCTGAGGCTACCACCTCTGCATATGCTGACGACGTTTCGGTTCTTGTGTCGAGCAGAGCCGTGATTGACGAAGTCAGCAAAGAGATCAGTGGCTATGAGATGGTGATAGGGGCCAAGATCAACCGCGATAAGTCTGTTGGCTTGCGGTTGGGTGTGTGGAAGGGAGTTTCTCTTACTCGGCGTCTGGTTCGGTCTGATCTCCAGTTGGAAATGAATTGGTCGGAGGTGCAAGGGAAGGTCGAGATCGCGGTTAATCTGTGGGCTCGGAGGAGACTTTCTTTGTTTGTTTGGGTTTTATGGCATATCAACCACTGTGGGTTATTTAATGCCAAATCCAGTTTATATGAATTTTAAATGCCTATTTTGTATGGAATAAAAAATGTATAGCTGGCAACATTATTGTTTCTAAAAAACAACGTATAGCTGGTAACATTATTCCTTTACAAAAAAACGTATAGCTGGCAACATTACTTTTTTACAAAAAAACGTATAGCTGGCAACATTACTTTTTTTTACAAAAAAACGCATAGCTGGCAACATTACTTTTTTACAAAAAAAACGTATAGCTGGCAACATTATTGTTTCAAAAACTTAGAGATGGCAACATTATTTTTCTGAAAACATTATCTGAGACCTTGCTGTTGGATGCAGTTTATCGCCGTACCCAGGACGTGGATGTAGTTTATCATCATACCCAGGACGCGGATGTAGTTTACCGTCATACCCAGGACGATAGAGGAGACTTACCCTGAAGAGAAAAGCGGAAGTATGTGTTTCACACATCTATCCGATACTCCTGTACCGACTCTCTGTACTTCCACTCCCCTATGCCAGACTAATTTTATTAGTACGGACATTGGTCTCTTTCTTGTGAAGAGACAAGGTCCCTATGGTATCTCACGAGATCTGTTGCCTTCATCCCTCTGAGGGCGGCCTGGGTATGCCTAGCATTGAGATTCGTCAACATATGCTTCGCATCACCTTTCTAGACCGAATGTGTCGCGGATCGGATGAGGAGGGTGCCTTTTGGAAAGAAGACGTCCGCAAACATTTCCCGTCCCTGAGAAGTGTGCACTCGTGCGAGGAAGAGGCCCGCCGTACACCCCGAGCCGAGTGCTCCTTCTATCGCGAATGTCGTCGTGCTCTGAAGCTCCTCTTACGGGCTTCGGATGGCATCTCCAACCCCCAGGCGTTGTCTCGTAAGGCATTGTATCAACTGTTAGGGGGGCCGTTCAAGATGATCTGAATGGCGAGCTCGGTCTTATGAAGCAGGAGGCTCGCTCTATATGGCCTTGGGCTCCTGGGTTGAAATGCCTCAGTAATGATGAGGCATCATCTGGCTGATGATTCGTGGGGCCCTCTGGGTCGGCAAGAGACTTTGTTCAGCAGGCTTGGAGAAATATCCAAACTGTCGTCGCTGTACGGGGGAAGTCGAGACCATTGGTCACGCCTTCTTTCACTGCAGGGTGGTAGTGCCGTTGTGCAAGTTTGTTGAAGACCTCATGGTTCGCATGCGGCGGGGAAAGTTTTTTGTCCTTGAAGCCAGTTCTATTTGTAGCAATGTGGTGCCGCAGATGACGAAGGCTGAACACTGTGTTCTGTTGCTTACTAGGGGTTATGAGAGTCGTGATTTGGACGACACGTCAGAAGAAATTCTATGACGGCGAGAGTTCACCTCTTCCCAACTGATCTTGTTCTTTAAGCATCAGCTTAAAGTCAAGATTAGGACGGAAAGGCGGCGGCTCACCTCATCAGAATTTGGCAAAAGGTGGGTGAATCTTGCGCGCATGTGCCGAGTAAAAAGGGCTGACCTTGAGTGGCATCTTGATGTCGGTTAGGCATCAGGATATTGTTTTCCTGGGTTGAACTTGGGCAACCCATCCCTGGTTTTTTTAGGCTAGAGTAGGTTTTTTGGTTTTGATTATTTTTTAGTTTCTTTTCCTTTTCTGTAAACTTAGCTACAGTGTGTTTGCTCATTGCCCTCCTTTTTTTTCTGTCCCCTTTTTTTTTTGTTTTAGATTAACTCCCCATCCCATCCCTCGTTAGGTGGTCAGTATTTTCAGTTCTCTGGTGGATGCGGGACGCCTTTCGTTTCGAGGGTGTGTTTTTTTTTTTTTTTTCGTATTTGTTGTTGTGTCTGATTCAGTGCGTGCCTGTGTGTGTGGTTGGGAGGGATGATTGTTTTTCTCTATTTTTAAAGTCCCGTGTCGATTTCGTCCAGTTAATTGATTTTACTGTCACATTTAGGGTTTGTGGGGGGTTTTATTACTAACATGATTTTGTTTAGTTTCATGTAAATATTTTTGTCATATTGTATATATACATTGGGGTCGTTTTTACTTGTTATATTTTATCCCCCCACCCCCACACACAGACATTATTTGTACATATGGGGTTAATTAGGATTCTCATTGAGACAATGAGGTATTTTGGTGGTTGTAGTAAGAAAGGTAATTATGAATGTGGTGTTTTGGGGGTAGGAATATTGTTTAGTATGTTTGGGTCAGTGGTTGTGGATAGCTAAGTTTAAATTAAGATAAATGATGACCGTCCTTTTACCCCAACCCCTCTTTTGACCTTGTGCCACATTTATTGTATTATCTACAATAATAAATATAGTGGGCACTTAAAATATTGAACCAATTCACTTGACTTCATTGGAAATCAGCACAGCAAAGGAGACGAACTTTATCTTCAATACAACAACAAACCTTGTCAGCCATTTCCAGGCTTAACGCTCACTCCCACAAAATATTCTATTCCACAAAAAGAATCTCTGGTTAAAGAGCGATAACTCTATAACAATCAGTGAGTCAAGAACAATACTTTTTTCTATTTAATACAAAAACAACTGTTTAATTTTCCTATAAGAACAAATATAACTAACTAGACCTTCTCATTTTCACACGTACAGTACAATAACTCAAATTCTTTCAGCAACACACACCAAAGAACTCTATTGTGTTTATCAACTTTTCCACTATATATTATGTATTTGTTGTGTTTATAAAAAAAAATATTTATTGTTGAACAAATTCATGATTTCTTCTACTTGATTATTTCTCTTGTTGTTGTCTTTGTTACATTTGATATTGTAAAAAATTGTAGAGGGTCAGTTTTTATTTCTATTTATAACCAATACAAATTGGCTGACACACTATACAACATTACTGTTTTTTAAGCTGAGTAAAAATAAGGGAAAACGTGTACTTGCGTAATGCGACTCCACTTTTTTGCCTTTAAGATTCGCTCCAAATTTCCTGGAGTTTTCTTTTTTCTCTTTTATTCAATTTTTTATTCAATTTCGGCGAATTTCCTGTCTTTGAGATTCTCAAAAACATATTGCCGACATATCAAACACCTTTTGTAAACAACTGTTATCAATACCTACCAAGTTTGTGCATTCTATTGTGGTGGGTGTGTTTTTAAACTGGCTATTTCAAATAATTTTTTTTTTTTTAAGCAGAGTAAAAAATTTCTTAAAATGTGTACCTGTGTATACGACCGACATTTTTAATTTTCGTTCAAAATATTTCGTATTTATGGTATGCAAAAGAAAATACTATACCTATTTGTTATATGAATTGCCTTAAAAATAGATTATAGTTAATGTTCGGTTCAAATCGCAGCAGGGCCACGGGCAGATTATTCCATTCCTTAATCTTTTACCGCTTTAAACCCATTATGCTACAACTTAGGCAGCCAAGACAAACTTTACACAGAGTTTAATTTTAATATTCTTTTTATTTAGAAGTCAAGCCAGAGTTATTTCCCTTTATTCTTCATGTTGAGAGAAAAAAGAAAAGAAAAGAAAAAAAGGCCAATCAGTGCATCCTGATTTGGAAGTGTATTCTTATTTTTGTACCAACCGGATTCTTAAAAGTAGTCTCCAGTTTTCTGTAAGCTCGCATTCTTAGATGCCAATGAAGGAAAATACCAAAGCTTTCAGTTCTGTCAGAGATTTGTGTTCAAACCCTTTTAATTTCTAATGTTGGTTTTCTAAGCAAATAGTCTTTCAAATGGGAATGTTCTATCTTACTAAACTATATTTAATATATACCAATAAATCTAAAGCCATGTGTTTTCTTTTACAGATTGAGTTGTTCATTTCATAGGTCGTCTAAAATACTGTTAATTGTTCATACTAAAAGGAACCATGAAAATTATGGAAAATATTTAGAGCAATGCCATTATCCAACTTTGAAGAATGTTTACGCATCTAAATAGACTTAGAAGTATCTAACATTGCATCAAAATAGGCTATCTCCATGGTTACAAGTTGCAATACACACCAACAAATACATTACCAGTTTGATCATTCATAGATAGCATAAGTCTGATAGGATAAGAACAGTATTTATATATTTTTATTCTCATTCTATTAATATTTCTCCTCCAAGAAAAAGGGAAATTCTGCAAAAGAATGTCAAATTTTTAAGTGTATAATAGCAACAAATAACATCACATGGTGCGGCTGAGAGATTGTGTGAAATTTCATAAGCTGATATTTAGAACTTTTTCTGTTGTCATAGCCAGGGATGGCAGGAGCGACATGCTCCCACCACTTATAAAATACTCTCGTAGCATGCATTTCAAATAGCCAGCTCCAAGCCAAAGAGGGCAAACCACTGGCACATAAGCAGCTTCTTCTGGCAGATGGAGCTTGTCAGTCCATCTAAGTGAAGGAAAACTCCGATTTTAAACCTCTGTTGCCTTGCAAACATCTTTAAACACAGAAAAGGCTATGGAAGTAAATCCAGGCAGAAAAATCCTGAGTGGAACTTGGAAAATGGTTGACTGTCAACAAAGAGAAACTTCTCTCAGATCCTGTAGTGATGCCCTATATTTCTTTGGATTTTGTCTGTATTGCCATTTGGGCAGTGTATAGTCTCCACATACCATCACTCTGGAGAGGTCATTCAAGTCCCAGCACTAAATGACTGAAATTTGATGAAACAGCACTTGCCTCATAAAATAAACAGATGCCTACTACTTTTCCATACGTTCTATTTCATTGCCCATGTCAAGGAATAGTTTGTGTAGTTTTTAAGCATTGCTCACCAGGTTTCCACTGAGTACACACTGCCCAGCCCAAGGATTGAACACACAAGTACTGTCACTAAATTCACCAACACACTGTACATTAAGTTGCTTCTGTAAGTTCAGAAATCCGTCTAGGTTACCCAAATTGATACACATCTGATGAAGGCTGGAGAATACAATGGCCGAATTGACGTGATAGCGATAACAAAGACGAGAAAAAATGTCAATAATAACTACTCATCCTAGAAATTCAGACAGAAACTTAAGACTATTTTGCTGCAATAAGCTTGCTGGAGCAAAACTAGTTGTAAAAGAAGCTTAAAAATAGCTTTAGAACTTCTTGACTAAAAAAAAAAAAAAAAAGATAGAAAATAAAAAAAATAAAATTAAAAAAAAAATTTTTTAAAAGTAGAAAAAAAAAAAAAAAAAAACATGGGAGGGAGATAGAAAACCCAACTGATGTTTAATTTGAAATGAATCCCTAAAGTTATAGAAATTCCCAAGGAACACTATCGCATCAGGGTTAATCAAAGGCTCATAGCACTCAGAATAAAATTTAGTTTCACACTATCCATCAACCAATGAACATGTTAAAAGAAAAAAAAAAAAAAAAAAAACTACCATATATATTCGTTGATAGGTCACACAGCTACTTTATGGCTTAACAATTGATGATTTACTGTTGACTCGCAGATAGATCGCACTATAATCTGGAAAGTTACACAGCCTTTTTTAAACACAAGAAGTATCGGATATCTACCTTAACAATTATCAATTATAAACTATAAATTTGGCTACCAACTTTATCACTGCGCAATGCAAAATAGGGCAAACGTCTTGGGTACTAGATTCATACACTTTGTTATTTATAAATAACACTTAAGAACGCCTTTAATGTTATATGAAACAACCATTAAAGAAAATTATCTCAAAGAATATATTTCATTTCTTTAAGTCATATTTTCAAACGTATTTTTGACAAAATATATTTTGCAGAATGAATCGTAGGACTATCTTTTCTTTGTCAATGTATTCATGTTCAGGGTTTCTATATCAGTCGAGTGTGAGGGCCCCAGTTGAACGGTGACTGATGGATCAATGAATATTTTATAATTTTATTTATTGTGATGGATATGTGAATCTAGCAGCATGAGGTAAGTTTAAAGCCATGTGTCAGTATATATATATATATATATATATGATAGTTAAATTGTTTCTATTATGTTGGTGCAAAAAATAATGTTGTTATCCCACATAGTAACATATGTGAGAAAACGACATTATTTTTGCACCAACCTAATATATGGAGAAAAATCACAGCTTTAGTGTTTATGGGTATCATTTCCGATTTCTCAGAAATCATGAAAAGGTAATGTTTTTTTACATTTATGTCGAGTGGATAGGTTGCACCCCTAATATTTTGTGAAATTTTTGGTAAAAAAAGCACAACCTATCCGTGAGTATATACAGGAGAATAATTGCATAAGGAGAAAAAGTTATTTTATATAAATTTATTTTTCAGATTTTATATAACAGTTCATGCATTCATATCAGGGCAGTTGGTTTTATCATTTTGCAAGCCATTGAGATTGATATGAGTCTACATTTGCAGAGCAAAAAGTTAGGCCAACAAATATCCATAATGGAGTTAGATTTGGGTTTAAGTAACAAATGTGGGCATTAAAAATATATTCTTAACATATGATAGTTTGGAATTGCATATCTAGAAGTGTTGATACATTAAAACCAATCAATACACCTATTTATAAATGACACCAACAGAAATGATAGAGATTTCTGTAAAATTGTGTATTAAGCATTAAGAACCAAGAAAACCCCGCTTCTTTCCTTGAAATGTGTTTATTTAAAATAAATATTCTTGGAATTGTTTGTAGGAACAGAATAGAATTGATTTGGGTCGCGTGAATCATGAAATCTTTTTACATTATTCAGTGTAATGGGTCTAAAAATTACATTTAACAGGATACTTGTGGTTTTTCTTCAATAATCAACAGTTTTTCTTGAGGTCTGTCTTACATAAAGACACAAGGAGATATCCATTTAACTGCTGGTTGGCATCATAATTTCTTGACAGAATTTTGTCACATTCAAGTAGCTGCTAAGCAAACAACTTAAGTTTAATAACAGGAGAAAAAAAAAAAAAAGAAACCAAACTGACAAACTTCAGCTGGGAGAGGTTTTTTGATTTCATGTCACAAGTTTCTCATATACTTTGTTAAATGTGATTAGGGTTCAAAAGTGATTGTTGGCTTCACATTCTCTTAACAATTTCTTTACAATTCTCTACATTTATAGAAGCTATTGCTAAATGTAAGCAGTAACTTTATTATATGTTACAAATGGAGTGAGAGATTTGTATCTAAATCTGAAAATGGGGTGGATTAGAATTAAATAGGAAATTAAGTACCATAAAATCTATAATTAACTTAAGCATTTTTTTTTTTTTCCTAAATATAAAAATTCATCTATTGCAAGGCTTGAACCACTCATGATAGAGAGGCTGTTAAAATGGTAATGATGAAGGTGTATGATATGATTTGAAGAGGTGATAGAAAGTGAAGATTATAATTATTCAACAATTTTTTTTTTAAATTCCAACATGAATTTGTTAAAGAGTTATAGTTATCAATAGAAAAAGTCTTCAAGTCAGAAGAGCCCTTACTATAAGAGCATCTACAAGTTCTTCCAAAATTAATCTTCAACAAAAAAAATAGTATTTTTTTACCAGACTAAGTTGAGTAAAATATTAACAAAGCCATCTAAGCATAATGCCAAAACTCGAAGTGTATTCAAAGAATTCTTGTCAGAATAGATTCACAAAATTGGGTTGGCTGAATCATAAAACCATTTACATTCTATACACATGGTGAAACCAAAATAAACAAAAATAGAAAGGAATACATAGCATTAACCATCTAATAATAACACTAAACCTTTATAATAGGGTCTATTATAGCATTGATGAATATATAGCAAGGTGAATAAGATCCAATTTATAGCATTTGGAATCAGACAGTAATTTTGGAAAAATTTAACTTGGAAAAAAAAAAAAAAAAAAAAAAAATTTTTTTTTCTTCTGGCACCATATATATTCCCAGAGTAATTTTTATTGTTAAAAAAAAAAAAAAAAAAAAAAAACTTAACTAATTTTACAATTTTAATCGAAGCAGATCAAACAGATTTTTATTTTTTCACATAACTACCTCAGATTACTTTTCCAAGGTGAGGGTTTGCTGTTCAGTTTCCTATGTTAGTTTAATTAACATTCTCAAAATAACTTAAGACTAAAAAAATTACCGAAGGAGTATATGGCAATGGTAGAAATCAAGAGTGGTGGAGGGGTAAAAAAAAAAAAAAAAAAAAAAAAAAAAAAAAAAAAAAAACACTCCCACTTTCGTTTTTCCCTTTCCAAGAGTTATCCCTGTCACTTTTCTCTTTTTGGAGAGGCAGTTTGGGATTGGTCTTTGATTAAGGCTTAATCATGGTAATAGACCCTTTCAATCTAAAAAAAAACTCAAAATTAAGAAATTGCTCCTTATCTCTGAAATAAAAAGTAAAATATCGTTTCATTTCTAATCTGTTATCAGGCGACATTGGAAACATAGCTTATGAAATTAAATATTTGAATGTGAGACCAACTTTGTTAATATGAAAAATCCTTAGCCTGACCAAGAAATCCTTTCCCTAAAAATTTGCCTGGTTAGATTTGGGGAAATGGGTTGAGACAAGAGCTTTTCAGCACACACTCAAAAATATACCATATATACTTGCACATAAGCCAACTTCATGTATAGTGTAACACCGGATTTTGGGGCAAGAATTTTAACCCCTCCAGAAAAATATTTACCAGTGAATAGTGTAACCGGCCACCAAAATGCATAATTTATGATTTTTAACCTCTTCAAAAAAAAAAAAAAAACTGTATATAGTGTGAAACCCTATTTTTCGCGTAAAAAAAAAAAAAAAAAAAACTGATCAGAAAAACTCACACAATTCTCAAGTATATATGGTACTTTAAGTTAATGTGCTTTTTTTGTTTTTGTTTCTTTTATTATTAAGATACAGTGAGCAAAGGTGTTAAAAACAATAGCAAGTGTCTAGTTTTGCTGTGAGAAAGAAATGGTCAGTTTCATTTCCACAAGTTTACAGTTAGACTCTAATCAAATTCAGATTCACTAACACCCTACTAAAATTATTCAAATTTAAAGCAAATTTTAACATCTTATACTTTTGAGTAAATATTATCTTGATGAAGGAATCAAAGTAAATACTGATTTTATGATCAGAAATCATTGCTTTCGAATATTGTAACGATAAAATGCACATGCTGCTCCCAGTCATGAGTGGATGGGCAGAAAAGGAGATGAACAAATATTTGTTCATGCACTGATATTTTTTGTTTAAATAAAAACTATTTCAGCAGAGAAGGAGGGAAAAACAAACATCAAAGACAAAGAAGATCCACACCCCCATCAGTCAACTAATTTACATTAAAATCAGCTGCTCTTGAAATTGGCTAACTACATTTACATATTAAGAGAGACACGTATGTACATACATTGATAAAAATGATCAACACATTTGAATGAGCTGTTAAAATTTTCAGAAAGTTATCATATACCTAGAGTATTGATAACCTGGTTTGGGATCCAGCTTTCTCCACAAGTGGTGGCAGTGGTGACGCTCTCTCTCATATATATATATATATATATATATATTTGTTTTTTTTTTTAATATATTATCATCGCAACATCGAATTTCCCATGTTTCAAATCTGAAACTTCAATTTCAGAAATTGAAGTTTCAGGGAATATTGTTGTTGCAGTGATAATATATTTTTAAAAAAACAATTATAATATCATGCTCTACTATTGTATTGAGCACTGTTTTTTAAAAATAAAAATACTAAGAACTTTGAATTATAAATCTCATTGTTCTTTCATATTATATATATATATATATATATATATATATATATATATATATATATTATTGTTCAATGGATGTACATACATAGTTAATCTGCAAAATAACTTTCCATGTTTGGATATGTGATTATCTGAAGTATGAGCTACTCAAGATTGTTTTCAGCATTCAAACAGGATTTATTCATATTAAAGAGGATATTGTAGCCAAAGATCCCACATAAAAAAAAAGCTAGTAAAAGAATACCAGTTTTTCCCTTGTAAATTTTTCCTGACTTAAAGAAAAAGAAAACACATTAGCAATAAGAATAGTAAAATGAGGTTAAATTTGTGTCTTTTCACTGAATAAATGATTTAATATGGAAATTTTTGGGCTTATTTACAAAAACAAGAATTCAGAAACAAAATGAGAAAAAGAAAATACAAAAGTTTTTTTTTGTTTTGTTTTTTTATAGGATACTTCACCTTCACCATCATTTTTATTTATATTGTGTGTGTGTGTGTGTGTGTGTGTGTGTGTTATAATTTATATTTGATTCTTCCCCAATCAATATTTTTTTGTTAATTAAGATAATTAACCAACCAAGAAGTACCGAGAAATATGAACAGGTATTTTTTCCCTAATTAGATAAATATGTAAATATAAAGGAAAAAAAAAAAAAAAAAAAAAAAAAAAAAACCCAAAAAACTCTAACATTTCAAACTTTAAAAAAAAAAAGAGAGAGCAACTAATATTAAGAGAAGGCAACAAGCAAATAACAAAGATAGCCAATTGGGCGGAAAGAGCATAAACAAGGAATTAAGGGAGTCAACTTGGGATAAAATAAAGCTAATAAATGAACAAAATAAAATTTAGCCCAGAATTAGCCTTTAGAGGTGATAATAACTGAAATTTGAAGACCACCTTAGTGAAGACCCCCTCCCCTCAGAAAGACCCAAGGGAAATAACCGCCGTGAAGGAAAAAAATAAAAAAAAAGCAATCGACTAGATTCATTGTTTCTTTCTTTTTCTTTTTTCTTCCCAGAGAACTTATGAATAAATGCAATGGTTGAATTAAACTAAGGTAAGGCTGGGGAATGTGATAGGGAGAATGTTAAACTGGAGTGAGGAAAAAAAGAAAAAATTGAAAAGATGGAAAATAAACAGAAATAAAAATGGAAAAAATACCGAGAGCCTGAATGTATCATTATCCAGTTCTATAAAAAAGGTTCTGTATAAATTATTCCAATACATTTTTGGTATGTATTTAAATTGCATTTTAAACATTTGCATTTCGCTTATTTTCTGTCAACTTAGTTTTGTCCTTTTTTTTTTTTTTTTCTGAGTAGACATCCAAGGTGGAGGAGGGAGAAGAAAAAAAAAAAAAAAAAAAAAAAAAAAATTTAAGTTGAAAAATATTTCTCTTGATATTTTTGTTTTTCCCCATGTTAGTGCCATTCCTTCCCTGATCCACCTAATCTTGGTTTGGTTTCACAATTTTGGGGGAGGAGGGCCCTGATACATCGTGCATTATGAAACGGTGTAACAAGACATTTTCGTTTTTTTTTTGTCTTTTTTCCATTTTTTTTTTTTATTCTTTTTTTTTTTCTTTTTACATTATTGACATGCTCATAGTTCATCTCTCACTATTGTGTAACGGCTCCTGGATGGTTTTAATTTTTTAAATGTAGATTCTGGTGGACTAGTTGGCTGTTTGTCATTACTCTGTGGAATGTTAGCTTGGTCTGAGCTGGCCTGAAAAGACAAGAGAAATTTTCCATTTAAACATTAAAAGCAGAAATATTTTAATACCGAAAGAAAACATGTACACAAATTAGAACTTTTTTTCTTTTGAACTAGAGAAAGTTGCCAAGTCATAAATAAGTCCAGATATATTTTTGCTGTTCCAGTTTAATATCAAGTTAACTTATAAAATGAACACATAAGAAAATACTTGTAAAAAAAAAAAAAAAAAAAAAATTAAGAGAATTTAATGTGAAGATTAGAACTGATCAAATATATTGATAATATAAATTGTCTATGGCCAGGGTGAACAAGTGGTATAAATATAAATGACAATACATGCCAGTTTGTACAGGTTAAACACTCAGGACACAAAAGAAAAAAATATAAATTCAAAATTCAATTTTGTTTTATATGCATAAAAGAAAAGAGTTTTTAAAGAAAATGTTGGCATAATTATCTTTCTCATTTTGTGAAAGAAAAAAAAAAAGATAATAATCAAGCAAAATACAAAAAAAAAAAAAAAAAAAGATAATAATCAAGCAAAATACAAAAAAAAAAATTATAATAATCAAGCAAAAATACAAAAAAAAAATTATAATAATCAAGCAAAAATACAAAAAAAAAATTATAATAATCAAGCAAAAATACAAAAAAAAAAATTATAATAATCAAGCAAAAATACAAAAAAAAAATTATAATAATCAAGCAAAAATACAAAAAAAAAATTATAATAATCAAGCAAAAATACAAAAAAAAAATTATAATAATCAAGCAAAAATACAAAAAAAATTATAATAATCAAGCAAAAATACAAAAAAAAATTATAATAATCAAGCAAAAATACAAAAAAAAAAAAAGATAATCTAGCAAAATACAAAAAAAAAAAAGATAATCTAGCAAAATACAAAAAAAAAAAAGATAATCTAGCAAAATACAAAAAAAAAAAAGATAATCTAGCAAAATACAAAAAAAAAAAAAAGATAATCTAGCAAAATACAAAAAAAAAAAAGATAATCTAGCAAAATACAAAAAAAAAAAAGATAATCTAGCAAAATACAA
Source organism: Acanthosepion lycidas (assembly GCA_963932145.1). NCBI lineage: Eukaryota > Metazoa > Mollusca > Cephalopoda > Sepiida > Sepiidae > Acanthosepion > Acanthosepion lycidas. The sequence continues at coordinate 46,795,592 of OZ010598.1, read as the reverse complement.
AAAAAAAAAAGATAATCTAGCAAAATACAAAAAAAAAAAGAATCTAGCAAAATACAAAAAAAAAAGAATCTAGCAAAATACAAAAAAAAAAAGATAATCTAGCAAAATACAAAAAAAAAAAAAGATAATCTAGCAAAATACAAACAAAATATAATCGTCTAGCAAAGTACAAAAAAGTAATAATCGTCTAGAAAAATACAAAAAATAATAGTCGTCTAGCAAAGTACAAAAAAGTAATAATCGTCTAACAAAGTACAAAAAAGTAATAATCGTCTAACAAAGTACAAAAAAGTAATAATCATCTAACAATGTACAAAAAAGTAATAACCGTCTAGCAAAGTACAAAAAATAATCATCTATTAATAGCAAAATAGAAAAAAATAATAATCTAGCAAAATAGAAAAAAATAATAATCTAGCAAAATAGAAAAAAATAATAATCTAGCAAAATAGAAAAAAATAATAATCTAGCAAAATAGAAAAAAATAATAATCTAGCAAAATAGAAAAAAATAATAATCTAGCAAAATAGAAAAAAATAATAATCTAGCAAAATAGAAAAAAATAATAATCTAGCAAAATAGAAAAAAATAATAATCTAGCAAAATAGAAAAAAATAATAATCTAGCAAAATAGAAAAAAATAATAATCTAGCAAAATAGAAAAAAATAATAATCTAGCAAAATAGAAAAAAATAATAATAATCTAGCAAAATACAAAAAAATAATAATAATCTAGCAAAATACAAAAAAATAATAATAATCTAGCAAAATACAAAAAAATAATAATAATCTAGCAAAATACAAAAAAATAATAATAATCTAGCAAAATACAAAAAAATAATAATAATCTAGCAAAATACAAAAAAATAATAATAATCTAGCAAAATACAAAAAAATAATAATAATCTAGCAAAATACAAAAAAATAATAATAATCTAGCAAAATACAAAAAAATAATAATAATCTAGCAAAATACAAAAAAATAATAATAATCTAGCAAAATACAAAAAAATAATAATAATCTAGCAAAATACAAAAAAATAATAATAATCTAGCAAAATACAAAAAAATAATAATAATCTAGCAAAATACAAAAAAATAATAATAATCTAGCAAAATACAAAAAAATAATAATAATCTAGCAAAATACAAAAAAATAATAATAATCTAGCAAAATAGAAAAAAATAATAATAATCTAGCAAAATACAAAAAAATAATAATAATCTAGCAAAATACAAAAAAATAATAATAATCTAGCAAAATACAAAAAAATAATAATAATCTAGCAAAATACAAAAAAAACATTAATAATCTAGCAAAATATAAAACAAAATTTAATTTTCATTATTAAAAAACTGATTTCATTTATGAAATTAAAAAAAAAAATATTATGCACATTCGCTCCCCATGCCTAATTTAATTTTATTCAAGATATTTCATTACCAAGATGTTTGTAATAGGTTTTACATGAACAAACAATTTTGAATCTTTATAGATATCCTACTGTAAAAACTGAATCACAATTTTAAATGTCATTAATTTTTTTTTCTTAGTTTTATTATAATAATACCTAAATTATTTTTTTTTTATTTTTAAAGTGTGTTGGAGTGGGGGAATTCTGTGGAAAAATTCATATCAATGAAAATATGGATATTACTAATAGAAAACCTGATGAAATATATATAATAATAATACTGGATAACCGGTTTGCTTGTTATTATATAAGTTGTTTACAGTATACACAACTTATTGGTATTTTCTCCAAAATCCCAGGGGAAGCAGTTGGATATTCTCTGTCAACGCCGCAAAGCCCTTTTCAGTGATAATTACTTTGAACTGCTTCTTTCGAATAACTGAAGAAAAGATGTGAGAAATGGAACTGGAGATAACATCCAAAAGGGCTTTTGGGCGTTGACAGAGAATATCCAACTGCTGCCCCTGGATACCGTAAATAACTTGCATAATAACAAGCAAACTGGTTATCCGAAAGTAACAATTCAAAATAAGTAGCCCTGAAAATGACGATCAATTTGCAATCACTGAGGAGGTTTCCTTTTACAGAGCCATGATTGATGTTGCAGGTTGCCTTCTCTGTCTAGGACAGATCCAAAGGGAGT
>OZ010598.1:46750974-46788474 GCA_963932145.1 Acanthosepion lycidas | reverse complement strand
TAAGCAAAACAACTAATATAATCTATATAATAAATGTGAATGTCAGTGTGTCACACTTTTTCTACTTTACTCCTAGAGTCCTTAGCCCAACATATAGTCTTTTTGGAACTAGGCAGACTATATCTGTTGTTAAATTCAAACGTGAACTCTGGGAAACTTTGCCCACCTTCCCTACAAAACTCTACAAAAGACTTCACAGAATGTGCAAGTAGTTTCATCTTTTAGATAAACAGCATCTAAGGCAGCAATCACTTTTTCAAATCCATCATCTGCTGCTAATTCTGTAGGATCAATTGAAAAAACAGCTTTCTCTGGCATCACCACATATGCTTAAATAAACTGCAGGACCAGGTCTAGATTTTTCATCCTTTGTAAATAATCTCCAAATTTCTATATCTGCTTTCCAGTCTGTAAATGAGTTACCACGGCCAGGGTTGAATACTGGTGGTTGCTTGAGGGAGGCCATCCCTACTTATATCACAAACTACACTCTGCTACCAATGTTGAAGGAGCCTGTCAGGAATTCAGCAGGCAAATGAATGTACAGTCACTGGAAGAAATACCCTCGGCTTATGTTCAGCACCATGGCAGGACCCATTTCAAAGAACAGATGAGATAGGCCAATCCAACAACAAAGCATTAGCTTCTATTAACTGATGGTAATGAGTTCAGTTCCTGTGCTGGGCAATAAGTAAGTATACAGAACAATAACAATCATCAAAATGTGAATGTCACAGTTACAAAATTTGAAATAATAAAAAAAAAAATACTAAATTTTATACATAAGAGTTCATTTTATTGCTTTAGTTTTTCTTAAATATATTGATTTGTTTGTGTCCCAACTTCTGAGATGAGGCATTATTATTTACATTTGGACTAATATCCTCCTTTTTGTTGTTACCACAGCATTTTGGCCATTATTCTCTCTGGCCTTGTGTGTGTCAATCTGGGAAATTTTTAGGAAATTTTAAACTGAACTTTTTGTTTAATCTGCAAAGGTTCATATCTAGAGATAGCTTGTCTTGCTGTTTATCACAGCACAGTTATTACTCGACCTGTAATCTGTACAACTCAACTGTGGGATTGAACTCACAATTGCTATATCATCAAATTTATAAAGCAACATTAGGCTAGTTAGTGCCCAGAGGGTGCATCAGCCAAGATATTGTGGCAATAACTAAGATGAAGATATTAATTCTAATGTCTGAAGAGGTGCAAACCATAAATTTACATATTGAATACAGAGCACAAATATGAAAACCGTTTTTCGCTTGCACTGTGTAATAAAATAAAATAAAAAATTTGTTACTCACTTTTTTCTCCTAATAATTGTTTTGATACTTCTGCAGTGAATTTTTCTACAATTTCATGATCATCAGGATTATGGAAAAGAATTAAGAAAGGAAGACCCTCTTCAGTAAGTTCCTGCAGAAGAAAATAGAGGAAATATTGATTAAAACAAAAATGATATATTTACACTATTCACATTGTTCAGACTGTTGTTCTTATCTTTGTTGTCATATTCACAACATTTTGGTCATTGTATTCTTTGGCCTTCTTCAGGTGATTGGAAAAGGTTTGGTTTGAAATTCCAATCACCTGACGAAGGCCAGAGAATACAATGACCAAAGTGTTGTGAATATGACAACAAGGCCAACAGTCTGAATAGTGTAAATAGTTACAATAACTCATCTCAAAAATATAGACAGAAAAATGATATATAAGTGAAGAATTTTGTCATGGAATTAAAATAATCCTTTGGCATTAATAAATATAAATTATGCCAGGTAAATGAGAAAAAATATAAAGAAAATGATCAAACAGAAAACAATTGTACACATGAAACAGAAAAACGGCTTTAAAAACAAAATGTCCTTAAGCTCAAAAACAGCATAAAAATGACAATTTCCTTAAACAAAGTCGTTCTTGTTTGCAACAGCTGTCATATATACGATGACAGCCTTCAACAAATCCTCGGAATTGTTAGACCACTAATTGATCTCTCTGATAATGCCCCAGACACAAGAGTCCAGGGGTTTCAAATAAAGAGAGCCTAGAAGCTACATGCTGAGAGTAAAACTATTTGCTTTGGTCTCTCTTGTTTTACGACATATCAACACCTCAATGGGTTATTTAATGCCGACAACATTTTTAGGATAGATTCGTATGAATAGAATATGTATTCTTTGGTTTAGATTGGTTTGGTTTTTGTTTTACGGCATATCAGCCTCAGTGGATTATTTAATGCCGACAAAATTTTTTTATTACAGGTAATAATTTTTTTCTCAACTAAGTATTACTGGTAATACTTAAGTATCCAGGTCAGGGTGGACCTGGGAACACCAGCAATTGAGAGGTGGTTCCACGCTCTTCAAAACCTGATCAGAATAAGCAACAAATATTCAAAAAATAAGTTTATTCATGTAAGTGTAGATATCTTTCACTTAGAAATCAGCTAATTTTCTGTGAACAAATTTTCAGTTTTTAAACCTTAAAATAGTGGTAGGAAGATCATCTTATAAAAATGTACATTCCAAAATTGTATATAAAATTATGAGCAGAAAAGAGAAAATAGTTATTTGGTCTTGCTGAATTTAATTATATTTCAATAGAATTATTCAAATTAATGTTTGGATTGACCTGAAAAATTTTTTTTTTTTTTTTTTTACTTACTTCTGCATTTTCAAAAGTTATTTCTCGGACTAGAGGCACACATTTGTCGAAGATCCATTGATGAAGATGATCATAATTTGTAATAGCACCAGTAAAAACTTTTTCCTGACGTCTCGTCTAAAAATAAATGTAACCAAGTTTATTAGTTTCTCTCTATTCAATTGAAGTGATTTAAGAGCAACCAGAAAATAAATTTTATTAAATTAAGAAACTGAAAAACAAGCAGGTGCAAAACAAGCAATGGAACATCTAACGGAATATAGGTGCCAACAATTATGGCTCAATATCATCAAGACAAAACAAATAATGGTGATGACAAGCAACTCACATTTGGTGGTCGAAACGCAATGGTGTCCCCACTTGTCCTCTCTGGCTCAGCCACAGCTCTGAAAAATAAACAAACATAGCAAAATCTGTTCGTAACAGTTCAGAAATAAAACTAAAGTGTGACATTAAAAAGTAAATAAATAAAAAGTTTTAACAGCTCTTTGGTCAGCAAGATGCAATAGAAATACTCTGGTAATAACAAAGACTTTCAATAAAATTACAACTGACAGTATACAGAGTGTTACTAAAACCAAAACAATTGACAGAAAACACATTTGTGAAATAGCAACCAGGGAAGATTTACATGACATCTTCCAGAGTTCAACCAATAAAATTTCATAATAATATATTGTCACATACAGAAACAGGATTCTATTTGGTAAATAAATATAAAATTTACAAGTTATTAATGGTAATGCGACTTTTGGAACACCCTGTGTATTGCTAAGTTTATTTTTGTATGTATGAAAAGTATCTCCCTTAGGTCAGATCAAGTCGGTCTGTCCAATGAATTCTAACCAAGGCGATCCATAACTATAACGTATAAGGATCGCCTTGATTCTAACCAATCAACTAAGTCTAAAATCAATTTTGATAGCTGAACAGTTAGAACTATAGAGTTATTAAATAAATTCTTATGCTGATACTAATCCATTATCTTTTTATGGTAAAAACAATATTTTCCATAGACCAAGAAAATGATAAAGATGTGGCAAACAAATTCAAGGTTTTGTATGTGTAATAACAATTGAAGTAACCATTAAGTGAATAAATTAATAATAGATTCCTTGTTGCTAACATGTTGCCCATTTCTCGAATGAAAGGAAGTCAACTTCAATCTGTTTTTTTTTTGTTTTGTTTTTTTTTTTGATTTTTTAACAGGTTACTTTGCAACACAATACTGCAAGCTAGAATATTGGCTGTATTTATTCAGAGTTAACCAACAAGTGGGATTAAAAATTCTGACTGGACCAATCTACTTAATATTTGAATTTCATTCTTATACAGAAGAGCTGCTTGACTTAATTGTAATTTTATTCATTTTTTTTTTTTTTTTTTTTTTTGTTTCTGAACAAGGATTTGGAACTTAAAAGTGTGGCAAAAACTGGTTATGTACCTATCAGAAACAAAAAAATTAGTCTAAAAGAAAAAAGAAGCTGATAAAAGGAAAATACTTACCCAAAAACAGCATAAAATGGACAGTCATCTCGCAGCTGACTGGCTACTCGCATGTATGTTTTATAGCTGTCAGAATCCTTGGTGGCAAAATAGCCTATTATATTGCGTTTTTTACTCTGAAACAGAATCAACTGAATTGTAGACATATTTATTTAAATTTTTTTTTTTTAAATACTAATTAGGAGAGTGAAACTATCAGTTATTCAACATGAACTCGGAGACAACAGGTTTTAGAAGTCATAGCTGTCTTAATTGTAATTTTCGACGAAGAGAAAACATTTTACAGAAATTTTTTTTTTATTTTGAAAAATAAAAAACATTTCTGTAAAATTATAAGATTATATTTTTATTTTTTAAATTATTATTTTTAAAGATTATTCCTTATGATACAAGCTTTTCTAATTGAATGAAGAAATGTTCTGATATGTTAGTTCCTATACCTTTTGCAGTCAGTAGATTCCTATTTCTGGATCATGTTGATTTTAATGTGATGTTTTAAATTGTTTTAAATGGATAGACAGTAAGAGGGGGGAAAGTACCACTGACAGTGCTAACTCTTTAATGACCAGAAAACCGGTAAAAACGTTTAATGTACATTTTACCAAATTAACAATTTCATCAACTTGCATTCATATCCCACCAAAAGAAAACAAAGTCCAGAATCACATTTTATATAAATGTAATATAGATACCTCAATTTTATTTTATTTTTATTTTTTTAAAAGAGCATAGCATAATGAAAAAGGCCCCAAACTTGATAAAAATAAAGTTTTATCAGCAAAATGTTTATATTATAAGAGGAAAGACCAAAGTAATCTTTTGATTATCATCACCTTGTCAAACATGTCAAAACAGATACAGGGTTAAAAAATATATTTCTGCAATATTTTAAACTTAAAAGTAAATACTATTTGTTTTACTTTAAATCAGCTAATATTTCCCAAATAATCTTTCAGGGCAACTAAAAAGAAAAAAAAAAATTCTTTCCATTCAATTTAAATTAGTTTCTTAAATACTGCAAAGTATTTTGCTTGTTGGAGATATTAAATTTAATCTATTAGTTTGAAATTAAAACTAAAATAAAAGCTTCAAGAAAGAGGTTACATTTTAAAAAATCCATTTTAAGCCTTAGCTATCACGTTTTTTGTAGAGGTCCCTACTGTAATAGATTTATTTTATATAGTTGTATGAGATTTTTTTAAAAACTGGATTCTTATAGTTTTTCATGGTGTACTCTTTTCATCCTCATCACAAATATATTCGTTTGTATCATCCTCCCCTTTTATTTTCATCTGTCAAGACAGAGAAAGGCACAAGATTTGCTTAAAACAGAATTTTTACAGTTATTTTATTAAGTAAACAGATAAAAAGACCATTTGAAATTTACAATTTTAAATAGAAGAAAAAAGTTTGTTTCTCCAAATCAGATTAAATTATACTTACATCAAGTTCATCTAAATCATCCAGACTCTTCACTTCTTGGATAGGATCCCGCAGCTGGTCTCTAATATATTCAGATAAGGCATCCACAGACCTCTGGCCACGGTATTCCTTTTTAACCACTTGGCCATTTCGAAACAGCTTTAATGTAGGATATTTACTAATGTGATATGATGAAGATACACTTGCTGAAAATATAGAGATTTTTGGGTGGGGTTGGTTCACTTTTCCATAGTATAAAAAGATCATTAGAACTCAGGATTAAAATTTTAAGTTAAAGAAAAATAACCATAAATTTATAGAAATTTCTTAGAGATGAAAAATTAAAAATATACAGACAAACCTCTCATCAACAGACTAATAGGGCAGTCCGTTAAATCTGATTGTCCATAGATGGGAAGGGATTATTTTTGAGTTATAAAACCACTATAGTAACAATCAGTAGTTATGATCATAATGTAAATAAGCATGTTTATATGGCATAAATAAATGTATACTTAATATAGATATATTAAGCAAAATAACAAAAATAATCAATTTCTCACACCTACTTTCTCATGCACGTGCTAATGTATCATACTTTATATATTGTACACCAGTCTTTGTTTACAATTGAAAGGCCAGCCACTACCACCAAGCGGTCACTTTGAGAACTAATACAACTTGTTCTACTAAGGCCGCAAATTTTAACGATTTGGAAGTTTTTTTTCTACATAAATTTTTTTTTTTTTTATTTTGCCTTCAAATTTTGTCTGTTGCATCCAAGGTCCATTATCCGAAGATAAGAGGTTTGTCTGTATCTTAACATCTGATACAGTATGCACAAAATTTCGTATGTCGTGTTGGTTGGTTCTCCCACTTTTGCAAAATAGTTACACACATACATTTTACACAAGAATAAAACAGCAATCACATCTTAGTGTATTTAAAAAAAAAAAAAAAAAAAAAAAAAAAAAACAATTATGTATTACATAAATAATTTAACATGGATTTGCTATGGTATCTTGATATAAAAGATCATTGCTAAAACCTCCGATTAAATATATGTAATGAGAACTGTCAACATGGATTAAGAGAGAATGCCAAGAAATGGACTACAGGAGATATTAAAAGAACAACTGGTGGAAAGTACTTACTCTCTGCATCACAGTCAACTTTTCCAAATGCAATTTTCCCTGGGTGCTAGAAAGGAAAACTAAAGAAGATATTTATTCAAAATAAAAACATTCAGACAGTTTGAAAATGATAAAAGTTTAAATGTTCATAAAGTCACGAATTCTAACAGTATTTACATTTGAAATGGCTTTCAAGTTTCATGCTTTTGACTGTTAAGGTGGGTCAGAAGGTTGTTTGATAGGAAGTAAAAATGAAGAGAAGAAATTGGTTTTCAATTAAGAGGACACAAGAATCTATCATTTAAATTGCAGATATTTTTCATATTTATCTTAAATTTTGCAGATTAAGTCATTAAATATTAAGAATTTATACTTAGTAAATTAATACAGTCTTTACAATATCAGAAAGAGTAAAATAAATTTAAAAAACATCTGTCTCTATTTCTGAGATGAGGTATTGTAACTATTTACATTGTTTGAACTGTTGTCCTCATCTTTGTCATCATATTCGTGTTTCGGTTGTTGTATGCTCCGGTCTTCTTCAGATAAGAAATGTTGGGATTTCAATTGGAACTATTTTTTTCGCCCACTGGGGTAGATTGTTCTAGTTCCACATGCCATTCCTCTTTTGGATATTTCAGTTTCAGTTCATTCCCTTTAGTAACTAAACTCTCCAAGTTTTTGTTCACCTCTTCTGTGGCCAGGTTTTGAACTCACAACTATTTGGGTCAAGTCACTGAATTACTTCAACCAACAGTGAGCCAGGTGTCATTGGGTAACCATATTTTACCAGAGCTCAATTTGCAATTTTTTGTTCTTGTTTTTTTGTCTAGCACCCTGTATTACTGGTTCAACAGCCGAAATGTTGTGAATATGACAAAGATGAGGACAACAGTCTGAACAATGTAAATAGTGTAAATAAATTTTTTTTAAATTTAAAAACAATTCCTTTTCATGTTAAATTGGATTGTCCATTTAACAAATACAATTAAAGACAGGTGTATTCTTTCCATTTTACATCAGATTCATAAAATATCAATTGTAAATTTTGAAAGGAGATGGTTATTAGATTCTTAAAAACCGTTTATACCCAAAAAGGCATTAAATTTAATTTCCCAAAATGGATTATTTAAATCTAAAGAACCTTTATATGATTTTATGCTATTCACTTTGTTGGAAGCAAACTCATTAGTAAAGCAGACTTACACTATGCCCAGTCACAAGAGATTTGTTGAGCACATGTACAATTAAAAAAAAAAAAATCTTAAAACCTACAACATGATTGATAGACTAGCACACTTAACAAAAACTAATAAATTCAGTAACATATGTTGACAATATTTATGATGGCAGTTTTCCCCCACCCCATGTGCTGAAAGTTTCTAGGTTAAATTTCTGAGCAATATACAAAATTTGCATTTCATGTTAGCATTTACAAAATACCACACTGAGAGAAATTTGGAAAGTTCGAAATTGATTTTCTTTTAATAAATTCCGAACATGCATGTCGTATAAAGGATTTTGGCACAGAAAGTGGAATCAGCAAGTTCAAATTCCAGCCTAGTCTGTAGAGTTCAATTTTGCATTAACTCATCTTCTCCCACATATGGGTTAAATAGCAGGCTAGACTAGGCTCCCTATTCTTAGGTTTTAATCAGTCTCAGAGATGTAATTCTAAACTATAGAGAAAGCAACAAGAACTCGTTCCACTATAGTATCTTTCTCAAGAATGCATGGCAATTCACAGATAATAACAGAATATGTAGAGAGCCATGATTGCCTAATTCTTGAAAGGACACAGCATAAAAAAAAAACAATTTTAAGCAACCAAAAGTTCAGAAGTGTTGTGTATTAAATGAAGTTAAGGACTGAAGATAACATCATAGCCAGCAAAAAGATTTAAGAAAGAAAAAAAAAAAAATTATTTAACTTTTAATATAGAATAGAAATTTTACCATTTAAGACACAATGGCTCATTTTGTTGTGCTTTAATTATGGAAGCTGCAGCTAAGGTGTTTAGTCGAGAACAAAAAAAAAAAAAAAAATCTGGTCAAAATAGAGGAGATGAGAAATGTAAATGTCTAAGTGTCAATCATTGTTATTTGCTTTTCATTTCAAAGCCAACCTAAGTAACAGTGCACTGTCATACATGACCACTTAACCACACCTTGTACTATATCCCTCAAGGTTAAGTCTACAATTGAAAGGCTAAGACAAATAGACACATGCTATTCTAAAGTTAGAATCTAATCCCATTAACAAAATTAACTAGACTACTATTCTGTATTTAGAAGAGATTATTAATTACATTAAGTATATTAAAGAAAAGAAAAGAAAAAAAAAAAGAGGAAAAGAAAAAGTACAGATTTAAAAAAATGAAAAAATACAATCAGCACATTATTCAGACTAATGTCCTCATTTTTGTCACCATATTTATTACAACGTTTCGGCCATTGTACGCTCCTGCCTTCTTCAGGTGGTTGGAATGCCAAACTGAACCCTTTATTTCGCTCACAGGAGTAGACTGTTCTAGTTCCACATGCTATGTTTAATGGATATCAGTTATCTGTGATTGAGGTGGAGATGGGATGTCAGAAAAAAAAATATAAACTGAAATGAACAGAAAGTTGGACTTTTCTCTTGAGTGCTGTCATGTTAGAGAAATGGTACATCTGTGCAATGCCTTATAGTGCTTATAGAAATTGATTGCTTGTAGCAAATCAGAAAGAGATAGTAGAGGTAACAATTACACAATATCAGATGAATATATCTACAGGAAAATATTTCATGGCAATGAAACTTAAAAAAGAACACAGATATACTAAGTTTTTCTGACATCTTGCAGCAAATCACCCAATCATTATAGCAACTTCAATAGAGAAGCAATCCAATTAAAATTAAGCAGAGAAGCTCTCAAAACTTAATGGAAAGAAAAAAATAAATAAATATCTATTATATATATATATATTCTAAATGACATCAGTTATTTATAGAAGAATCTACATAAAACCATTACCAACATATTTGTATTTATAAAAAATGTCAATTATGCTAGTCAAAGTGAAAAAGTTTTTGTGACAGGTTTTAAAATTACCAGCATCCCCTCTCCTCCAGGCAAATGTGTAGTCACATCAATGTAAACATCGCTTTAGTCTGATGAAGTCGTAAAGGACGAAATACATCACAAAAACTTTTTCCACTTTGTCAGTTTTCCCTAAAATTGTTCTTGATATCTAAAAATTTATATTGTTTTCCCATAGCCAAGCCTCAAATAGCAAAAATAAGTAGTGGCAACATGATGGCTGGTCTTCAGCAAGACTAGAAAATATGCCAAAATGAGATTGCAGGGGTTGGGGAGGGTGGAGTCTTAGAAATCTTCAAATAGATCTTAATACTATTGGAATTGATACACCAGAGTCAAATGTGTGTGTGGGGGGGGGAGGTATTCTCTCCTGAATGAAAAGAGAAGATAGTTTAAATGAATAAAGTATTTCATAATAACTAGGAAGAAATTGAACTTGAAATATCATTAAAAAAAATAAAAATAAAAAATAAAATAAAATAAATAAATAATAAAAAAAAGCATAAAAATAAAATTTATTTATCAACAAAGGGGTGGGAAATAAGCAACCATGTGGCAAATCCAAAACTGGTGATGTGTCACCTAACATCATCTGTCAATAAAATACGTACTGGAAATTCTTCCTGTATTTTTCTGGAAGACTCATCAAAAACAGGTGCTAAAATCTGACTGAACCTACACCTGTAAGGATAAAAGAAAAAAAAAAACAACAAACATCATAAAGTTGTGCAAATTTCTATAGAATGAGAAGCAAACTTGCAAAATCAAAAGGTTGCAGATGGAACAGACAGAGTTCAATTAAACTGACAATGGACATAGCGCTTAATAAGTAGAATCTAATAAGTGTTAAATTTTCTTGTTTAAAAACAAAAAAAGTCAAATGTGAATTACTAACACAAATAATAGAAAAAAATATTTCAAAATTAACTGAATTGTGGCACGCACAAAACTAATTTAAACTCTTATGAATCTTCTTTACATATCCAGTCAGCTTTTTGGCACATCTACCATATTAAAAATGAATTGGATCTTCCACAATTAAGTTAAATCATTCAAGAAGAAAAAAAGAAAAAAAAAAAAAAAAAAAAAAAAAGCTCCAGGATTTTACACATAAAAACTATTTATGAATAACAATCCTACCACTACAATGATTAATTTCTAATCTTTGTAGTGAACAGGTTTCATACACAAAATGAAGTTTTAAGATTGCCTAGAAGACAGAAGATTCTAGAAATTAGATAAGTTCTACTTACCAGTCAGCATAAAAGTTAACAAATACAAGCTCATGCCTTGCTGAAAAGGGGGGAAAAATGTGAGAAATTAGATTCTTCTGAGTAACATTTATATTTTTATGAATTTGATAATTTTTGACAATTTTTCTGAAATAAGAATTTTTTGCAAGTAAACTATAGATAATCAATAGACAATAGTTTTTTGGTTTTTTTTGTTTTTAACTGTCAGTAGCTAGTTATCAAGAGATTACTATTATGTAAGCCAGTATATCCTATCACTATTGTCAAATCACCTAGTTCCTTTAACTCAGTGAATTCCAAGTTTAGTCACTGCAAGTATACAAGAACATGCATTTGTGGATATACTAAGTGTCAAAAAATACCAAGATGGTCAAGTTTAATATTACAAGGAAAGAAAAATAGCTATATTAGCATTTTTCATTAAGTTACATAAAATACTGATAATACACCTTAAAACTTTATTACATATTTTTGGTGGACCATTTATAAACATTATGGATATTTTTTAAAATCATCAAAATTAAACTATAGAGAGCAATGAACAAAATCTTAACGGTTTAAGATTCTTTCAAATGTATTTATACCAGAAAGCTATAAAATGGAAGGGTTTACTCTTGCAAAAAACATGCATTTCGCTTAAACTTTAAGTTTAAAAAACAAAAAAACAATGTAAACCTGAAAAGTTGTTCGTAGTATTATTTGTTATCAGTTTTTAAAATAGGAAAATGTTTACAAAGTGAATACCAAATTACTATAGAGTAGAGCTGGGGCTTTTTAATCTCAGATTTTGTGGGAGAATTGATCTCCAATTTTGCATTTATTCATACAGACTCCATAATATAATTTTTTTTTTTTTTTTTACTTAGATACCTTAATAAAATTTTCTTAACAAATAAAAAAAAAAAAAAAAAAAAAAAAAAAAAAAAAAAAAAAGTATAGCATGATGAAAAAGGGCCTTAAACTTGATGAAAATAATTTTTTACTGGTCTAAATGTTTATTATCAAGAGGAAAGATCAAAGTATTTTTAGGATATTTTGTTTTTTACATTTATTAATCACTCCTAGCACATCTGAAATTTTTGTTAAAAATCTTTTTCTTGAGTTGGCAAAATGGACAGAAAAATCGATCATGTCATTTTTTTCCAATTTTATAAAAAGGTGAAAATTATAATTTCTTCAAAATTTTAAGAAAATTAGAAATTATAAAGTTTGTTTAAAATATTTTGAAACAAACATTACTTTCTGCACCAAAAAAAAAAATGTAGTTTAAAAATAAGACAAAGCAGGTCTTAACATTTGGTGTCATGTGATGAGTGATGATTTCATCACATATTGACATCTTATATGCAGGGAAAGTTATCATACAGAAGGACAGAAGTGACATAATTATTTACATTTAAGTGTTATTTTTAAGGAAAACTTTCAGCACTCTAATTTTTTTGTTTTTCTTTTTTGTACTTAGTTTTCACTTTTATGGAAAATATATTATAAAACAAATTAAAATAAGACTGTTGAGAGTTAGATAAAATTTCATAAGAAAGGTACCTATAAATTAATTAGGTACCTTTATGAAATTTTATCAGAAGTGTACATAAAATACCACAATTTTATGTACATTTATTATCTTTTACTGTCATTTGTATTTCCATTCCTTTTATTATTAATTTTGATCTTTCATTTATGGAAAAATGTCATAACTGAGATAATATAATACAATACTTGTAGATACCATTCTCAGTTGAAATTGAAAAATCAAATTAATTTCTCTAAGCATGTTTTGCACAAACAATTTGCAAAAATAAAGGCCGTAATAGAGGGGAACAACGCTGAACTAAAATAATGCAACGTTTTATTGTTTTCATGTATGGTCTTCCGTACATTTGAATTACAGTCATTTTATGGACACAAAAGTCATGCAAAATTGGATTAATACACTGGTGGTCCGTTGATTGTAAACCTGAAAAGTTGTTTACAATTTATAATCTGTAAAGATAGATCTACTTAATAACACCTTTGACTAAACTGTACACCATTTTCACTAATTTTAAAATTAGTAACAAATTTAATGTAAAAATAGTAAAATAATTTAAGAAATAACAAATAATTGTTTTAAAAATTCATTTTTTATTGACAAAGATTTTGCTTTCAGACAATATCATCTATATTCATAAAAACAACTAAAAGCATTTGAAATTAAATAATATCTTTGTTTTATTGAGTTTTGCATGTTACAATTCAGAGCTGATTTTCAGGTAGAGGTGGTCCGATTAAAAAAAAAAAAAAAAAAAAAAAAAGAGTTGCTTTTAACTAATATAATCACTAAATTGTATAGCCACCCAATGCAGTGACTTTAAAGCTAGTTTATAATAAAACAGGCACTGCAATTATGAATACAAGAGTTACTCCCCTTGAACCATGAAAGCTATGATAATGTCTAGTATAATATATTAATATATATATTTAATCTCACATAATCAGGCAACCTTTTTGAATGAGCTATGAATCATTGAAATCAGACCAGTGGGAGCAGAGGAGTTTCTTGGACACACAGATGAACAAACACACCCATACACTGTACTTTATATATAAGATTGCAAGCAAAGAGAGCAGTGACATTACATATATTCACTCTTGTATTTAAATTTTAGGAAAATGAAAAAAATGTCATGTCATTTTCAGTGATCAATCATTTTTTGTATGTAAAAAGAGAAACTAAATAAAATTCAATAAAATGTCAAGCTAAGAAGTTTGTCATTCACCCAATGTACATACAAAACTTCATAACTCATTTAATAAAAGATATTATGGACAAAAATAAAAGAAAAACAATCAATCCTAGAACAAAAAATGTTTGCCTATTCTCCAGAAGTTATTCTAGTAAACAAGGAGCAAAAATTGATTTTAATCACTCATCACAATATTGCAAAATTATAATTTAAATTTCTTCCAGCCACTCACAACAATCTAAGTGGCACTTTTTTTTTTCTTTTTAACATTTATAAGTAGACATTGGCTTTAAGAGCAGTTACATAAACATACATCAGTGTGTTCAAGCTGAGTTAATAAGTTAAGATATATGTGCCTAGAAATAATTTATGGAAAATATCTAATATAAATATTTGGAAAAGGGGCAAGTACAACTGTTGACTGACTGATCAGGACTGAAACCCTATTAATTTCCACAAGCTCAGTTTTTAGGATGGTCGACATAATTATAGGTAAAAGTCAATAGACTTGATTTTTTTTTTTTTTTTTTTTTTTTATAAACCTATACTGCATATTTTATTTTCATATAAACATATTTAATACTGGATTTTTGGGTTGTAATCAATGCTGGATTTTTCAATGAACATTAATAGATTAACTTCAGTGATATTGCAATCCATGATTGGATTTGCCTGTAGAACAATTTCTGCATTTTTTTTCCCTTGGTTTTTTAAAACCTCTGACAATAAAATTCACCATATGCAATATTCCAAATTACTAGGTAGTTAAAAACCAAAAACAAAGCATTCACTTAGATTTCATAAATTTATGCCAATGGTCAACCATACTTTTCAACACATTAGGCTGTCAATCAATCATCAACATGTCAGACCTTGTTATTAAGAAATCCTTGTATACCATGTTTTATGCTATGAGTAATATTTGTTCCAAATCAGATTAACTTTAAATTTGGTAATTTTTCTCATAGGTCGCAAATATATATTTTATTTTTGGAAAATTTTTAACACCGAGAATTAAATTTTACTTGCAAATGTGTCAAAATGGCCGATATTTGCAGACAATTTTCTGAAAGTAACCAAAAAAATTGATATTCTAATCAATATAAATTTCTATTTGAAATATATCAGAGTATTTCACATACTGGAAATAGTAAATTTAATCATTTGGCTTTCAATTAAAGCTAAAAAAAGGAAGCTTCAAGAATGCTTTTTCATTTCTAAAAATTCATTTTAAACCTTAGGTATTGAAAATTTAGTGGAGGTCCCTAGCAAAATGGAATGGAAGAAATTGTAAGCTATGTAAATTAAATCAATGCTAACCAAACTAATGACAGGTAAAAAAAAAAAAAAAAAAATAGAAAAGGTAAACACTATATATAGTGGGATTGAAAATGAATCCACTACTGAGAGCTCCTTCTGAAAACCAAACAATTGATTTGAAAAAGTATTGCTCCCAGTTAGAGCACAAGAAAAAAGAAAAAGATTATACTGGAAACTAAGTTTCTGCCAAGAAAAAAAAAAAAAAAATGTTCCGAAAGGACAAAATTATGAAGTTGCTTGATAGAAAGTCAGTGAAACAAAATGCTAAATATAGTTAACTATTACCACTCTGCATGTGAATTCATTTGCTGTACAAAATGTTTATCCTACTACTGAAGGTGAATGATCACTGAACAATAGTGTTTGAATTTCATGGTTGTGTTGTCATATCCTGCTATGGCAACAGAAAACAACATTGTCTGAAAATAACAATATGGCTACTGCAACTGAGAGGCCTTGAAAAAGAATGCAGTAGAAAGGAAAATAATATTAATTAAGCAGAGTGCTAAAGGTTAAAAAAAAAAAAAAAGTTAATATCAAAAATAAATCTTAATTAATAAACTAAACAAACTTTGTGACTAAACCAATAGATTGATGCGACTTTCAACAAAGAGAAGAAAAAGAATTTATCAGGAATAACATCAACCCTTCAAATTTTTTATTTTTATTCAAGCATTCCTGCACAAAAAACAGGATTTCCTGAGATTGATCAAGATTTTAATGATGATGAGCAGACAAATTCCTGTGTGATCAACCTAGATATCTAATGAACTGCAGGTTACATGTGATCTAACCTACACAAAAACACTGGAATTTCTTTTAGACAAGTCTTCAAAAATCTGTTGAAACCAAAGATATTCACAGACACCCCATAAAAGGCTCAACCAAAATGACACTTTTTGGCAGCTAATGTACCAGCTGCAGTGTTTCTTTTTAAGCTTTAAATCAGTTTTCATTTTCTGCCTTGACCTTAAGAATTGAATGACAACTGTAAATTTCAACTAGACAAGTATTTCAAGTATGCACATTATTGTATTATGAATTGGTGCCCACTGACATCATATGCGATGCCTATAATATTACAATAAAATGAAACAGTGTAAACTTCAAAGCACTCAATAGTTTTTTTTACAATTTATAAACTGAATATACATGCTTGATCCTAACAGGAAGCAAATGCAAGTCAGGCTTGGTTTGTTCAGAGACAAAAATATAAAATCTTCCATTTACTGATGTTACTGTTAAGATTAACAGCAACATCAGTAAAACTGAGATACGAGTGTGGATCACTGAAAACCCAAATACAAACTTTAAATTATATTTCTAATGTCCCCAAGAAATTTTAGATGTAAAGCATAGATAAGATCAGAATATGACTTGGAAAAAAAAAAAAAAAAAAAAAAAAAAAGATACAGCGTAAAGATCTATTTGAACTGTTAGGAAAACTATTTGGGAAGCAAAATGAATAGATACACAAAAATAGAAAGGGGCACCAGACCAGAATGTGTCTTCTTACTGGATTTGTTTAACCTCTACAATGAGGCTATCCCAAGAGAGCTAGAGGCAATGCCAAGATTTATCATCTTAATATAAGATACGCAGATGACACCATATTGATGGCAAACAAGAAAAAATACACGATTTGCTAAACAGGGTAGTGTGAAAAGGAAGAAGAAAGGACTAACTATAAACTTTAAAAAGACAGAAAGTATGGTTGTCAGCATAAGGAAAAGCCCAAGATTGGAACTAAAAACTGGAGATGTTAACCTCAAACAAATACAGAAGTTTAAACATCTTAGAAGTATTTTAACAGAGAATGGAAAATGTAATACTGAAATCCAAATGCACATTGGATTAGCAAAAGATGCATTCCAAAAGCTAAAGTACAAGGAAATAGGAAAATTTCATAGGAAAAAAGTGCTGAATCATTACAGAATATCAATCCTTTTATATGGCAGTGAATGCTGGGAAATTGCCTCACAGATGAAGAAAAAACTGGAGGCAACAGAAATGTGAATCTACAGAAGGATGCTGAGAATCCTATAGATGGGGCATGTAAGCAACAAAGAAGTCTGAAAGAAAAGGGAAATAAAGGCACACTCAGAATAAGAGATGGCTGAAATTTTTAGGACAGATTAGGAATGAGAGCTAGGAGGATTTGACACTCACAAGGCAGAACAAGGCACCTACCTGATGAGCTCATTTGAATGAATGGCAGAATGGGAGCTGGATGCAAGGGATAAATGTTTCTAAGGGTTACAAGAAATAGGAGGTTGTAGAGAATCATGATAGCCTACATCCTGAAAAGACAGCATAGATTTTGAACCAAACTAAATGTAAGTAAATTTTTTTTTTCTACAAGGTTCAACCTTAACAAGGCATGGACACCACTCACTACATTTAGAGGACATTTGTGCAGATAAGAGTTAAAGATAACAGTTAACCCTAGCTTTAAATAGGTTATGGTTGTAGTGATATCCTGTTAGGAGTTGGTGCCACAGGGAATGTATCATCGGCATATGTTTATATCAATGGGTTGGTCCAAGAAGTAACCTGTGTTGACCTCTAACCTCATTCTTGATGTAGGTTCCATGGCAATTTAGGTGGTCATGTTTGGCTATGAAAGGTGAATAGCCCGGGACAGTGAACTCCCCTAGTGCCCATGAGGCATTGATACCGGTTTCAGAAAGTAGCAAGTGGTCTGGTTTAGATTGGAGGTGGTGGTGTTCCACTTGTTGGAAGTTGATGTAGGAGATGGTATATGAGGTGTCTATTTTGTTTAGGTAGGGTTTGTTATCTTTATTCACTTGTATTTTGATTGGTTTCATGTGTGCATTGGTTGGTGGAAGACTAGTAGGCAGAGAAACAGAAACACTCGCAGGAGTCCCATGTATAGATAACCTGGAGAGAGTCGTCCAGAGTTACAGCCAGAGCAGTGCTCTTCATTCATGGCATCAAGAGGCCTCACCGGAGACTACTGCATGGTCCAGAAAACATTCACAAAATGGCAGTACAGTAGCCCCGATATTATACATCTGCTAATAGGATAGCCTCCTTTGGAATTACTTGAAGGTTTGGATCCCTGACTATCAGACAGATGGCACCAAAACCCAGAAAATGTCTACCTCCAGTACCATTAATGAAGGGACAATTAAACCAGGAACAAAAACATGCATGATGCTTCAAATGGACATGTCACTTCTGTCCAAAAGTCAAGGCAACAAAACTCCTCCTTGGATCAGAAACATTGTACCAGTCAGAGATCTAAATTCACCATGACAAACTCATTCCTGTACTTGAGGACCTAAAAAGATAAGGGGTGGGGGTAGTGGGGTAACGTGGGTTTGCTTGGGGGATACATGTGCATTCCCTACCACTATTTGAATTAATAGGTGGTTACAAGGACAAAGAGCAAGTTATCTATTCAAGAGTAAGAGGAGACAAAAAAATCCGGGCTTACAAATGAGAAGCATTATGGATCAGATGGAGGAATTATAGACAGGGAGTGTAAAACAGTTATAACATTTTAAGGTTTTAAAGTCTTATGGTAATTTCTTATTTTTTTGTGGTTAGAACATACTAATTTTTGAAGTATTAAATTGAATTTTTGTTCAATAAAAATCTCCTCAAACCTCTTCAAAATAAGCCTGTCATATTTAAATAAATAAATAAATAAATAAATAAATAAATAAATAAATATGGTAAGTAAATTCAGTGTTCATTCACTTTTAGGTTTCTATCTTTAGCTCTCAAGCATGTTTGATAGAAATTGAAATAAAAAAAAAATCCAAAGTATTTTTAAACAACTAATCAATAACACTCAATATTTTATGTATAAAATAATGCCCAAGATATGTCTGCCTTGGTACAGTGTCTTGCCTTCTGGAAACACAATACTTATCTTCTGTTATACACAGAACCCACAACAAAACTGAGGGTAGATTAATGTTTGTTTATGAGTAGATCAGTTAATCAGTAATACAATATCTGCAATCACTAATCAATTATCAAACTGAGAAGATAATTAATGTATCCTGTGAACTTCAGGATCTGACACGTCAAAGACTGATGAAGTTTATAGAATGTCAAGATCATATTAACATGGAAAATAAAGTGACTCAGATATATTGTGTTAATTTCTTTTCAATTTTTAAACATAAAAATATATGCCACATTTGGTTGTGTTTGCATAATGAAACTCAAAATCCACCACCAAAAGCAAATTAAAAATAACTTTTCTCTTTTTAACTAATGATAGACTGATTTTTCTGTTTAACAGCATCCTTATAGGTCATTTAATGCTGAAATTTAATTTTCATGAGATCTTGGAAGTAATAAAAATATGATGTTATTTTGTTTTCACAGTTGAATACATGGCAGACGATATTCAGCTTTTGTGCACGTGCACACACACACACACACACATATATATATTTGTTTGTGTGGACAATTATTAGAGGCATATGTATATGTGTGTTTCATGTTTTGTTGAAGTTATATTTTGGAATACAGTTTGACTTAAATTCTAAGATATATGGATTAATGTCATGAAAGAATTCATTCATATTGATTGTTTGGTAGGATTTGGGTGAAGTCTCTACAGTTTGTTAGTATGCACATATTGCTGCAAACTTTATTGTAGATATTTATTGCCAGTAACTTATTTTGATATAAAAATGTATTGCTGGTATTTTTACTATAAAAATGTAGTTTTATACTTTCAGTGTCTTGTTTTTGTTTGGGCATCAACTATTTGCTTACAGCTTGGACTCTAACAGGTTCTACCACACCAGGTCAGGGCGGACCTGGGAACAACACTAATTAAGAGGTGGTTTCATGCTCCACAAAACTTCTAATCTCCCAATCAGAGGCCTTGCTGCCAGATGTAGTTTGTCATACCCAGGTCTACTAAGGATAGACATTATAAGCTGAAACTTATATTACTCATACATCTTGAATTTTTTTTTTTTTAACCAAGAGTTAATACAAATTTTATTGATGAAAATATGATTTGCATAACAAAAGCAAATAGTATACTCATTGAAGACAATCATATTTTGCATATTTAATTTTTCTTCAGCTGTTTTGTCCACCGAACTTGAAATTTTCTCTAGTAGTTCGGATAATGTTTTCAACAGTTTTTCTTCTAATCTATGCCATGTTTTTTTGGTATCTTCTTGCTGAGATTCATTAAAAGTTTAAAAAAATCTTTACTTATATAAGATCATCCAAGTGCCTCTCCCCATCATACATAAGCCTTGCTGTTAAAGTAAAAACAAAAGATGGATGAACCTTATTACACTACTCAAAATCTCATGCAAAATGATTTACCAGACCTGCTAATTATTTTATCATTTGTAAATATGCAAACTGAATACATCTTACAGAAAAAAAAAGCATTGCATTTACATTATTCGGACTATTGTCCTCATCTTTGTCGCCATATTTATCACAACGTCCTAAAGGCACAGTGGATAAAGGCGTTGGTTAGATCCAGTGACAGACCCAAAGAGTGTGAGTTCAATACCCGGTTAAGGCAGTGGAGAACTTTCAGAGGGAAAATTAGCAGGAGATAACTGATAACTAACATCCATTAAACATGGCACATGGAACTAGAACAGTCTACTCCAGTGATTGAAATAAAGGGTTCAGTTCGAAATTCCAACCACCTGAAGAAGGCCGGAGCGTACAACGGCCGAAACGTTGTGATAAATATGGCGACAAAGATGACGACAATAGTCCAAATAATGTAAATACTGTACATAATACCTCATCTCAGAAATATAGACAGACTCAAAAAAAAGCATATGTAAAAGTTAAAAATTCAGTCTCACCACTGGAGAGTTTTATTGTTTCTAAATAAGATCATGGTGTATTGTTAATATAAAAGTGATAAAGAAGGGCATCCTGAGTTCAATCCTAAGCGAAGCAGCTGTGGCAAATACATTTGCTGCTCTAGTTCCTCTGGTTAAAAGGAGAAATTACAATCAATAGTTTCCTGAAGGTTACCAGAGAAAGAATTGTGTGAAAACCAGATGAAACAGTTTTCAGCATAGTAATGTCACCAGGCCATGAAAAACTAGCCGAAGCAATTTTAAAATGAGATTAGAAAACATAAGAATAGTAATCTCAGTTTTTTCAGACTGACAAACACTAGCTGTATTCATTCTGGAAAGTAAATTAGCCAAACTTGCTAAAATACACATTTCAAGCCAAATAGTAGTTACTAGTTAGCTTTATACCGAAAGCATGCAGTATAACAGCAAGATTCAGATAGATGCAACAATATTTAACATGAGATACATAGTCATTATTGGTGATATCAATCTTTAATCAAAAACTCAAATTCTGAAATTTTGATCACTTACCAAAAATGCTCTGTATGTTCCCTTCAGTTAATTGTATTGTGTTTGCAGATAGTGGTATGAAAAATGTTGCCAACTGAAAAATAAATAAATAAATAATTATATAAACAAAATAAATTTTAAGAATTCAAAATTTGAGAAAAAATAAAATTCAGTTTCACAGAACATCAAATCCTACATAATAGTTATTCAATACCAAAGTGATAGTACATTTTATTTTAAAATAGACAAAGTTCTTTAGCAATGTAACTAAGAGTAGGCTGGCAAATCTATCCTGAAATAAAAGCCAATTCATATTCACCATTTACATTCAGCGGACAAATGATTGACAATGAACAAGATTCTTGAACATTCAATACACAAAATTTCCACTGCCTAGTTGTTCTCTAAAGCCATCATATATATATATATATATATATATATATATATTATTTATTTATTATAATTTTATCATAGAGACAAAACCATTTTACTCACTACAAAGATGCAACTTGATTTCAGTGCATTTCAACTGCACTTCGACAGGTGAGAATTGAAAATGGTTATGAACAATCTTGGTTTTAGGCAAGCTGTATGTGAAACACCACTTCCTTTTTCCCCATTTGTTTGAGAAGAAAAATATACATAAAAAAAAAAAAAAAAAAAAAAAGGTGGTGACTGAGTGTAACAATAATGCTTGTTGAAAGCAGTTTGGTGAAAAATGGATTGGGTTTTTAATGTTGACAGGTCTGTGGAAATTTTTTTGCTGATAAACACCGGTCAAAAGTTTAGGTACATCATCTCACAAGCGTCCTAAGAGTGAGAGGTAGGGGAGGAAAGATGGAGATAGGGCATAAAATTACGTTTGAGTAGGTAAAAAATTGCCACCCGTCGAAGTGCAGTTGAAATGCACTGAAACCAAGTTGCATCTTTGTAGTGAGTAAAATTGTTTTGTCTATATGATAATTATAATAAATAATTATTGCTCTATCGATATCAAGCCCACTTTTGGATTAATGCTGTGAATGTTGGAATTTACATATTACTTTCGTTCTCATCGCACCGGATATATATATATATATATATATAAATAAATAATTTTACTTGGTCCAGAGATATATTAAAAAAAAAAATTTGGTTTCTTATTGAACTCTGCTCAAATAGCCTAAGTAAAGGTTGATGGTAATCAAAGATAATACTTGAGAATAATACTAGAATATGGAAGATAGCCAACATGTCAAGTATTGAAAATAATTTGTTCTAGATTGGTTATGTTGGTCATGTTAACATAAAGGCAAGACATATTAAAAAAACTAAAAAAAACTCAGACAAATGATGAAAATTGAATATTTTTACAACAATATAGAATACAAAAGACCATAGGCAAGCAAAATGGTTGCATATTGCTTGCTCTATGGTCTTTTGCATTAGCCATACTGGTCTATTGAAAAGGAGTAAAAGTTTATCCCTTGTTTCCTGCTTAGGATTCGGTTTCTGCTTCCTTCTAAATTCTGCTTCAGCTCTGAAAAGAAAAGCTCTGTGTTCCTAATATTTGTTCTTTCCTATGTTAATATAAGTTCACATAGTAACACTCTACCGTGAATGGCTCTTGGCCTTGTATTGAGAGAACATTAGTTAAAAAACATACTGGTGTTCATCCAATGGTAATGTAGGATTTTAAGGAAGTTGCTTCTAGAGAATCATAAAGAGAAACGGTATAATATTCCATCAGGATAGTGTGCAAGACGGCAGGTTTCACTGGTGAACAGGCAGAAATAATTATAGTAGAGCATGATAGAAAAGTGTCACCAGATGTGGCACCATCATATTAAAATTATTTCCAGTTTTTTTTATAAAGTTCTCTTACATTCATAAGAGAAAACAAACTTAATCGTTGGAAAACTGCAAAAAGGCATCCTGAGCAATTTTTTTTTTTTTTTTAAGAAAGAAAAAAAATAAAAATAAAATTCTGAGAGGACAGATGAATGAAATTACCCGAAAGATAACAAAACAGCAAATTGTTGTTCTTTAAATAATGCGGAAAACGTCTTATTTTTATTTAAACTGAATAAACATTTGACCTTCAAGTACAAAGCAATTCAAACTAAATCAATACAACTACAAATGCCAACAATTACCAAAATCAATTTTCAATCTTTAATAGCATCAGAAGTTCTCCAACACAATATTTCAAGGTTTTAAATTGTAGCTATTTCATTGTTATACCATACAGAGACTCATGTCAATGCTCCTGACTAAGCTTTTTCACTATTATCATGAAAGTGTCTTGAAAAACAACTTTAACTGCCCCACAAAATTTTAAACCACTTCAACATCAAAGTAATTTTATTAACTTTGTTAGTAGCATAAAATCACCATTAAAATGTTTAGAAAATATTAAAATTTTAAAAGATAAATAAATACAAAAACATTTAAATTTTCCCTTAATTTTTTTTTTTAATAAAATTAACAACTATTTTCATTTAAACATTTTGGTTAAATCACCTTAAATAATTTTACATGGAAATGTTCTTAATTTTTCTTCTCATAGTAACTATTACCATACATTAAGGATTGTGCTTGATGCATTCATTTTCTATGTAAAGAATATTAGTGCATTCCGATTATTCAGAATCAAAAAGGTTTTAAAGTCTTTATGAAAAAAAAAAAAAAAAAAAAAAAAAAAAATGTTCATTCACAATTACTTGCCTCACATCATGACTAAATTATTTATGTTTATCATTTCTTTTTAAATTTTCCCTTGTATTTTCAGTTTAGTTTATGATAAGCAGAAAACAAAGTTAACTGCTAAAAACAATAAATAAATCTAATAAAATTAAGAATTTTGTATAATTCGGGCATTATTCCAAATGAATGTTCTATCAAAAGGACAATGTTAATCCCAAACGTTGATGCGCAATGTTAATTCAGAGAAAGAAGAGAGGAAGATTTAAACAATTTCATATACGATGTTGGTCTTTTATCAGTTCAATGTCCCCTTGGAGATATCTGCAAATGATATATGCCAACCTACACCCTATAAACAATACAAACAGCAGAAAGCCATCAAAATTGAACCAAATCTACTTCAATTCTTTTTTTTGTGACATTTGTTTATTAAATATCTACATAATACAACATTAAATAAAACTTTACAAACATAGGAGGGCACTATTATCATTATTAATCCTATGTCCCATTTCCTAACCAGACTTACTTAAACTCAACATGCTACATAGTCAAAGAGAGGGTTGGCTGTCACTGAATTTCAGTACAACAAAATGGCCAGCTGATTCTGACACTTTGGCAAGATGGAAATATAAAGTTGGCATAAAATATCCATTAACTGAAGCCTCTGGAGACGGGCAATGCTTGTTAGCTGTCATCTAAAAGAATTATGAGTCACCTAAGCAGTTAGAAGATTTCTTTTCTCCACCACTTCTCTACTCCTTCAACTAATTGACTTCCTCTAACCATTTCTTATCTTGACAAAAATTGATCTCAACCCAAACCTCTCTACAAATGACAAAAGTTCAATTATCAGAACAGACCGATTTTATCTATTTCAGGTTGTATTGTTTAGTCAAAAGAATACAATAATAATAATAATAATAATCTAAGTAGTAGTAGTTAGGCTTTAGTTTTCATTATTTTTTTCTGGAGGTTTAGAATTATAATATTCAGCTCCTATAAAACTGAACAGTCAGACCTACTCCCACACAATTTGATTATAGCAGTGAAGGCTTGCATAGAAGCTGTCACATTTTGGGACGAATTGAATACAGAAAACTGGTGCACTTAATGTAACACAAGGGCTCCAAACAGCTCTTATCAGGTTTTGAATTCAGAAATGTCCTCCTCCTAGACAAGCTGCCAAGACTAATGAACCCAGTATGTCCTATTTAACCTGTAGTTGGAGAGAGCAGAGATTGATTCATATCTTTCTCAAGAGTATTTGCACATAAGTGAATATAATGAACTCAACTGAAATTCAAACCCAGCTTTCTAGTTTCTTGTTCTAAGCTGCCATCAATTACACCTTCCACACACAAGTGTGTGTGAGTGTGTGCGTATGACAATCATAGCAAAAATCATGTTTTAATTTATTGCTTTTTTAACCAGCTAACCTGGTCATTTTGTAACATTTGCTTGGTACAATAGTGAATTCAATTTTTTTAGTGTACATTTGCTTAACCAGATAATAAATTTCACAATTACTCAAGAATCTTTTATTGCTGAAGGATTTTCTTTTCAAATAATGCCTAAGAAATTCATAGAAATTAACCTTTAGCATTCTGCATTATTAATATTACTTCATTTTCCACTGCATTCTTTGTCAAGACCTCAATTGCAGTAAACTGAGTGTTAATTTCACTCAAAGGTGTTTTCTGTTGCCATAGCAGGATATGGCAACACAACTATGAAATTCAAATTCATGGATGAGAGTCACCTTCAGTAACAGGATAAACTTTTTGCTCAGCAAATGAAGTCACTTAAAGATTGATTTCAGTACAGGTTAATGGAAAAAAGAAAGTCCTTGAGCAATAAATAGTTTGTTTTTTTAAACTTAAAATGTCCATAAGAAATAAGCATTGACAACTTTGTAGATGTAACTGATAGCTTGTTAAAATAAATTATAGGAAAGAGTGGAGGGCAGTATTTATACAAGCTTAAAAATAGTTATGATTTGCACCAAATGAAACCAACTCAAATGATCAGAAGTTTAGTCATTGGCAAACTTCTCAAAACATCTATTCTTATAAACTGAGATCTGAAAGACATTTTACTCTGTTGTTGGTATTCAAAAAACGAATTAATTTAAATGAGAGTGGCCTTTGCATAACTTATCACATAGGGTCCAATGTCTAGAATAGAATGAAAACAAAAACACATGCATACATGATCATCTCAATGTAAAAGATTTTTGATTTCAAATTATTTTACAAAAACACACACATACATAAAAAGAAAAGTGTACAGTAGTTCAAAAAAGCATTAATGGCTTTAAAAAAGAAAAGAAAAAAAACAATTTAGTTAGCTACATATTTGCTACATGTTGCTTTTATTGATTACCAATACTCAGTTGTAATGATGCTGTATGTACATACTCTTAAATAATTGAATGTCATAAAGTCAACTGTATACAATAATGTATTGGAAGAATAGCCAGAGTGACAAGCTTTTATTAAAAAGCCATGGAAGACAGTATAATAAATGTCATGTATCACATCTATTCATAACAGAAATAATAGCTTGTATGATCAAGGCATTAGCTTTTTAAATATATTTCTTGATATAAACAGATTAGATCCATATGCTCTTTCTCATAAGGAGCCATCTTCAGCTCGATCACCAGTAAAGGATATGGTGATCACTACTGCCTGGCAGAGGTTCATATATCAAAACTATTCACTGCTAAAAATTCTTGAGAGGTCACTTGTTTTCAGGTCAGCAACCAAAGTACTAACTCGTTAATAATTTTTGATAGAAAATCTTTCAGAAACTATCTACAGAAGCAGTAAATTTTAGTTCTATTAAAGTAGGTATCCCAAACTCCATAGTTTACTCTGAAGACTCGTCAAAATCGGGAAATTTCCTGCTGATTTCTCTATTTTAAAGGTTATTTTGATGAAACTATAATGTAAACAAAATTTAATCTTCTCTTTATAATGATAAAATTCTTCCTCATGTGTGATCATTAGTTTTTATTCCATATCTCTTTAATCCTAAGGAGATGACAGAGCCAATCAGCCAAAAAGTCAAATGACAAAGAAGACTAGTGGAGCAGTCCATTGGCCAAATAATACAAGCGTGAAGATTAGCTGGTTGAACTTCATACCAGCCAATCAGATATCTGGTACTTTAATGGAGGTTTCTATGATAGTTTACACGGCTCTGTGATTTTATATCAATCTTTTTTGCGTTCCAAGTAAGGGCTTGTGAAAAGGACTTAGTTTTTTTTACACTGAAACTCCAAATTAGGGTCCCTCACCAAATACGAGACGTGACAATTTCATAATGGTGTTTTTAAAACTTAAGAATTGTACCCCAACACATAAAAATCATCTTAAAAAAAAAAAAAATCCTCATCAATTTGGTAGACTTAAGATTTGGTTTGAAGTTGGCTTCCACAAAAGAAGAATAAAATATCATAGAAATTCAACACTACAACAAAAAAAAAAAAAGAAAAAGAAATGAAGAGCAATATCTCAGCTTCAATAATTATTTAGTTTCATATTTGTGCCTATACAATTCAAAGCAAACACATGCAAATCCAAGATACAGTATACTACATTCATTTTGTGCAAAACCGTTGAGTTCAATACATCAAAATTTGTATTGCTGAGTTAATAAACATCACCAGCTGATCCCATTTTTAATTCAAAATGTAATCAGTTTCCCTTGATCATTTGATTACTAATTCTAGGGCTGAGATTTCAAATGTTAAGATGAAATTTCTACTTTTTCTTTCTTAAAATAAAAAATAATGAAGAAAATAGATATATTTTATAATTCAACTTTTGCAAACAATGTCTTTTCAGAATTTATTTTCCCCTTAAACCGTCATGGAAGATAATAAGCATATCATCTTTGCTATTTGTTCCTTAATTAATAAAATATATATTTAACCTTCTGCCCAGTGGAGGATGAACTCGATGCCCCAAGAAGTAGTTTTCTTTTAAGTGAGAGAAGCAGGTCAAAGAACAAATTCCTTGTAATTTATGCTGATAAAGTTAAACTGTGTGATGAAGAGAATAGATATTTCAGTGATAAAACTTAATGGAATTTCACCTCCACCACTAAAGGAAAAAATGCACTCAATGAATCTGAATATTTAAACTCAAGCATTGAAGGAGAATCACTTCAAATGACTTTCAGTTACAAGCACCAAGACCAATTGTCCAGTGCTATAATCCAAAGTTTAGTTCCAACCAAAGGTAGAAATGATTATTTTTGATTTGCTTTGTTGAACAATATTGCCAAGTGTTGTCAACATTTCTCTTTAGACAGGATTTTGATATAATGCCCCTTTCAAGTGATGATAGGATATGGAGTTTTCCAAGAATATTGGCTATAGCAGAGGCTGATAAACAAATTCAGACTGTAAACTACTATTAGAAGAGGAATGTAAGAAGAACCATTCTAACTGTCAAGAAAGTCTTTTTTATCAGTCCAATCAATGTATTTTTAATTCTTTGAAAAACTGGCCAATGAGTCACTTCAGGAAACAAATTTTTAAGTAAGTCATTATTGTCCTGTTTTTGACAAATTAAAATTTGTATAATTCCACAAGATTTTAAAAATCATATACATCTATGACAAAAATGTATGCATATTACAGAGAAAAGAGCCATTTTGTTGAATTCCTCATTCAAAAAAATAAGAAAAATACAGTATTTGATAAGAAACATAAGAGTTCAGTTTTATCATTACTTTACAGTCCTTTTCTATGAAACACAAACATTCCATAATTGAAAACTATCAAATATCATACAACTGATAAGAGGTAGAAATACAGTATTTGGTTAGAAACATAAGAGTTCAGTTTTATAATTTATTGTCCATTTCTATAAAACACTTACAAACATTCCACAATTGAAAAGTGCTATGAACAACAGGATTAAGTTTAAATATTTATAAGTACAATAAATTAATAGTTTTATTGAGTAACTTAGTTTCAAACATATCTGCCCTCTTGTGAAATATCCAATTATTAACATGACTTGTTCAATCATTAAGATTATTACTGTTACGCACACAGACATTCTCAAAAAGTATCAGTCTCTAGCATTTGTGTTATAAATTAACAAGTACTTAATACCATTTCCAAACCAGAGAAGAGATAATGTAGTGTACAATACAACCTGTTTGGCAACATATATTTATTGTGCTGGGGGTGCCCTTCACCTTAACCTGTAGTGTATCTAAACAAAGCCTCAATGACAGTACTCATGAGAAATCACTGTCAGCATATTTATAGTCATTTATTTCCAGTAATTAGCAACTCCCTATTTTTGGCAATATGGGCCAGTATAGCCAGGTAACAATTTTATACCAATAAGCAGTGAATGTTAATAGTTAACATTTGAAATATGTTATATCATGCCAAAGCAAGACCTGAAATTATTACAAAAAAAAAATTAAAATAAAAAAAAATAAATAAATAAAAAAATAAAAAATATGAAAGCTGCTACTAAAGAGTTCTCTGTCTGGCCAAAAAGAGAATTAAAAAAAAAAAAAAAAAAAAAAAAAAAAATCACAATCGCCCCAAGTAAGGCTGTAATGCCACTAAAACAAAAGGGGTTACAGGGTGTGGAAGAATTAGGAAAAGAAACATCAATGATGAGCAGAAAGAGTAATCAGGTGGACAGTAGATAGAGATTGACATTGCATTTGAATTTTTACAGATTAAAGTTAGTTGGAAAGCATGAAGCTGGAAGGGAGTTCCACTAGTAAGAAGTGCAAGAGAAGAAACTGTTAGTATAGAATTAATGGCTACATCTAGCCAGCTCAACTGTAAATTGATGAGATTTCGATACCAGTGTTGTGCTGCACTTATATTCAAAAACTCTAGGTACCATACTGAAGAGCTCATTCAAACAATTACTATGAAAGTATTTATAGAAAAGAGAGAGGTAAACTTATAGTAGTGGGAAAGTGAATGGAGCCAAGCTGCCAGATCACAACCAACAATATTGCATATTATTCTTCAGATCTTATCAAGGTGATCAAGGGGCACCAGACCATATGTGGCAGCAATATTCTAAGCATGGACGAATAGTAGACAGATATGCAAGTTAGATTCTGGAGATAAAAATTGTCTCACTCAACATAGTGAACTGACTTTCTTAGCAGCTGACCTAGCAATGGATTCAATATAATCTTTCCACTTCATATCAGAAGAAAACATGAATCTGAGAAGGTGCAACTAGTCACTTTCCTGAAGAATAGCATCAGCCATGCTGATGGAAGGCAGCAAGGGGTCTCTCAAATGATTAATGCTTATTTTTGGTGTCATTAAAATTAACCAGCCATCTTTTGCGCCCCAGTTAACTACAGACTTTTGTTTTGGACATTGACTGTCATCCTAACCTAGTCAAACTGATAAGCCTTACTATTGAGGCAGGAGTAAATTGTTGTCTGTAATGTAGATACCAAGTTGAGAGCTGATGTTATCAGGAAGGTCATTAATGAAAATTAAAAATGGAGTAGGAGAAAGGATGGAGCCCTGGGTGAGACCTGCATTAGTATGAAAGGATCGATATGAGTGGCCATTTAGGATAACTCTCATTTCACAATTTGATAGAAATGACTGGATCAGTTCAAAAAAGTGTCTGGAAACTTTTCAGTTTGTGGAGAAGACCTGATGCCAGACCCAGTCAAAGGCTTTTGAGATGTCCAATGCAAAAGCCCAAGATTCACCATTTTTATCTAGAGCATGATAAACTCTTTCTGCAAATATTGTCGATACATCAATAGTTGACCTAGAGAAACAAAAGCCATATTGCATGTCTGAGAAAAGGCTCTGAAATGATATAGGATGAGCCAATTCAGAATTGATTGGAGCCTCTAAGAATTTCCCAAAAAGAGGTAGAAGGCTAATAGGCCGATAGTCGGAAGGGTGAGACCGCCCCCCCATAACTTGCAGAAGTCAGGAAAGCAGGAGGCAGCAAGGCATCTATTATAGAGTTTAAAGAGAACAGGAGCCCGTTCAGGAGCACACTTCTTAATGACTATTACAAGGATACCATTGGGTCCACATGCTTTGTGGGGATCTAGGTTTGAGATGACTGCAGGAAACATGGAAGGGGTTATATGCATATCACTCCACAGAGACTCAGTTCTAGGAGGAAAGTTAGGCAGGGATATTCTAGATGAATGAAGAGTAGAATTTGGGAGAACTTACAGGCAAAGCATTCAGCTTTATCAGCAGAGGATGATAAAACCTCATATTGTTTGAAGAGGGGAGGAATAGAGACCTTACACTTAGTTAATACCCTATTATAGAGCCACCAGTAATCACAAGAGCCAAAGTTGTTAGATGCTATGCGGTGTCTCATTCTCTCAGCAGAGACTTTGCTCCTTCAAGGGCTCATTTATATTTAATGCAAAATAAATTGATTTGGTAGAGAACTTCTCAACACATCTTCACATACATAGTTGCTAGGTTAAAAGTAAACCTCATTTCACTTACATTAAGCAAATTTACAAAAACTCAATTTTTTGTTAAAGTTGCTCATATAACAAGTGTAGAAAATAACTGGTTTTGATTATAACTAACTATGTGATGACTGTTTCTCCATATTCTCTACACCTTCCATTCTGACAAGTATTTTAACGACAAATTTACATATGTATGAACAAGGAAAATGCTTCAATTTCAAATGAAAACATTTTCCTTTCAACAGAAGGTGGAGGTAGATAAAAAAACAGAAAAGTACTAATGTCAATACCAATCTGTTTCAAACTTCCTTTTAGATATACAAAAAATAAATACAAATGAAAAATCTGCTAAATCCTAACACAAGTCAGGAAATAAACTATGCTGCATCAAAAGCTGCGATGGTCTTTCTCAAAAAAATATTATTCTAAAAGAAATTATCTTGCTACACTATTTAGAAAATGCATTTTATACTTTGGGTTCAACAAAATTAAATTGTCATCTCATCAAGCAAAAATGCAAACAGGAAATCTAATAGTATTTTAATGATTTTTTTAAAAAAATTCATTTTGTCACTATTTCCAAAAGGTTGTTAGATATTTTTTTTTTTTAACTATTATTTTTAAAATTTTATTATTCATCAACAATTTTAACAAAGTCCATAATATAAAAATATAAGAGAAGCCATAGAATAGAGCTACAAAAAATACTATGATAAAAAAAAAAAAAAAATATTGTGTTAATTAAAAAAAATTTTATCTGACAGCCAATCTTATTCATTCACTACTTTTTGAAGGTTTTCTTATAATTCTTTTAAATTGGTTCCTCAATACTTTCTTTAAGATTTCTTTTCTATCTGTATAATTTTATATTCCATACAATCTAACACAAAAGGTGAGTTTGGGGACCTAACTTCTATGTTTGCACCTATTACATATCCTCACCACTGCCCACTATTTCTACAACAAGGAAGTTACACAGGAGTTTAGGTGAAACACTGTTGCAATAGGAAGACTACTGACAACCAAATTAACATTATTAAACATTTAAGATTTTAGGTTAATATTTGTTCCTTGTACATGAGAGTGTTAAAAAATTTTTTTTAAAAATCACAAAACCCTTCAAAAGCACTTTTCACTTGAAAGCCAAACTTGTCAAAATCCATACAATGCTCATAATTGTCTGATACATCTTGAAAGAGGAATGAAAATAAATAATTATTAGTATTAAAAATGTTGCATAAAACTAAATGGAAATTACTTCAAATGAGAAATGTTCCTTCGTTTTAAAATGCAGTAATAAAGAATCGTTTAATAATGGCTTCCTTTCTGCCTAATATTTATACACTTTATTTTTTAGTATTCAAATCTACTGCAAAGACTTCAGGGAGTGGGGCATAAAAATGATGACTTAAATCAGAAATAAGTCACCTACATTACTTGGAAAATGTGTCAATAACTAAGTCATCAAAGTAGAAAGAAACTACTTTTTATTCTACATCAGAAGTCTAGTCAGAAGGTTAAATTCGTTTTGAAGGGCCAATTAAATAATGTAACAAGTTTAGTTTATATAACATGCCGTGTGTATTTATTTATTGTAACCTTTTGCTGTGTTATCTCACTTGCACTGGCGAAGCCAGGTGGCAGTGTCTTATAACAATAGATTGTTCAAAGAGGTTTACAAATCTGGTAAGTGAAAAGACTAACAGAAAGAGCAAAGCAAATGGCTGGCTACTACTGGTTTTTGAGCACACCCTTCTGCCAGGGGAACTAGCAACATCTTATTAAAGACACCTGCCCAACCCAGAGTCCACCTGTGGTTTACACAACATATAGGACCTTTTTTTGTCATAGGTAAACAAGTTTACATAGAAAATATATTTAGGTTTAACAAGCCACTGTAAGATTATTTAAAGAAAATAGATAAATCAATACAAAACAAAAAAAAAAACAACTCTCTTTGAATATAATTATCTTGAAATTCAAAAGTGAGCAGACATTTTAACTCCATTTGTTTTTAATTGTTTTTCAAGCAGTAACTATGCAATAGGTTCTTACAAATTATTTTACTATTATCTCTAATCCTTATTTACATTGTTCGGACTTGGTGTCGCATTCACGTTTCGGCATTCAAGTGATTGGAATTTCAAACTGAACCCTTTATTTCATCCACTGGATAAAAGCATTCATTGGATCCAGTGACTTGACCCAATGAGTTATGTGTTCAATATCTGGCTACTGCAGTGGTGAACAAAAAACTTGGAGTGTTGAGTCAAAAGGGAAATAACAGACATCCGGAAGAGGCATGGCACTAGAACAATCTACTCTGGTGAATGAAATAAAGGGGTTCAGTTCGAAATTCCAATCACCTGAAGAAGGCTAAAGTGTACAGTAGCTGAAATGTCATGGATATGGAAACAAAGATGAGGACAACAGTCTAATGTAATTACAATATTTGATCTCAGAAATATACACAGGTATCTCTAAACCTTACAATAAAAATCCATAGATTCCATAACAATAAATATATATATATATATATATATATATATATATATATAAGTAATTGTTACGGAATCCATGGTGAAGTAGGGGCAACAATTTAGGATATTTAAATTTAAGAAAGAAAGAATAAAAAAAAAAGAGAAATCAATTATGCTTTTTGAAAATCATCAAACGGTTAGGTTTTTTTTTTTTTTGTTTTTATTCCATCATATTCATGTTGGTAACTTAGCAAACTAATGTTCTCACTAAATTGATAAAAATAGTACATTAGATGCAAAAAGAAGTTCCTTACTGCTAATAAATCATGGGTTGATAATATAAACCAGGTCCTTGTGTGGCTTTGCTAGACTTTCATCATTCATTATATTTCAGACATTAAGTTGAAGTGTCAGTAACTATCTGCTCTCTATTATGACAAACAGTATTCAATTACATTGTCAACTCAAGGTTCTTTTCTTGCTGCAGATACAAAGTTCTTTGGAACCATCCTAGAATGACAGTATGATATCTGGTTAATAAGACAGCAGGGAAATTTATCAAATATTTACTCCCTACAGAAGGCCTTAACACTTTCATATAAATGAAAAGACCAGGCCATTTCTCAACTACAAACTTTAAAGCCTCATACTTCAACTCAAAACACAGTAAAATTAAACACCATTAGAATAGACACAATGTTGCCAATAATCAAGCAGTGAATTTATGCATTCACAATAGAAACTGCAGTTACAGAAATGACAAATTGACTGAAGGCATGTGTATCTAATATCCGGAAAATGTAGTAAACTGTAGGAGACAATAAGGATGGTAAACCAGGAGTTTGATGTCTAACATCTGTTTTTTCCAGGTGTTTTGTGAACTATAAGCAGGATAAGCCTCCCTTTTGTTCACTGCCACTAGCCAAAATGTTTGCAATTTTAAATGCATCAGTTCCAAATGACAATAAAGACTACCATGATGATCCAAATAGGTTGCATCTTGCTAACTAACTTTGCTATATTACTTCACAATTTACATCTCAGAAAATAGAGTATTAAAAAATGGAGTTGAAAGTAAAAGGTAACCTGTTAAAATACTTGAGATTCAGATTTTTTTTATACATTCAGACTGCCAGTAAAACAAACTTTCAAAGCTTGGAATATTGGGATGGGTAGACACAAGACTTTTGTAATTAGTCACATAACTGCCAGCTGTTGGGTAGAGAAACATTAAATATACTTGGTAGTAATAAAAAAAAAAAATTAAAAAAAAAATCGAGTTGAATATTCTTTCATCAAGACTCAAGAGAAAGAAATCAAAATTTATAAGAGTTATAAAAGAATTGTATCATATAATTACAGATCCTTGAGTACATAGTGATAAAGAAATTCCTTTTTGTTTTTGTTTTTTTTGAAGCCTTCATAAAAATATTTAGTCTACTTATAGGACTTTTAAAGAAGTACATATAGTCATTTAAAAATAAGCTTATGTAATAATAAAGTTTGATCACAAAAATAAACTCTTTCCCACCTTGAAGAACAAAGGAGATTTTCACAAAAACTGATTTGAATAATCAAATAGACTAACAAGAAATGCATCAGGACATTTTAAATATTCAAAGATTTTCAAATAAAGCAGTAAAATAATTTATATGTATAGCAACATCCTTATATAAAATATGAACTTAATGGTAATAGGACACATCAATAAGTCTAACAGGTCACTTGAATTTCAATTGAAATTTTCACTTTAATGTCTAATCTGGTAAAGTATCAAAAGTTCTTTGACAAGGAAGGAGATTATGTTGAAAGATAAATATTTCTTTATACAAAGTAGTTATTTTCATCATTCGGCTATGGTCTTAATGATGTACATCCATATATACCATACAGTAATTCTGCATTATAGATATTACTGGCAACAAGTCAGATTGTTGCATCTGTGAAATAAAGGCAGTATAAGGCATACAAAAAAAAAAAAAAAAAAAAGGGTATAAAGAGTTGGTTGGTAATTTGATTCATTTAAAGACATAAAAAGAGGGAGGAGAGGTTGAAATAAATACAGTAGAAAATAAAATATACAGGTGTTTAGAGAAACAGTGAGGTAGATTGGTGTGGGGGTATAAATATAGTTAACCAAGGCCCATCTATTCTAGATACCAGATGGACATCTATCATAAGCCAAGGAGATTCATTTGTTAAACAAGAAAAAAAATTTGAAAATTCACTATTGTGGCAGAATGTAGGAGCACATAATATTAAGTTGTTACATATATTTATTCATTTTTTGCTCTGTAGTAACTCTGGTCATCTTGTGAAACATGTCTAATATTTTTTTAAATTTTTATTTCAGATTAGACATCCCTTATATCTCTTAGCTTTTAATCAAGGTCACAAAAATACCAAAACTGCTTGTAACATTTGTGTACAGAGAGTTCTTCATTACCGAAAGAATGGCACAGAAATGGTTTTCCCATTTCTAAGAAAGAAAGTTCAAACACACAGATTCTCCACATTCTGACCAACCTGTCCCATTTGATGAGAACCAATTGCCTGCAATGATTAAAAAAACACACCAGATCACTAGGGAGTTGGCTAAGATATCAAGCTCTCCTGTTACTGCCACTCATTATCTTCCTTTAAAGGGTAAGGTCCAGAAACATGGTACATGAGTGCCAAACTCCAGCATTCCTGTACTTCCACCAGTTTACTTGCTTGATACTAGGCTACTTGTAGATACAGAGAAAGATTCCTTTACCATATTATCATCAGGGATGAAAAATGGTGTCTTTAGTGAATATGAAGCAGAAAAAAAGAATGGGTAAGGGTCCTGACAAGCAAGCAACACCTCAAACTAAGCCATAGCTGCATCTATGCAAATGAATGAGCTGTGCTTGGTGAGATTAACAAGGACTAATCTACTATGAAATGCTTCAAAACAACCAAACAGTCAATGCTAAGCCGTATTTACAAATGAGCTGAAAACACCAGATTCAACATGACAATGCTGACACCACATATTTTCCCGATTTAGTCCCTTTAAGATTACCACCTTTTTCCATTCACTTTCTAACAATCTGAAGGGTGTTTCATTCAATAATGTGAGCTTAGAAAGTGGCTTGAGAAACTTTTTTATGTCAAAATCTGATGAATTCTATTGTTGACATATCAAACGGTTAGTGGCTTGTTGGCAGAAGGTCATAAACAATGAAGGGGAATACACTGCTGAACGATTCATCAGATCTATTAATAATAGATATTAAAACAAATTGTAAAAAATTAAATTATGTAACAACCTAATAGGTATATATATATATATATATATATATATATATATATATGTATGTATGAAATTTACAAAGAGAATTCTTGCAATAATAAAAAATTAATTTTTAAC
>OZ010598.1:46680974-46745974 GCA_963932145.1 Acanthosepion lycidas | reverse complement strand
ATAATTAGGGGAAAGAGGAAAAAGAAAAAAAAAAAAAAAAAAAAAAAAAAAAAAGAAAAAAAAAAAAGGAAACAAAACATTGAGAACAGTGCTAGAAAATAAATAACTATTGCTTAATAAATAATAAATATACATAGTAATGCAATTAGTTGAAAACACAAATTAGCTTTATAAATTACATTGAAACAAGCTTGATTATTAATTGCCACCAGCTCTGAACATAAAATTAACCACAAATGCCTAATGCATAGATAGAAAAACTGTAGTGTTTATTTTTTTTTTCCCCCCCTCAAACAAAGTATTCAAGAGTAAAAGTCAAGACGATAATCTCCCAAATCAGTCAGTCATTTATGTGCCATGCATGATACGTGCTTAGGCAATCATCTTTCAATACATGACTGACAAGGCAGATTTTTTTCCTGCAGTAGTTTGCCATTTCTTTCTGCAGTAGACCATTTGCTATCCAAGGCTATAAAACCTGGTCTATCCTGCTATTTACCTATAGCTGAGAAGCAGATTCAGACCTTTCCCAAGCATATTAGCACATAAGTGAATGTAATGGTATTCAAACTCGGCTCTCCAATTCCTCAATCTCTCAAATACAATGTCTAAATCGTATACAGACTAATAATTTCCAATTTTGAATTAAAAAAAAAAAAAAAAAAAATACTTTTAGATAATAAACTTATTCCACTCACACTATTTTTACAAATTAGAATTAATTCATCCTAGAATATTCATAGCTGAAACAATGCCGTGTACTAAAAGATAATTTATATTTATACATTGTATTTTCACAATTTAAGCTTTTTATATCTAAGCACATTATGAGAAAAATCCAGTGATTAATTCCAACAGTTAAAATAACAGCAACCACCTCACATTTTCCGTTTATACATTATTTTTATGGACATAATTTATTTAAGTAATAATTTTTTTTTAATTAAACGATATTAACTACGTCTACTGGCCTAAATGTTGGAGAAATTTCATGGAAAATATGCACTCTTCAACAGGAATTAAACCTGTAAACCTAATGGGAACAGTCATTTGATCTGACATGCTGTTAGCCATCCAGCTACAGAGAAGTGTCTGGTTAGCAAAGTCCGAATTACTGTTCATCGGAGAACGCATATTTTCTACAAAATTTTTAACATTCAGGCCAGTAAATGTAATTAATACTGTTTAATTAAAAAACAGCATATACTTAAATTTTATCTATAAAAATAATGCAAAAACAAAATATATTAAATAATTGTCAGACTTTATATATTTCCTAATATACACACACACACATCGATCATTACCAATCTAGCTGTAATCTAACAACTTGAAAATGTGCTCCGTTGTCAAAAGCAACTTAATATTAGTTTTACCAGCACTAGTAACAGTATCAACTGTTGGCACAAAGTTTCACTTCAGAAACAGCAGTGACTGATTTTAATAAAAAGTCAATTACCCCATACTTTTTCATAACACTGTATCTGCACTTTACTTCCTTATATCAATTTACAAGTATTTTATTTTTATCACTTTAAATGTTATTTTCAGTAGATTCATGAAACATCTACTCAAATATGGGTATCCACTAAAAATAACATTTAAAATGATAAAAACAATAAAATAGTTAATAATATATATATTTCTTTTAATTTCAGATATTTAAAAACTGCCATGGGTCCTAATCAAAGAAGAAACAACATATAAAATTTTGTTTAGTGATGGAAACAATACATTCAGACTATTTTTATAGGTTTAAATATTATTTTTACTGGATACTATTTGAGTAGGCACCGAGTTTATTAAATAGTATATTTATTTATTTTCATCTACCGGTCTGAATATTTAAGAAATCTTATTAAAGAAAATTTTTTTTCGCTCTCCGGCAAACCTGCACCCTCTGTGCAGAGAGCTATTATTAAATCCAACACACTAACTGAGCTACAGAGAATCAATTAGTCAGGCAAGGCTCAAAAGGTGCCTTTAAGCGAAACTTCTCTTGTCAAAGATCTTCCAAAACTTTCACATCTGCAGTTTCATATCCAAACAAAGAGAATTTTTTTTTTTTTTTTAGAATGGATTTAATCCAACAGATCTGTATCACTATTTATTTTTAGTGGATACTTGTATTTGAGTAAACCCTCCATTTATTTATTAAATAGTTATTTATTTTCATCTACTAGCCTGAATAATAAATAAAGTTATTATATTATTATTTATCAATATTTTTTTTTTTTTTTTTTTTTTTACCAAATTGCCATAGTATGCAATTTTTAGTTCCTTAAAATTGAAACTGATCACCTTTAAAATGATTCTTATATTTTCATTTGCATACATTAACTCCTCATAAGCCCTGTTTAATAAAATTCTTTTATATTTTATATCCTTACGAATATTTCTTATTATAAATGTTATTTTTAGTGGGTACACATGTCAAAGCTGCTATCCTTTTTTATTTTATTTATCTTTTTTTTTTTTTTTTTTTTAAAAACAGTGAAATTAATAACCACCGCCCTAAATTGATTAATACTATTATAGAAAATTGTATCTTTGATAGAAATTGAACCTGTATCTCTTTTCGCCATGGAGGACAACCTGACAAGGGTTTGAATGACCTATTAATAAAAGCATGTTTCTTGCCGGGACTTTGACTAATTTATATCTGCTAGCTTCAGTTTCATAACTGAAACAAACTTTTTTGCAAGGATTTTTTTATTTTTCTTTAGTAAGACTTCTCAGTTTAGTCTGTTTGTTATTAATTTCAGTGTTTAATAAAAATAAAAAAATGGAAATAGCAACTCAAACATGTGTGCCCATTAAAAATAATGTTTATAGTAATAAGAAATAATCTAACTTATTATAAAACGCAGATTGTGTGTGTGTGTTCGTTTATATATGGGATCGGATTCCCTACATTTTTCAACCGATTTCAATAAAACTTCACTTTTTTTGGCAGATAGTGTTTATTGTCTTGCACACTTTTTTCTTTATTTTTATATTCAGAATGCTGCAAAAATTCCATTTACAAGACAACTGTTTATAATAAAATTATATTAAATTGATAGACTCATAACGATTGAAAACAATGTTTTTGTTTGGGTTTGACCAATTCATTAAAAAAAAAAAAAAAAAAAACTAATTAAGACATGCATGTTCATCAACCTTAAACAATAATCTTTGTCAATTTTATTTTTCAGTCTTTATGATGGTCGATACTTGATCTATCTCTTACTGTTACATCCCCGGGCAACGCTGGGCTCTACTGCTAGTATCAGATAAAATAAAAAAAAATAAAATAAAATATTTCTGTTATTTACATTTTGGGTATGAAACTGAAGCTAGAAGATACAAATTTGTAGGAATCACAAGAAAAACATGCCTCTTTGAACAGGTAATTCTGACTGTGTGGTCAGTTGGTTCCATTGCCAAATTGGTAGTGGCATGCTTTGGCTTAAGATGTGGTTCCCTGGGATAAAAAAGGGATACAGGTTCAATTCCTGTAGGATGCAGAATTTTTTTTTTAGAACTTCTCAAATTAGGCCAGCTGTTATTAATTTCACAGTTTGATAAAAGAAAAAAAAAAAAGAAGAAAAATTCAAACATATGTACCTACTAAAAATAATGTTTATACTATAGAAATCTATAGAAATAAGAATTAATGTTAGATA
This sequence comes from Acanthosepion lycidas, assembly GCA_963932145.1. NCBI lineage: Eukaryota > Metazoa > Mollusca > Cephalopoda > Sepiida > Sepiidae > Acanthosepion > Acanthosepion lycidas. The sequence goes on along the minus strand of OZ010598.1, from coordinate 46,742,306 downwards.
AAAAAAAATCCTTTCAAAAAATTACTTCTGAAGATAGGAATAAATGAAGGATAATGGTTTTAAGATTATATTAATTTTTCAAGAAACATTCGTCACCTCCTGTCTCACCACCAGCAAATCAAACAGATTAAAGTAAATTATTCAAAAGCTGTCAAACGTCATTAACATGACATGTCAACCAAACTATCAATCTATGTTGACAAAACTTGATAGATACGTCTTACTTTGTACATATGTTTGTCAACTTGAGAAATTAAGAGCACCTGACAATTATTCTATTATCAACTGAATCCAGTAGGAGAGAACTCTGCTCTAATATATATGAAAATGAATATTTTAGTGTTTTTAACCAGAAGACTATATATAAGGGTTAATGGATCATTTGCAGAAAAAGAGATACTGCAAAGCATTTTTTTAAAGTCATTTTATTTTTTGTAGTTATTTTCTATTTGCAAAACTATATATGAAGAAAAATATATGGAAAAACAAAAATCCGAATATGCAAATATGCTGTTTTAATGTTATTTTAGTCTTTTAATGTTATTTTAAATAACATTAAAACAGCATATTTGCATATTCGGATTTTTGTTTTTCCATATATTTTTCTTTATACTGTCGGATCTATATCCATATATTTGCTTACAAAACTATATGTAAAAAAGAAAAAAAATCTTAGAATTTACATTTTTGTTATCTCTTTTACATAAAGATTGTGTTATAAAGTAGTTTTATTTTTGTTCTGTATTTATTTCTTATTTGCAAAGATATATATATGTAAAAAGTCTTACATTATAGCATTTTTATTGTTATCATTTCTTCCATATCCTTTTAAAGATTTTATCTAATTCTGTTAGAAAATATTGAGGTATGAATAGGCACGATATAAAAGTCACAATATCTTTAACGTTTTTTATACAAAGCAATTACATAAGGAAATCTGAGCACTATACATTTTTGTTTTTATATGACAGAAAGAGGGGGAAAAAAAAAAAAAAAAAAAAAAAAAAAAAATTTTTTTAAAATTAAGTTGCTTCATTAGTTAAAGGGAAAACTATAAAACATGATTGTTTTGAAGGTAAAAAATATTTATTCTATTATTTCAACATTTCAAAATAATTTACACCAAGATTAAAATACAGAAAAAAATGAAAATTACCTGTAATTTCCATGAACATCAGATTAAAGAGAATCTTTATACAATAATACTTGAAGCAGTAACTTTCAATGAGTAATTAAAACAAAATTTAATAGACAAAAATACAGTAATATTAAAAAAATTTTTAAATGAGCTAATATAAAAAAAGAATTTGTCTACTTCAAAATGTACCTATGTACACTGTCCTAATTGCACGAGGAAAAACTATTTTTAGCACCCACATTCATTTGTATGAGAGGCTACTTTTTAGTACGTGCAACAGTGATGCACTAATTATTATGAGAAAAAAAAAAAAGACAAAAAACAAAAACAAAACAAGAAGCTTTAGAAGATCTAGTGTTATATATTTGTTAACATATAAGCTTGAGTAAATGGATGGCAGAACAAGGTTTAAGAGAGATAATAAAAAAAAAAATAAAAATTATTAAGAGCTATAAAGGATAGCAAATTGTGGAGAGCCATGATCACCTACATTATAAAGAAATACAGTACATAGAAGAAAAAGAAGCAAACACCTTGAGTAAAAAAAAAGTTCTTTTTAGGGATAATAGATAAAAAAAAAATATTACTGCTAACAATTAAATAAAATAGCAAATCATTTTAACATCAAAATTTCATTTCTTTTATTTTTTTCAGATTTTACAAATGTGCTCATGTTATTTCAGCAAGTGATATGAATATATCAAGATTTTATTCAATCTTGTGTTGAGAACATTTCTCAATAGAGTTAAGACTGGAAGTTATTTTTTTATAGCAAGTTCAATCCTTACTGGAGGCACCATTATTGTTGATTACAGCCAAAGTTAGTAATTAACTTTGCCACATTTGACCTCAAACAGCAACATTAATGAAATATTAACATTTTTACAAGTTCGTATAGAATATGAAACTGCCTTTATATTTCAAATCTTTATTATATCAAGTTCTGTAAGAAATCATGTATCAAGTTTTGTAGGATATATATATTTAAATCTGTTTCACCCCAAGCAAAACAGTAAAGAGAGCTACTAAGACACAAGGGGTTAGTGAGTGTTGAAAAATTAGGAACAGAAATATTACTAATAAGCTGGAAGTGCAAAGAATAATCAGGGAGGATTGTAGATAGCTATTGACATTACATTTAAATTTTTGGAGATTAAAGTTGGCTAGAAAGCATGGAGCTGAAAGAGAATTCCACAAGTGAGAAGTGCAAAAAAAAAGAAAAAAAAAAAAAGAAAAGAGAAACATAGAATTTACGGCTACATCTAGCCAGCTCAACTGTAAATTGGTGAGATTTTGACATCAGTCTAGTACTGCACTTAAATTTTAAGAGTTGAGGTACCATAAGAAAGAGCTCATCCCAAAAATTACTATGAAAGTGTTTATAGGAAAGACACACAGAGGCAACCTTTTGTCAGTGGGAAAATGACTGAAGATGAGCTGCCAGATTGAGACTGATAATATTGCTAATTCTTTGGATTTTTAAGAAGGATCTCTAGATAAATAGCAGGTGCACCAAACCATATGTAGCAGCTAGCTAGCTAGATAGACAGACAATTTTTTACTCCAGAATCTTACATGACACAGTGAAACAAATTTCTTAGCTCACCTACCAATGGATTTAATATAGAGAATGTTAGCCAGAGAAGTTGCAAAGAGTCACTTTCCTGGAGGTTAGCATCAGCCATGCTGATGGAAGTCAGAGAGGAGACTTTCAGATGATTATACTCATAGCTTACAAATACTCAAATAGTTATAAGGTAATTGGTACTTCATCTTCCTGATTTGAAGGATTGTTATACTTGACAAATTTGAATTAGGTAATGATGACAAGCCAGAAAGAGTATCAAGTGAGAATCACTTTCTATGTATTTAGACCATATGCATCATACACAGGGCGTGAGATTGCAGACTATATACAAGAAAAAGGAAAAAAATTAACCTTCCTATTTACTCCTAGTTTGTTTTATACCAATGTTGTTCTTAAAGACCATCATCACCTGAAGACAAAAAAAATTAAAAAAAAAATCCCTCACTTCTTCACAGTCTATTGTTCAAATATCTACAAAAAAAAAAATAAATAAATAAATAAAAAAAAATAAAAAAGTTTGACCTGAAACCTTTTCTTGTTAATATTCAAATGCTTCCAAGTAGAAGAATAAAGACAAAAATAATTAACCCATCTCAAAAATAGGTTTTAGGTGAACATTTTTATTTTTACAGTATCAAATGGATATCAATGGTTTAAAGAGAGAAATGACATTACTCTGAAAGCCAAGGAACAAGTATTACTGCTGTTAAGTCAAATTGTGTATACAAAACACAGCTTCATGTGAAAAGAACCAAGTCAACAAACACTACAAAAGTTTTCAACAAAATATTTTGCATCAACTCTCCATCTGATTAGCACAAAAATATGATAGAGAATGTAAGTATAACCTACAAAATTAATAGGAGTAGATCGGTTTGATTATCGCCAGGTTCACACTCCTTCCCCAGTCTTTTGAACAGGAGTAGAGATTTTTCCCTTGTTCACTGTTTAAGACTGGGTTTCTAGTTCCTCCTAAAGGCTCTGGCCCCCTTGTGTCTTGGTGGCATTATCCCCTTGCTTGGGGTGGTGCCTCTTACTCTATAACCCTCTACTCCAAGTGGCTCTTGGGCCTTGTACAGGGTGAATATCAATGTAAAATATATTTATTTGGTATGTTATTGTTGCAAAGAAAAAAAAAAGAAAAGAAAAGGGATTATCAATTGTAATGGCATACAGTTGAATAATTCAACACATACAGATTTTATATTTATATACAGAACAAAGTTTAACAGTTCAGAAAGAGAAAAATCCATTATTCAAAAAACTAACTTTTTCTTGCAAGCGAAAAAGTGACAGAGTTTCGTTGAGAAACTTGTAATGGCATTAAGTTACCAGTGTGTTATGTGAATTCAGTTAGTAGTGGTGTTATATCTTTTGTTGAACTGGGATGTTTTCTTGTGCTGAAAAGAGGTAGAGGAGATAATATTGTGGTCACACAAGGTTTTTCTGAACTGGAGATACTGTAGCATACTATTAGGTTGGTGCAAAAATAATTTCGTTTTCTCACATAGTAACATATGTTAGAAAACGAAATTATTTTTGCACCAACCTAATATATGTGACATGTGGTATGTCTGAAGATTAAGAAACCCCTTTGGAAGGGAAACTAAACGCATCCTTCACTACAGCATCCTGTGGTTGAAGAGCAAAAAAAGAGTTTTAATTTTTTACCTTTTCCTTTTATACTACCTTATAAAATGCCACCTCCTGGGCATTAAAGGAAGTTCTGAGAACCAAAATGATGTAATCCCACACCAGTTTCTCCAGGATTTGCACTGAACACTACAAGACATTTTCATTTTCAAGCAATTGTAATCTTGTAGCATTTTCTCATTTTGTAGCCACAGCCATTTGCTTTGTTGCTCAATATTAAAAAAAAAAAAAAAAAAAGAACTACATAATCTAACAAAGAACTAATGTACATAATATTTGATTATCTTACAAGCCATAAAAATTAAGACTGGAGATGGCAGATTCTCATAACATTTTTTTTAATTTTTTTTTTTTTTTTAAAATAATTAAAATTTTTTTTTTTAAATAATTAAAATTAATCTTTCACAAGCAATAAAAGGATCAGCACTTTACTATTTTTTGTTGACTGATAAAATCTAAGAAGAGTAGGTGACATGCACAAACCTTATTTGCTATTCTCACTTAAAAACTTGACCACTATATTCATCAATAGATAGAGAAAGTAGGTCGAAGGTTAAAAGGTTTAATGGTGTGCAAGTTACCCAACAAGACAGTTATGTTGACATAAAACAGACCTAATGCATTAAGTTTATTTCAATTACAGGCAGGTTAACAATGAATGCAAAAGGTGTTTGTTTTCCTCCTTAGAAACCAATATTATACTTCAAAGAAAATACCTTCCAGATAATTGTAAGACACCATTGACACTAATGTCTTACCATTATGCGGAAGGTATTCCTGCTGCAACCTGTATTTGTAAACTACCCACACTAACAAAACCTATAAATTCCCTAGAGGAAAAAAAAAAAAAAAAAAAAAAAAAATGGTTACTGTTTATAAATTTCTACAAAAATAAAAAAAAACATAAGGAATATAGATGTCTGGCTTATGATTTATTTTAATAGGTGATAAATAAGGATCAAGTGAAGTTACAATACAATGGTAGCTCTTGTCTATTTGAGATTGCTTCATTTCCCATACAGCATTAGTATTGCAGTTAAAAAAAAAACAAAAAAAAAAAAAAAACAACAAAGAAACACATTTAAATATACCCAAAACAACATGTGGCACTCAGAAAATGTTACCAGCACTGACAAAATACCAAGAATGAATCTTAAAACATTTTTTCCATTCTCATTTTAAATAACACAATGATGGATGTAATAACATTCAATGCTAGACACTAGACAATAAAAAAAAAATTTACTTGCAAACCTAACATTGGTTGATATTGGTGCTAAGAGTTAAAATGCTTTTCACACTTAAACTTTTGATTTGATTGTTTTAGCAGATCAATTTTTAGCATAAAAAAAACAAGAGCGAATAAAAAATTCAATGAAATTGGGAGGACTTATTTTAAATGTGCATTTTGAAAAGAATCGTTTAATCAGCTTCAATTCTATTAGGTTGGTGCAAAAATAATGTCGTTTTCTCACATAGTAACATATGTGAGAAAACGACATTATTTTTGCACCAACCTAATATCTTTAAAATTTTCCATATGAAAGAAAGCATAAATTTTCCTGTGAAAATCCTAATGACGATGAGTAAGTTGTGTACATCTGAAATTCTAATAACTAGAATTTTTTTTGCAACATGCTAATACATGTTGAAATTCTCACATTATTTAATATTATTGAAGTTATTGCTAACATTTTTGTCAAGATTTACAAACTCTACATTTCATTCAATTTCGCAAATCAGTGAAATTTGAATAAGTTGATTTGTTTGGAAAATAATTTGACTCCTACTTCAGTTTATTTCTTTAATAATTTAGAACTTCACAACTTTTAAGAAAATTTCTTTCCTTTTTAACAACTAAGAATTAATTTCTTAGGATTTCTTACTCTTCAACATGCAACATACAACAGGCCATGTATAAACATTTCTTTCTGGAGCCAAATTCCAACTTTTTGAAGAGTCTGACCTTGTGATTTGTTTATAGTTCTCACAAACACAGGGCGAACAGGAAACTGGATTCTTGCCTATATAAAAACTTAAGATATGCAAAAACAATATTGCATTTTAATTAAATACGTACTTGCTATTTTAATCATTAAATTGTTTTTAAAATAGTGGGAGTATCTTGTATGTTAAATAATAAAACTTAATTTTTCAAAAAAAATTAATGAAAATTTATTGTACTAAGCTACACACCTGAGTAAAACTTATTGTTCTTTGTACCCACTTACCTGCTTGAAATTCTCCCCAAAATTTGGTTTTGATCGGTCAATGTATGGCTATTTTAGAGGGTATGATGGACGAACTAATAAAAGTCACAGAATTTGATAGATAGATTAGAAGTCAACAAGGCTCAAATATCCCTTTTTCTTTGAAAACCCCATCTAACTATAATAGTTACTCTAACATCTTGCACTACATGAGTTAATGCTCTACCAAGCATTAACTACCATAAAATTAATCACTGACAAAAATTCATCTATTAGAATTTTAGTAGTATATAGAAACAAAACAATGTAACAATATAATGCCAAATGATCAGGGAATAATAAATTTATATAGCTAGATTTGGTCTTCTGCAAGCTGTTAGCTCTTGTAGCTATGACAGTAAGATAAGCTTCCAAAAATAAAAATGGAGAATAGCTTCAGCCTCACAGAGACTCCTTTATTTTCAAATAAGTTTTTTTAACTAATGGCTACAGAATAAAATTAGTCATTGTAAAGAAGAGCAATGAAAACTGAAATGAAAGAATTAACAGTCAATAATTAATACTGGTTGACAATGTTTTAACTAATAAAAATTCAAGACATTATTGGTAACAGTTGAGTTTTTTAAAAATTGGATTAACAGCTGTAGATATCTACAGCAATCATTGGAATATGCAGACAAAGAAAAAAAAAAGCTGTGTATGTTAAGTTTTAAGTGTAAAAACAAACAAAAAAAAAACAACTTATTGACAGTCAATGCATAGGATATTTGCATCAATAGACATATGTACCTTATAATGCCAAGTATTACATTGTCTCTTAAGTAAATAGGGACACTTCCAGAGATAGGACATCACATACATACAAAATGCATCAGGTATTTGTAAATTAAATAGATTTTCAGTTGGTCATAAATTAAACATAGCCTAACAATGTTATACAGCATGCCTTATATTTTAGCATTTTCGACATGGCAGATTCCAATTTAACACAGGAGAGGAAAAAGCACTCAGGGCACAAGACACCTCACCAAAGCAACTCCAAAATGGCCACTTTCAAGAAGCTGGTGAAATTAAGAGGAATCAGGGCTCCAGGATAATTTTTTTCATTGTCCTGGAACCATCCCTCCCAAAGACAGTTATAAAAAAAACAAAAAAAAAAAAAAAAAAAACAAAAAACATGTTGCCATCATTAATAGCTGTTTGTAACGTAAAAAAAAAAAAAAACAATAAAAATGTTGAAGAAATAAATAGTCAAAATATTAAAGTTTTAAAAATAATACATACAAAAACAAATTAAATTTTATTAATTTTTTTTTTTATAAACATCATTAATTTCATTTAAACATTTCAGTTAAATAACATTGAATAATTTTACACAGAAATGTTTAGTAATTAAGTCTCATGCTCAGAGTGACTTATATGATACTTTAAGAACAGTGTTTCTATGATGAAAATTAGCACATTCCTACCATTCATAATCAAAAAATGTTTAAAATCTTTAACAAAATATTTTTATTTACAATTACCTGCATTGCACTGTGATAAAATTTTCCAGGTTTCCTTTTTTTAAATTATCCATTATATTTACCATTTAGTTATCATCAGAAAACAGACATTTTTTTGTTAAGGATTCATTCAAGACAATCAAACCTTGACAAAAAGAATCTCCTTGCTTTAAATGTATTACTTCTTATAATGTTTTTCACATTTACAGATAAATAATAGAAATATCTAAATTTAAGTTTTTCAACTTTCATTTTAGTTTCATTCACCAGTTTAATAGTGTGTGTGTGTACATGTATGCATTTACATATTTATTATTATCATTATTGGCCGGAAGTAAGAATTTCTAAGAAATTAATTACTTTTATAAATACAATTTTCATAATTTTGTATCATCCTTAAAAACCTAATAAGTCATCTCAAACTGATATTCTATCAACTCCGGAACAATGTTAATTTTGAGCTGTGGGAGAAATGACACCTAGTTCTCTCTGAATCACCCCGAGATGACTACAGCGATGCATACCAATGTGAATCATGTGTTACCATTTTTTGTCTTTTACAATTTGTACTACAGATACCTGATACACTTGGTGTATGCACAAAACATGCTGTGACAGTAATGTCCTCTACTTTTGCAGTAACTCTAACAGAGACAGAGAGCTAAACAACACTGTTGAATAGAGGTTTTCCATAGTCAGCCTGATTGGTTATTCATTTCCCCACCATGAAGAGCCCCGGGTGAAATGCATTACCAACCACTCATTGCACGCTCATCCATTCTTTGGTTTCTGTAAATGTTCAGCAAGGATTAATGAATGTTAATGGCTACAAGTTTTCAGTCCAGAGGAATTCAAATATATACCTCTGCTTCATACAAAATTTTATATCAAATACAGCACCAACATAAAAAAGAAGATATAACATTCATAACAACCTAAGTGTGTACGAGATTTTTATTATGCAAGTGTTTAGCAAAACTGATATCAGTAACATTTTCAACATATACTTATATAAATATACCATTTGAATTTCAGCTTACATATTTTTTAAATGTTTAAAATAACTTATATGGCAGTGTAAAATTTTATGTAACTTATGGGTTGTTCATATTATATATAATAATTATCAATATTTGTTAGTTACAATGCAGTTGGAACGACTACTAAAAACATTCCCCTCCCCAAATGTATAGATAAATCCTACAGATACATGATGGACCACTTCTCAGTCACATCTGCCACATTTTTGTTCTTTCTTGTCTTGAAGTCAAAATGATACAATCACTTAACTGTATCCCTTTTACATGTGAACACCATTGTTACTTTATGAATTTTTGGCCTTATTACTGTTGCATTGATTAGTTTGAATTTGTATATATAGTGTTTGACTTAGTATTTTGCCATTCTTTATCTTCCTTTTCTTATTGTTTGAGAACTCTGTCAATTTCATTGTTGAGCATCTTGCCAGTTACATTTAACCTTGGCCAATTATTCCTCCATATTTTTTCTTTATATATTATAAAGATCGGTATTAGCCTTAAGAATGATGCAATCTCAAACATTATATACTTATTGAGTGATGAAAAATATTTGAAATTTCAAGTGTTAAACAAGGTTCATAAATTTTAAAAAAGAAACTAAAAACTAACTAAACAAAATAAAGAAAGACTAGTTATTAAGAATGTCACAAGAGATTTGAGAAAAATGAAAAGGGTAATAAGAATGGGATTGACCAAGAAAATATTTGAAGGACCTTGTGTTGCAAATGGAAACAAAGAAAATATGCCAAATATTAAGAACACTGGCTAATGACATGAAAGCAAGAAACTACCACCTTTAATTAAAACAGCAGATAGAGAAACATGTAAAGCTTGGAGAAGAAGTATATGAAAACTGATTTTTCAGCAACAGTTTTTAGTGATGAAAATAGTTATACACTGGCTTATTTAATTCCCTATTTAACAAAACAGAAAAATCAGTATATATATTTCTGAGATGAGGTACTGTAACTATTTACAATGTTCAGCCTGTTGTCCTCATCTTTATTGTCATATTCACAACATTTTGGCTGTTGTATGCTCCTGCCTTTTTCAGGTGATATATGTTGGAATTTCAAACCAAACCCTTTTAGTCCATAGGAGTACATTGTTCTGGTTCCACATGCCATGTCTTTTACCCACTGTCCAGGACACATGGCACAGTGTATAAAAAGTGTTAATTGAAGTAATCCAAAAGTGATTTGACTCAAAGAGTTCAGTATTTGGTCACAGCAGAAATGAACAAAAACTAAAGAGTTCAGTTATTAAAATGAATTAATCGAAATCTCCAGAAAAGGCATGAAACGATCTACCCTTGGACTAAATAAAGGGCTCAGTATGAAATTCCAGTGTATACTACCTGAAGAAGGCCAGAGCATACAATGGCCAAATCATTATGAATATAACAATGATGATGACAGTTTGAACAATGTAAATAAAAAATCTGACAGTCAATATGTGGACATATGTAAATTTCTCTCAGCACAAAGAAAACTGAAATTATGTAAATTTCTCTCAGCACAAAGAAAACTGAAATTATGTAAATTTCTCTCAGCACAAAGAAAACTGAAATTATGTAAATTTCTCTCAGCACAAAGAAAACTGAAATTATGTAAATTTCTCTCAGCACAAAGAAAACTGAAATTATGTAAATTTCTCTCAGCACAAAGAAAACTGAAATTATGTAAATTTCTCTCAGCACAAAGAAAACTGAAATTATGTAAATTTCTCTCAGCACAAAGAAAACTGAAATTATGTAAATTTCTCTCAGCACAAAGAAAACTGAAATTATGTAAATTTCTCTCAGCACAAAGAAAACTGAAATTATGTAAATTTCTCTCAGCACAAAGAAAACTGAAATTATGTAAATTTCTCTCAGCACAAAGAAAACTGTATATATAAATGTATAAAATTTTAAATGATTTCTACATTTGAACTTTTTTAAAATAAATAAAAAAAAATAAAAAACGATAAGTTGTTTTAATTAAGTAAATAATTATGTAAGTTTGAATTAAACTTGAATCCATTACATTCACTTATTTGCTAATTCCCTTGGGAAACATATGCATCCTCTTCTCCCACTAGCTATGGGTAAACAGCAGGACAGACCGGGCTCTAGAGTCTTGGATGGCAACTGGTCTACCACAGAAAGTAACCGTAACCTACTGTGGAATCCCCCCCACAAAAAAAACTGACTCGTCAGTCATCTATCGAAAGATACATGATCGCTTACATGTGTATCACACATGGCACACAACTGACTGACTGATCTTTTGCTATTCATTTTTAGTTTGCACTACTTTAAGTTTGTAGGGTGGGGGTGGCAGAGAACATATGTAATGACATGGCTAAGTTTTTTCAGCAATTTCACAAATGAAGCTTGCAGCACAAGCCAAGAAAAAAAAATAGGTAGATATGATTAATGAGTGCTTCACTTTTGGTTCAAAAACTAAAATCCTTTGAGCTACAACTAAACAGATTTAGGTTGGAGCAGGGGTTTTTTTTTTTTGGGGGGGGGGGGAGGGTTAAATCAAAACTGTTAATGGCCAACACTAATCAGCAACAATTACTGGTACTGTAATCAGACTGCAAGAAAATATTTTGGCACTCAATTGGGCCAAATCCACAACACACATTCAATCTCTTCAAGAATAGGAAAAGGATTTATTTAAAAAAGTGAAATAAATTAAAATTTACAGGCTGTTATTTATGGCCATTCATTTTGACAGAATTTAAACTGTCTTTTTTAAAAAAAAGATTTTACAGCTATAGCCTCATAAAACTTTTTTTTTTAAAATATCTATAGCTCTATTTCAGCAATTTTTTTATTTTTTTAACAAAAAGAAAAAAATGAATTAATGAAGAATTTGCAAAAGTCCATCAAGCAGACAGCAAATTTCTTTTTCATATGCAGAAAAAAAAAGAAATATCAGGATTTAAGTGTGTTTTGATATTAGGTTGGTGCAAAAATAATGACGTAATAATTGTCGTTTTTTGACGTACTTTATAACATCAAAAAACGACATTATTACGTCATTTTGCACCAACCTAATAGAAACATTTACAGCTGTAAGTAATGCAGTAACAACTTTTTTTTTTAAATGTTACATAATCATAAAAATAATACACTGACAGAAAATAAAATTACAACACTGAATGTTTGCTTCAATTCACTAAGGACTAAAATAGGTACCTCCATGAGATCACTAAAAAAAAAAAAAAAAAAAAAAAAAGAGCATAGCATGATGAAAAAGACGCCAAACTTGACGAAAACAAAATTTTATCGTCTAAATGCTTATGTTATTATTAAGAGGAAAGATCAAAGTTTATTTTAATTATTTTTTTAAACGTTTTCCTTCTTTTTAGAACATTCTAAATTTTGATTAAAAAAACGTTGTTTCTCTTTGTATCCCCGGAAGTAGTAAAATAACATATACAATTTTTAGCACGTTTTTTTGTACAACACACATTAATTTGGAAAATCTTACAAAAATAAAAATAATTGTCGGATGTTAATGAAACTTTCAGAAACTATTCACAGATGATCAAAATTATTATAAATAAGTTTTATTATTAAAGTCAGGGCAGAAATATTTTTTAATATATTTATTACCCACCCCCAACTAATTTTATGAAAACACTAGAAATTCAATCGTATCAGGTTTAGTGATTACAACAGTTAAAAGCACAAGGCTTTGAAGAATGCAAATCATGTTTTTTTTTTGTTTTTAATTGGACCCTCCCCTACCTGAAAATCAGCTCTGAATTGTAACATACAAAACTCAATAAAAGAAATATACTTAATTTCAAGTGCTTTTATTGGCTTTTAGTTGTTTTTTATGAATATGGACAATATTTTCTGAAAGCAAAAAATTTTTTCAATGAGAAATGAATTTTTAATACAATTATTTGTTATTTCTTAATTATAATAGATTTTTACATTTAAGTTGTTAAAATATAAAATTAGTTAAAAGCTGCATTGGATTTCCTAAGTCTCCTTATGAGATAGATCTTTTTTTTAGTGTGTTGTAAATTGTATCATTTTGACTAATCAGAAGATCTGCAGTAATTAAGAAATGTAATTTTGTGTTTATAATCGGACTGTAATTATAAAGTACGAAAGACCAACCAGAATATTTGAGTTAAGCATTGTTCTTGGCTGTTAAGGCCTTTACTTTTGCAAAACACGTGTGGAGAAGTTAATTTCATTTTTTAATTTCAACTGAGAAGGGCACCTACAAGTATCAGTATCATCTTATGAAATTTATATGATCTTATTTTTATATTAATCTCAGTTATGACATTTTTCCATAAATGAAATATCAAAATTAATAATAAAACAAATGGAAATACAAATAACAGTAAAATGTAATAAATGTACATAAAATTATAGTATTTTATGTACACTTCTGATAAAATTTCATATGAAAGGTACCTATAAATTAATTAGATACCTTTCTTATGAAATATGAAATTTAATCTCACTCATAACAGTCTTATTTTAATTTCTTTATAATACATTTTCCATAAAGCATCATAAACATGAAAGCTAAGTACAAAAAAAAAAAAAAAAACAGAGCGCTGAAAGTTTTCCTTAAAAATAACGAGGTAAATAATTTGTTCACTTAAATGTAAATAATTTCACTTTTCTCCTTCCATAGAACAAATTATCCTCATAGAATCCGTCAATATGTCATTCATCACCTGTCAAGTGAGGCAAAAGTTTATGACCTGCCTTGTTTTATTTTCGGATTACATCTTTTTGGCGCAAAAGCTAAGTTCAGCTTGGTTCAAAATATTTTAAATAAACATTATAACTTCAAAGTAAGATTTTCATTTTTTTATAAAATGGAAAAAAATGGTTGCCATCTGTCAATTTCAAAGAAAAAAAAAAAAAGAAAGATTTTTAACGAAAATTTCAGATGTGCTAGGAATGATTAAAAAATGTAAAAAAATACCCCCAAAATACTTTGAATTTTCCTCTTAATAATAACAAACATTTAGATGATAAAATTTAGTTTTCCTTAAGTTTGGCATCTTTTTCATCATGCTATGCTCTTTTTTTAGCAATCTCGTGGAGGTACCTAACTAAATATGACATTATATATGGATTACAGTAACTGGTCCCATATATAACATCATTTGTTGGAAATTTTTTTAAATATGTTACTTACCTTAAGCTTAACTGTAAGTCAGGATTAAATGAGACAGGTTTAAGACTAAATTTGCATTAACCAATCACATGTAATTTGTTATAAGTCTCATTATTTGATTTGATTAGCTGGTCTTTACCCTCTTTGCAATTTCCACTTATATTTGCCACTCTTGAAGTTCTTAGTTGGGTTCTTGTTTTCACTAATATTACATAGAGTATTTTACTATATTCCTTTTTCATTACTAACCTGAGTGCCTTTTTCATTTTACTTTCTTTTTTTAAATTAAGTATTACCTAAAGTAATCCTCTACTTTACGAGACCTCTTTCCATTTGGACTAAGGTTGCAACAAAGAAAATCTGTTGCAATTATCTACTGCATCATTCTCATTAAGAGTTGTTTCCCTTTTCTGAATGTTCGTTAAAGTTTGAAGCCCTTTGAACAAGTTAGAGTCATACCCTCTTTTCACTGGTGGCATTAGTTTCCTCATTTTCTTTCAGGAAAATTGTCACACATTCAACCACACAGATGACCCTCTTGTGAAAATAGTGGAGACATACATAATTATGTTGTGGCACAAGTAGAAGTCTATTTAGAGGCATACTCTCCTGTAGCAAGTAAATAATTCCTTATGGTCCAACATTGACTCTTGTGACACTGTACAATCTACCACTGCTTCTCTTGTAATGAATCGATCCTGGCAAAGGTCTATACCATGTGTACATCCAAAGCTTGGTCTACAAGTGCAGAAAGGTTCATTTTACCACTGCTTCTAAAATCAAAACATTACCAAAATTCTCAGCAGTTCTCTGAAATGACCACCTAGCTTCTTGAAGACCAATACTCCAACTCTCTCAAACATCTCTGTGGCATGACACCAGCATGTACCAAACTAAACCTTACTGCAACATGTATCAATGTCTAAACCACAGACATGGACAAGACACTTCCATGAGAGTTGCTACATCACAAGACCTACTACCTACCAGTATACACCTACTGCACATAGATCAAAAACATTAATTTGCAAATTTATTTTATCAATGTATATAACTTGAGGTAACTGTGGCAATGGAGAAAACCAAGCCTTATTTCAAAAAAAAAAAAAAAAAAAAAAAAAAAAAAAAAAAAAAAGAAAAGAAAAAAAGAACTGTGTTCTCCGCACTATTTGCTGAAACAGCTTGAGGCAAATAGCAACAGGGAAGTTCCCCTTAAAGAAAAAAAAAAAAAAAAAAAAAAAAAAAAAAATCATAAGTTGTAATTTAAAGGGCTATAAATCAGTCCCCTAAGTCCAATATCAGAAAATGACAGTGGCATAAATCAAAAGGGTAAAAAAATGTGACATCACAACTAGCTACTTCAGTTACAAGGAGTCAAGCCCTGATCCATCCAAGTATGCAGTTTGCCCTCGGACTCTGTTCCCAGTAGACTGGATGCCGGATATTCCAAAACCCTACTTGCCAATTTCTTGGGTTCACAGTTTGCTGTCCATTTTCATACTGCAGGCCAGACAGTGTGCTACTTGTCAAACTCTGAATGGAAATCAGACCCTAAAAAATGTGTAAATAGGTGTTACTGTTCTCCCAGTCTTGCACGATGTTAGTGGTATGATGTTTGGACTTGTAAGATTCATGTCCCTTGGAATTATAACATCAGACTTTTTTTTTTTTTTTTACTTCATTCCTATACAATCCTCCCTATTGCTATTTACGGTAACCTCAAGCTATGTTGGTAGACAGCCAATATTTTAAAATAAAACTTTGTTTTCTCCTTCATAGTCATACTAACATTTTTATAACAGTGTGGGAGTTTTCGATATCTGTACCAGACATCAGTGAGGGATAGGGATTAATCATTAAGCTTAATCAATAATATGGTTTCAAAGAGAGAGTATTAAAAATCTTTAAATTGATTTCTGATATCAAAATACTCAAGATGTTTTCTTCTGATGAGATGTTAAAAGAAAACTGGGCAAGACAGGAAAACAAGTTAGTACAAGTCAAATATTTTCAAAACAATTTAAAACAGGGGTTACATTTTTCCTCTAAAGAATAATTTTATTTTCAAAAGGGTGGGATAGGGAGGAGGAAATTTGTTTTGACATGTGATTGCATGCATTCTTTTTTTCTTTTTTTGTAATCTTAATTTCAGGTTACAGATCTTACCCTGTTAAAAAAAAAAGAAAAAAAAAAAAGAAAATCACTGAAGAATGGATTCCTCTACGCTTTTAGTTTTTGAATCTGTTCTTTGTTGTAAAATGAAAAAAAAAAAAAAAAAAAAAAAAGAAATTTTGAACTGCAGGCATATCTGAATTAAATTCAATGAATACTGTGCCAAAAGCTTTTTGTTTTCTTTAAAAACATTGAATTTCTTATCGTTAGTCTTAAGTTTAAATTTTGAGAACAAGATACAAAAACGTTGACAGTGAGTAAAATCAGTAAATGACTATCTCAAAATAGAACCTTCAAAAAAAATTTCCTCCCAATTTCAAGAGAAAATGTTTCACTTGAGTACCTTAATGAAAAAAAAAAAAAAAAAATTTTTAGATCAATATCTATATTACTTTTTAAGGAAATCACTTAGATTATCATTATTTCTACTTTACAACAAATATTGTTAAAATAATATAAAACTGGGGTGGTAACAGATGTCATGTTTCAATTGTTACACGTGTTTAACACGACGGACAAGTGAGTGAGAGAGGAAAGTAAGGAAAGGAGTGAAAACGCACATTTTTTTAAAGAAACCATTCATAAAAAATAAAATAATTCAGAAAATTAAGTGACCTGCCTAGAAAACTATTGAAGTGTAAAATATGCAAATGAAAATGCTCTTTTTATTTATACTTTTATTTGAAAACAAACAAATATTACAACACAAGTTTTGGTAGGTCTCATTTTTTGGATACCACAGAAAATAAAATGTCTGTTCAAAAAACAACAACAAAAAAAAAAAAAAAACAACAAATAAGAAAACTGAAAAATTGTTGTTTTCTTTTAAGGGGTGCAACTCCAATGCAAGAGTAAAAAAAAGTATTTGAACTTAAAATAATGATTAAAAATATTTTCTTTTAAATTATTAATCTATATAAAAAAAAAAATTGGATTTTTTAAAAAATAGTGATCACCGGGTTTTTACTTTTTCTTTCTCGCACAAAAAGGCGTTTAAAACTATCAACTGTTGTTAAATTTCTTTTTCATAAGAGTTTAGAATTTTGAGAAAAATAAAGTAAAAATTCATGAGGATACAAAAAAAAAATGTTTTTAGATGTTGCTTGAATTTGGACTCAGAAAAAAAACTTCAGCTAATTTTATAAATGACTTAAAAAAATTGGTTTCAAACTTAGATCTGGGGCTATTCAGGTAAAAAAAAAAAAAAAAAAAAATGTACATCACGACTGATATTTGGTTATTAAAAGTCATTGTTATTCAATATCTAGAAAACTTATTTGATTCCTTTTTAGTTTTTATTTATAACCTAAGAAGACGGTTTGATCTGAATTTTGACCTGCATCCGGCTCCAATTTCAAATTTTTTTTTATCGACAGATCCGGTGTATTTACCTAAAAAATGAGGTATCATTTCCCTTGTAAATAAAAAGATATTAATTTGGGTAATTAGACACTGGAGATGATTATAAAGACGGATTCACGTCAAACTATCCTAGATATAAATAATAATAAAAAAAAGTAAAACAAACAGAAAACTTCAGAAATAAGTTTTGCAAAATTGGCGAGGTGTCACCTATTTATTGGCAAAAAGGGATTTTCTTTAGATTTTTTAAAACTATAACATGTACAAGAGATGATAATCAACTGTATATGACATGAAGAAATATAGGGATTTTTAAGCAACAAACGGTTTTTACATTCTTCAAATGTGGAAAACAAAACTATGATCCATTTCTTTAAAAATCTAAGTGTCAGAAACATCATTGTTTGCTTATATACGGTTTTGGAGATGACAATTTTTTTATGCATTTTTTCAAACATCTCAGAAGAACAAAGACAAACAGATTTAGTGCTTTCAAAAGAGGTAGACATTTATATACATTTTTAACAGATGAAACTCACCATGGACAAAAATGTAGCTGCTATCAAAATCGGTCGATGTCTCTCCATGATAGATAGATGCACCTCCCTCCCTTGCGATGCTTAAATACAAAATTCGCCGGACAATTTTAAAAAGAGGAAGTAAAGCGATACCCAGGAAAAAATGAAATGTCGCCGGGCGGGACTACTGTTGTCTTTGTAAAGACAATAGGTTCAGTTGTTGATTTTTCTACCTCTTCTTAAACGGAAAGTCTGTAAAAATGACAGTGTGTGCCGGATTTGCAATGGTAGCATTAAACCTTGCTCCACTCGAATTCGACGGCTGCTGATGATGACCCAACCGGAAATGTAATCTCGCACTGACGATATTTTTCTCTTACGATGTGGTGGGAAGTAATGATGAAAATCAAAATTAAAACGTTAAAAAAAATTATTTAAATTTTTAATATGTTTCGGTAATTTTTAATTAAAATACTATATGCTTAATTCATTGTAATTATTTAATTAAATAAATATTTCTTTAGAATACAACATTGGCTTCTTTTTACTGCTGCTACAGCTACAAGTACAAGTACAAACGAAAAACAAGTGTTGGCGTGTAATCTCGTTGTAATGAGATTTTAAACCCACGACTTTATTTCTTCTTTTGACAAAATTGTTTATCTATTATTCGGAATATCTAATTTATTCTGCAGTTATTTCTTTTATTATTTTAAAAAATTATTTGACTCATTAACTAAGTACATTGTATGTGTGTAATCACGCATATGCGAGATTTTCTATTTTCCAATTTTGATATAAAATAAAGATTATAGTTTTTGTAATATTTAAATAAAAATATCAGTATATCTTTCCACTCTGTCATTTCTTCCCACTAATTTAAAATATCTATTTTATGCTTTCATAAATATTTAATTTCTATTTGTTTCCCTAACTTAATAAACTTTAAAACAGAACTTATCTGTAATAACCAACAAGTAAAAAAAAAACTTTTGTACTTTATCTACCTTGGCTACTAGTGTATCAATTGTTTATGTCCCATGACAATTTATATTTTATGGTTATTATGAATATATATGTTTAGTTTATGGAATAATGAAAGCATATTATTTTTGTGAGGATCTTTTTAATTTTGATGAGTTTCTTTGAAAAAAAGAAGGTTATTTTTGGCTCTGAATCCTTTATTATTATTATAATGGTAATGCTGCAAGTGATAAATGAAAATAATAACAATGAAAATGGTATTGATAATCTGAGCTGAAAACGTATCAATTATTTATTCAGAGGAAGAGTGAATTAAAATGGAATTAACAAAAAAAAGTGAGATGAACCACAGTTACATTCACTCAAACAAAAATAACTTACAAATGTGATCAGACTCTCTTGAAATAACTTGAACATCAATACAGATGGTAAGAAATTATTTATTAACAATTACAACAATGATGTTTGATAACAGCATTGATGATGATAATGATGGCAATAATGGAAGTGATGATGATAATAGTACTGATGATGACAGCAGTATTAATGTTGGTGATGATAATAATAATAATGGTGATGATAATGATAGTAGTAGTAGTGGTGGTGATGATAATAATAGTATTAACAGCAGTAATAGTGGTGGTGATGATGATAATAAAATGCTGATGATGATAACAACAGTGATAAGGCCAATGATGATGATGATGATGATGATGATGATAACAGCAGCAATGATGATGATGATGATGATGATGATGGTGGTGGTAATAATAATGATGACATCTTGTGGTGATAAGGATGGTGCAGAAGCAGTGGTAGTGGTAGCAAAGATAATAGTAATAATTGTAGTGGTGATGATTGTAACAGTGATGACAATGATGATGATAGCAATAGTAGTGGTGGT
Organism: Acanthosepion lycidas; assembly: GCA_963932145.1. Lineage (NCBI taxonomy): Eukaryota > Metazoa > Mollusca > Cephalopoda > Sepiida > Sepiidae > Acanthosepion > Acanthosepion lycidas. The sequence continues at coordinate 46,722,082 of OZ010598.1, read as the reverse complement.
AATGATAATAACAGAAATATTGGGGTTCTGCAGTTACTGATGATAATGATAGCAATAGTGGTGGTGGTAGTGAAGATGACAGTGGTAGTGATGACTGCAATGGAGGTGATGATGATAACAGCAATAATGTTTTTGATGATGATGATGGTGATGGTGGTGACAGCAGCAGTGGTGATGGTAACAATAAGGAACTCCAGATGAAACAATACTACATGGCTTTGAAGAGGAAATCTCTAAAGAACTACATCATTGTTAATGGTGAGCCAATGCAAAACTATAAGAAACCAATTATATCAACATCAAGATAAATAAAAACAATCATCATCAGCAGCAGCAGCAGAACCATCACCATCTTCAGTCCCATAACTAGGTGTGATTACAGGGTTATTACATAACTGAGTACCTCACAAGTTCCCTCCATAAGTCCCAGTTGTATGTCAATGCCTGAAAAGGAATTTCCAATCTACTTTGTGACATTATCAGCCCATTTTCTTCTCTATCTGCCACTACTTCTCTTGCCTGAGGTAGTACCTTGTAGGCTATGGGAAAGATTATTGATACCTTGTAGGCTATGGGAAAGATTATTGACCCTTATGAGCTGTCCATACCATTACAATTTTCTTTTCTTGACAGTATTTATGAAGTCTTCCAATGGTCCTGTTTCTTGTTTGTGGGTGTCTCACACAGCATCATTTGCAAGGCTGTCTGCATAGAAGATCCCAAGGATAGTTCTGTAGCATTGCATTTCTAATGCTTGGATTCTTCACTGTGGTTCTCATCCTAATGTCCAAGATTGGTAAGCAGACAGCAAGATTGAGTAGGTCAATGCTTGCAACAGTCTGATCTTTAATAAAAGACAGGAGAAAAGCAAGTATTAAATATGTAGTGCTGCAATGAGACAATCAACTACAAACTCAGAAAGACTACAAAAATAGATATAATGGGTGGGAACGGAAATCAGTTGGGAATGATGCAAATGACTGCGATCTGATTATAAAGACAACTGTTATATGCACAAACCAGATTATGTCTTTAAGAAGGGATTTATTACGCAAATTCCCCAGCTATGGCATCTCTGCTGATGTTAATTTCTAAGCAGGAGACAATTTAATTTTAACAGTGTGTATTGTATTGTGGAATCTTTTTAGCATGTTTGTAATATTGTCTTTTTATTGGCTCGAAAATAAAATTTGGCTGTGTTTTAATATGGTATGTATTTAGGTTTTGTAATTGTGTTAGAAATAGCATTTCTTTCATTTACAGTACTCTACGTCCTTGAATGGCTCTCTAGCCCTATTTTTGGTGAACTTTAGTATGTAAAATCTATTGAATAGATGATATTACTGTTCTAGTAGCCTATGAGGAAAACTTAAAGGTGTATAAGGTAATAGACATATATACAGACTTTGCTGGTCAACAATGAAAATTATGGAATCAAATTTTGAGGCCTGAGTAAAATTACAAACACATTTGTAATCAAATCCAGAGAGGGTTGATAAAAAACAGTGCCCAATGGAATAAAGCAAGGAATTTTTTTGGAAATTTTCTCTCATTTAGTCCTTTGTGACAATCTTGAGCTACATCTGTTGTGATGAAAAAGTATTAACAGCAATAACAACAGAAGTGCTAATATCTCGAAACTGTTTCAGCACAGTACTACTCAAAGTGGTGGTCCAGTGCTAGTATGTGAACTGTCAGCTATCAGTACATGGCCAGTGTCCAGGCCATGTTAAGGAATCATTTGAAGCTTATTTTTCATTATATTTTATATGTTTTGATATTGAATTATATTTTGCAAAATAAATGGAAGATAAAAAATAGTCAACTTTTTATTACATTCATTATATATACCATTTCTAGTATAAATTAATATTGCCATGAAATATTACAAGTACATGACACATTGAGAAAAAAAATGTTGGTCAACCATATCAGATAGTCTGAGAAGCACTGTTTTAGCAGACAACTCAAAATGCACACAGAGATCCAAAGGCACCTTAAAATATCAGAATATGCATTCTAAAAGCTAAGCAAAGTATTAAGAAACAGAAAAATTTCATTAGAAACAAAGTAAACAGTGCTAAATTATTATGTAACCTCAATCCTCTTTTATGGTATCAGAATACCAGTTGCTGTAAGTTTGGATGTGCAGATGGTGTAATGGATAAGAGCTTGAAATTGTTAATCAAACAGCCAAGTTCCAATTCATATTATATTCACTTACGCACAAATACCCTTAGAAAAGGTATGAATCCACCTCTTTTCCCCCAGCTATTGGTTAATTAGTAAGACTTATATTGCTAAAACTATTATTATTTCCAAAAGAAAATTCTTACAATCTAAAAGTATTTTCTGGCTTTAAATAACCTGCAATGGGTTGATAAGCTGTAAAAAATGAATCAGTCAAAACCAATTTTTATGGTAGTGAATGCTAAACAATTTCTGTACAGATGAAGAGAAGGCTTGAGGCAACAGAGATGTGGTTCTATAGAAGGATACTGTGAATACCACGGAATAAGTATGTGAGCAACAAGGAAGTTTTAAGGAAGATGAGAACAAGAAAACACTTATACTCAGAAAGAGAAAGTTGAAATTTCTTGGACACATAATAAGGAAAGAGGGCTTGGAGAATTTGACACTCACAGGACATATCAAATGTAAAAGAGTCAGTGGGAAGCAGTGAGCCATCTATCTGATAGGCTTATCTAAATTGATTTGCAGATATAGTAAAAAAACAAATGTTACTGAAAGCTACACGAGATAGGAAGTTGTGGAGAGCCATAATCATTTATGTCCTGAAGGGACACAGCACACAGAAGAACTTAACAGATGTATAAGTAGTGTAACAGTTACTGGTGGGAAAAATGGAATTAACAAAAACAAGTTCAAATTCTAATTTTTTTATGTTCACTTCTCACTAATATCCTTAGGAAAGACATGCATCCATCTTGCTTACTCCCCAGCTATGGGTTAAATATTATGACTGTCTATGTGGTAGTCATTCTAGGAGAGGGACTATTCTGAATTCAAAACCATGGAGAATGTAATAGGAAACCACATCACTATCTTTTTAGTACTACTCAGTTTTTACTCAATTCAGAATTGCCTGTAGGTTATCAGGATTGATATACACCTAGGATTACTCTTTATACCAGTAATTCAGAGAGAAAACAGTTCATAGATATTAAAAAAAAACTAACTATGGCGAGCTATGATTGCCTATGTCTTGAAGAGACACATAATTTAAAAATAACAAAATCAGTCAGAGTACCTTAGTTTGCTCAAACAAATTTAGCACAAGAATGAACATTATTAGTCCTCACCTTGCATCTTAGCTCCATTCCTTTTCTCACCACACTGTAGCATAGCTTCCCTGTGTCTATTCTATAAATAATTTCATGGTAATTGTTCTGATGAACTTTTCTCTATGGTACCTAGACTTTAAGCACATTACTAGATTGGCAGCAAGATCTCATCAATTTACAGTTGAAAAGGGCTAGATGTAATCATAAGTTCTATGCTAACAGATTTTTCTATCACACTTCTCAATTGGGGAATTATCTTTCGACTTGCTTCCCAGTCAAGTTTGATCTTCAAAAATTTAAATGTAATGTCAATCATTTTCATCTGCCTTCTTATTTCTTATTCTTTTATTGTCCTCTCTCCCTAATAGTAGTTTTTCTTATAATCTCTAACATTCCGTAACCACTTGTGTCCTAGTGGCTTTATTGCCTTGCTTGGGGTGAAATGGTTAAAAAAACTATTGTCCTCTTGCCTTAATAGTAGTTTTTCTCATATTCTCTAACCCTCAGTAACCTCTTGCATCCTAGTGGCATTGTTGCCTTGCTTGGAGTGAAATGTTTAAAAAGAAATTGCAAATGAGAATCTCTTTAAGTCTAGGGTCAACCATTATCTATCCTACATATTCCTATAATATGCACGTCTTTCTTTCTTTCTTTCTTTCTTTCTTTCTGCGATTACAACAATATCATCCAGTAACCCTCTATCTTGAGTGACACTAAGACTTTGTATTGGGTGAACTATAGGATTAAAACAAATCGATATTATTAAATTTCATACATTTGCATGTTAGTAAAAGATGATTTTGATGATTGTTACTTGGGATAGAGGGATAGTATCTCTTCAAATACCCAACACCTTTTCATACCTGTAGCACTGTTGTAATCTAGACAATTTCAAAACTTCATATTTCCAATTCCTACAATGTCACATTAAAATTTTGGAATGATGTACCAGTTGTTCAGTGTATGTTGAGAAGTCCACAGAACACCTTTTTGATAATTTGAGACCAAATAAGCAGTTGAAAAACAATTTTTCTCTGGAAACTTTTGCACCCATCTAATACTATATATATGAGCTTGTGGTGAAGTTAATAATCACTTAATTCTAACACCAGACAAATTAACCAACAAAAATATATTCTCGTTATTAATGAATGAAAACAAAAGACTGAAATTAAATTCAAACAAATGTGTCAACAAAAAGAATGTGAAGACAAAAAAATGGTTTCAATAACAACTGGACAATATTTAACCTTTGTGCCCTTTGGTCTGTCAAAAGGATGCTTGTTTCTTTGTAGTGAGTGTAAAATAATAATAACTCCCTTCACCCAGTCCCTTCAAATTTGGAGGACTGAGGAAGAAGAAGGAAAGAAATTTGCAAGCATATATGAAATTGTTTTTGGACAAATGAAAACATTGCCTTAACAGAAATTGTCCAGTGAGCCAAGAAGAAAGAAAGTAGTGAGCCTATGTTAAATTCTTTTTGATATGAAATGAGAAGAAAAATTAACAGTGTCTGAAGTCATGCAGAAAGTTTTGTTTCAAAAGAAATGAATTCAACATGTGAAGAGATTTTATACATATATTTTTTTATCTAAAAATAACAAAGAAGAGAGAAAATGTACTTGTTTGTATACAGATAACTGAAAAGGAAGAAAAACATTATAGGCTTAACTGTAAAAAAAAATTGTGGGAGTGTGTGATGCACCACATGACTGGCTGAAGTTAATGCAAATGGCTGACTGGGAGAAGAAATCTTGCCCAGTGATGGTGCATCAAAGGAGGATAGAAGGTGAGGCATAGTGATTAAAAGACAATCAAAGATTTAGAAACAGTTTCAAAAAATTCATATGCCAAAAATAAATATGATTTCAAAATTTAAAATATTATTATACATTACTTGTAATTGCATGCATGAGTCCCAGTATAAATAGTTATAAATAATTATTGACTGATTTTATCATTGTCATATTTTTGCATTATATCAAGTATTAAGAATATAGTAACTAGTGTCTCTAAATTGGAGGAGAGTGTTATCAATGATAATGTTCTGACTTCAAATCTATAGTTATCTCCCTTTAACCCTCTCTCTGTTTTTTTATCTTTGGTGAGATGTGAACAAATTTTGATTCCGAAAATGCAGCCCAGTGAAAAAAAATTTGGTAACCACTGATCTAATCGATGTCTTGGCAGATAAGGTGAAGGTAATTGCCATAAAGTGAAATAAATGTTATATATTTATCACTAATCATGTTTTAGATTTTTCTTGGCTTTTCCTTGCAGCCAGCCATTATGATATAGAAGAAAAAGTAACCATAGAAATGTTCCTCTAGAAAATTCAAAATATTTCCATAATATTTCGATCTTGAGCTTTGGATATTATTAATTAATTATGTTAATGTAGACACAGTTAAAAGTAAAGGAAAAGATATTAAAAACTTAGCTATTAAGAATGTGCTTGTTTGTGAGTGTGATACAATCATGTGTGATACATACGTGTGTATGTTATATGTGAGAGTTCAGTCGTCAGTCAACCAGAGAAACAAAAGTGCTCAAGCAGGCGTTCTCATCTAAAAGCTGTTAAATCTTGGAGCAAGAAAAAGAAAGAAGAAGAGGAAGGAAATTTTTGTCTTTTTATAGAGCTTAAACAGCACTGTCTAACAGGCATTTGGCAAAGTTACATGGGGTAACCCACAGTATAAGTGTCTTTTCATTTCCATTTTTCTTAAGGCTTTGTGAAGTTGTAAGAATCCTTCTCGGTTTTTTGTTGAATGTTAAAATTTGGAGTGTTGGGATTCAATACATTAGTAAAATATCGTTACAGGGTTGCTCGTATTTTGTCCGTCTAAAATAATCAAACGCTTTTCATTGAAGGAATAAAATTCAGTAGAAAAGCCGACATAGTTTCAACAAATAAACATTGATTTAATATAACGATAGGAATACAAACAGTTGATAATAGATTGGAAAGTAATGTCTTTTGTTTGGGTTGATATAGTTCTGAAATAAAATATAAACTGTCTTTGCGTAGGTGTGTGAGAAACAATAAAATGTTGTGATATGTGTGTTTGTATGAAAAAGTCAACATGTGTGTGCGTGATTCATAATAAAAACGGATTCGAGAGATACGAATTGTTTCTTACTGTTGGCGGTGATGCCATGGTCTGGAGTTTGTCAACGCTGTCATTTTTGACATGAGGTCATGAAGGTCATCGGTGAGAGGTGTGTGTAGCTGGCAGCCACGTGTATATTGTTTCGGGAATGGATTTCGTATGTTTTTATACACTTTTTCCGAACAATATCGGCTTCAGAATTAAATTATTTATTTATTCCTAATTGGCCCTAAGAAGTCACGTGGTATGTCTTCTACTACGTCCGTACGATATTTGGTCGGTATCTACCTAAAAATGATGATGACTAATACTACAAACATTCTGATTTGTAATCTATGATTTTATTGGTGTGTTTTAAGATGTAAGTGTTTTCTTGAGTGTGATTGGTTTATAAATATTGTAGTTGATATTTTAGTGGACACAACAAAGTCATTCACATCATACCAGAAGGGATAGCCTTGTGTTCACAGGAATAAAAACATACATGGAAATAACACTAAAAGCATGTTAAATTGTAAATTAAAATCATATAATTTCATTTATTTTTGTGTACTGGTGTGTGTGTATTTTAGTTTTATGTCTTTTAAGGTTGCATGTAATAAAGGAAAAAGTCATGGCCCTGAGAAGAGGAGATGGATGTCTTGAGTCTTTGAAGGTCGGTAGCGAAGCGAGTGAGTTTGGTGATTTTTGGTGCAAAGTATCTGTTTTCAGGCAGGAAAATTTTCTGTTGCCTTCTGGGAGAACTTTTATTATTTTGGTTTTATTTTATTTTAAACATGGTTTTAATGTTATTTGTTTTATTTTATTTTATTTATGACATTAATTATTATTATTTTATATTTTGATCTATTAATAATAATAATGTCCCTACAGCTTCTACATTAAAAATAATTTATTACTGAATAATCTTGGAAAAGTTCAATAGAATCTTATAATTATCTAATTTTTTAGAGTTTAAAAAACTGACTTTTTTGTTTCAAAACTTTTATTGCTTAGCCCAGGATATGGGTTCTCCAGACTGAGTGAGAGAGTGATGTATTATTTCGATGTATTATTTAAAACCTAGTCAAATTGTGGGTCTATATTTGTGTGCATGTGCTTGTATACACATTAAATGGCAAAAATCATTGAAACATAACACATATATATTCATATGCATTACATATGTGCATGCAAAGTGGTGCACAGGCAGTGTATGATCCATAGAGAATAATCTATTATATATTTCTTCTACTAGAAACGAAGTTTACTAATGAAAACATTTTAATATCTACTTCTCTATATTATGGCATAGATTACTAGGGTAGGTATTATGTTGGTGCAAAAATAATGTCGTTTTCTCACATATGTTACTATGTGAGAAAACGACATTATTTTTGCACCAAACTAATAATAAATAAGCTTAGTTTGGGCTAGCATAAGTCCAGGATTAGTGAACCCACTTGCACTGTCTTGTAAGGCTAGCTTACTGCAACAGCTTCCGAACTGTGCTTCGTAGAATATGATGGACTGCATTTCATCTTTACAGCCAATGAATGGATTTATGTACAAATTTTTGCAGCCATTATTAAAGTGTATAAAATTAATTTCCAACTCAGTTGTCTCCCTTTACTGTGTTCTTTACTTTTGGAGTTGTCTTTTCTTGAAAAGTGTTGTCAATGTAATCAAAAAGAACGTGCAATGGCGACGGCGAAAACGTCCCTTGCCAACAAGAATACACCACACCTGTACAAAAACACATTGACTGATTGCTACTGGAGTGACATTGCATCAGTTATCATCGGTGAGTTATCTCTGTTTTAATTATTAAATAACATGCTCTAGCTTTTGCTGAAAGCAACCCAAATAAACTTTCTTTTCTGAACGGTTCAGGTGAAGAATTTAACTTTAATTTAAGTTTAGCTTCCTTTTTAGAATAAAACGCATTAGTTTATTTGTAACTTTATTAAATTTTTACATTTTGTCAAAAGTCTTTTGGGTAGCATTTAAAGAGAACTAGAATTATAAAACTCCTCATACGCCTTCAATCAAGATGAGCGGAAACTAAGTTTGAAAACTGAACCTGAGTGAGGGGTGCGTAAAAGTGAAAAATATTTTGTTTACTAAAAATTTATTTTCAAACATGATTGGTTGTTCAAAAGATGGTAAAATATCCCTTCAAGCATATGACATATATTTTTAAGATCCGCTTTACTTACAATAAAATAAAAAAGTTATGTGAAGAAATCCATTTTTTCTACTTTAGCGTCCGAAATGTTTTATTTTTTTCACATATCAAATACTGATTTGTCGCCTTCAGATTGCTTTACGTACCCTAGTATTTTGAGTTCCCCTTAAGTAAATAAAAATGAAAAAATTCATCTGTAAGAAGTATGACATGGAATTTATAACTTTTTTTTACCTAGTCTCATACTCTCATATTTTGAGTACACGTTCTTTTTCTTTCTTTTTTATTTTAAAGTGCCTCCAGACGTTAGAACATTTAACGGATAATAAATAATCTAATAATTTATTTTTCCCGAAATTAAAATCGGAAATTTTGGCGAAACGGAACATAAAAAATATAACGCTACCAATGGAAAGAGTATTATTGACCCCCACTTAAAGGGCTCCAAACGCATGAGAAGATTCAATAATTTATATTGCAACAAATTCCCTTGTTACAACATTCGGGGTCTGAACAAAAAGGTTTAGTAAGGTAGAGAATTACCCTTGGAAACACTTAGTAAAAACAAAAAGCACACTGCTTAAAAACAATAAAGAATACAGAGTAAAAATGCTCTTTATTAATAAAATAAAATCTGTATCTGACAAGGAAGAGCTTTAGGTTTGGGAAATTATTAACAAGTGGGAATTGCAAATAAGGAGAAGTGGAAGCAGCAGAAGACTGAAAGAGGACAGTTATAATCTGTAAACGTAGCTTAGACATGGTACAATTCAAAAAGTATGGAGCACCCAGTGAGGATTGATCTCACTACTCTGGCATAATCAATCTAGCTTGACAAGCTTTCTATCATAACACCAGTTTGAAGTGCCTAAAATAGTGATTTACAAAGTATAGTTTGTAGTCCACATCTTTGGCACACCCAGTCAGGATCAAACTCATTGCTGAATTGTAATTGATTTGCCCTTGTTGAAGTGCCTCTGAAAGAGAAAAGTTTCTTTTGCCTCTTTTTTTTTTTTTTTTTTTTTTTTTTTTTAAAAAAAAAAAACAAAAACAGATTAAACTGATTGGTCAATGTAAATTTGAACTTAGACATATTTAGAGTCTATAAATTCACTTCTTCTCATTCCAGCAATTCTGCCATTACTAATTAAGGTAATTTATCTTTAATTTTTCATAGAAATTATACCTGTGAATTTATTTTTATTTTATATTTTTATGAAGATTAAGGAGCCATTGGAAATATTTTTTTTCAAATCATTTCACCCCAAGCAAGGCGATAATATCACAAAGACACAAGGGGCTGCTGGAAGTGAAAGAGAATGAGAAAACTTTAGAAGGATCTGGAAACCCAGTCCTAAACAGGGAACAACGGATAAACCTCTACTCTTTTTAAAGAAACCAGGGAGGAGTGTGAACCAGATGATATTGTTTTCAGACAGAAGTGTTATATCTTATACATAATTTTTCATTTTCCAACCTTTTTATTTCAGTTATTTTTGTTTTAAAATTCTTATTTGCCACAGAAGTTAAATAATATTTCCTTCTTTTTTCTTTATGGAAAAAAAAGTAAAAGGACAGTTCGCCCAGAATATGAGGCTAGCTAAAACGGATTAAGGGATGTAATTTAATATTTGGTCAGCAAAAACAATTTCAGTGCTAAAGCTCTGTCTTTCTTCCAAACAAATAATTTGATGCTTTTCTGAAATAAATGTTTGAGATTTCACATCTATGATTCAGATTCTGAAATTAATATTGCTGGATTTTTTTTTGTATCTCTTTTTCTTACTAATGTAAGTTAAAATGTTAAAGATTGCTTACTGATGTAAGTTAAAATGCTTGCTTACTGATGTAAGTTAAAATGTTTGCTTACTGATGTAAGTTAAAATGTTTGCTTACTGATGTAAGTTAAAATGTTTGCTTACTGATGTAAGTTAAAATGTTTGCTTACTGATGTAAGTTAAAATGTTTGCTTACTGATGTAAGTTAAAATGTTTGCTTACTGATGTAAGTTAAAATGTTTGCTTACTGATGTAAGTTAAAATGTTTGCTTACTGATGTAAGTTAAAATGTTTGCTTACTGATGTAAGTTAAAATGTTTGCTTACTGATGTAAGTTAAAATGTTTGCTTACTGATGTAAGTTAAAATGTTTGCTTACTGATGTAAGTTAAAATGTTTGCTTACTGATGTAAGTTAAAATGTTTGCTTACTGATGTAAGTTAAAATGTTAAAGATTGCTGATTGTTAAATTTTGAACTGGGGAAAAAGAGTGATTTCACCTTCAGTGAAAGTATATAAAATTTGGTGGTGAGAACAAATAGTCTTAAATTTGTAGATATGAGACTTAAAACTGAAAGAACAGCTCTCTGTGTATGTGTGTGTGTGTTTTTCCCTTTCCTACAATAAGCTATTCCAACTCCCTAAAAGAATGGCAAATATTTCAACCTCAAACTGATTCCTGAATTTGATAACTTGGCAACTGGCTAAGAATGGTTTAAAAAGGTATAAACTGTGTGTGATCTTTTCTGGGTGAAAACTTGTGCAAGTTGTCTCATTATGTTTGATGAGTAGAGCATTTCCTATTTATTAACACATAAATGAAGTGGACAAACTTCAAGCAGATAAAAAATGGCCTGTACTTGGCTTTTGTGAATTTCTTTATGGCCTGCATCACAGAGTTGCAAAAGTATGCTGTACTATTTGGAGGGATGTCTGAATGTGGCTTGATGCATGTGCTTAGCAGAATTTCTGGACTTCCTCAATGATTTGTCCATGTTGATTTGAATCTCCCTGAACCAACTATTCTCTAGAGGGGGACTAGATGTGGCATCAGTTTGACTAGCAGCCAGTAGAGCTGAAACAATCACTACCATTAGTTAGTATAGTATCATTACTTTCTATACATACTCTGGCCTTGATCACTTTACAAGAGAATGCTTACATCAATGCGACTGTCACACACAAGGAAGTGCAATGCTTTTGATGCAGTAAAGGAAGCCACATTTCTTTAGAGTACCAGGGAAAATGAGACAGGGATCAGGAAAGATGTCAGTGCCAGTTTTTGTCATCAATCAAGATGTGAACAAGGTGTTATCTGTAGTTGAAGTGCATGTTAACGGGGATAAAATCATATGTCCTTAGTGGATACTGGTTCTCAATCACTCTGGAACAAATCAGTTTGTCACTTTGGGTAAAGAATTTCAATGTACCAATTGTCAACATTAAAATTTATAAGTGCTTTGGAGTTAAGAATGTTAAACCTGTTGTAGACAGCATGAACCCTATTACTGTTAAATCTTAATTGCGAATGATAAGTTGAAATTCAAGCTTCTGTTTCTAACACCTTTAAAAAATTGGGTGAAATTCAAATAACCCAATTTGGCAACCTGCACTTTCCTAAGAACAAAGTGCCTATATATTCAGCCATTAAGGTATAGAACTTTTAGAAGTGGTTGAGTGGCTAAAAACCATAGAGATGACAGAACACTGTCAGGATATCCTATATTAAGCAGGTTAAACGGGAGTTTAGCCATGAATTGTAAGTATGGCTGGACAATGGCTGTCTGCTACCATATTCTGAGAAGGAGCTGCCCAAGTATTTGATTCCATTTATGGCATGTGATTGGAACAAACAAAAGTTTTCAATATTCACCTTGTTCTTGTATCTTTTAAGCAGCTGTCTCATTTTTTTTTCTTTTTTAAGCAGTAAAAAGTGTGATGAAAAATAATGGCAGGGAAAAAAGGAATGCATGACAAATGGGTCATTCCATCTCAAATCAACCAACAGGTGATGCTCTTAGAAAAATGTGGGAAAGCTCACAGGTGTTCAAAAATTATTGATATTGATCCCAAATATTTTGTCTGTATCTTTAATGGTATTAAAATAAGATCATCATGAAATTTCACTGCAGTTTTTGTATTTTGCTAAAGAAGGCTTGCAATAAATTTCTGACATTCATAGCTCCAAAGACATTATATGTATAGATTTAAAACTTGCTGGTAATATTTAATAGTGTAAATTGCAAAAATATAAACAGCTTAGGTGTGTCTTACGTACTTTTCCTGAAAATAGCCAAAATGTAAAAAGATGTTGCTCATTTTGAGAGTATTTCATTTACAAAGTATGCCAGATATAATATCCAAATTAGTTTTTCTGTCATTTATGACCTAATAGATTATTTCTATGCAGTCACCATATTCATCCCTGTTCTAGTAATGTCATTATTACTGTTTGAAAATAGATTTACTTTTTTTTTTTTTTTTAACATACTTAAAATTTGTCTATTTCCATGATTTCATTGGATCAGTTAGGTAATTTAAGAAAATTTTTATATTTTTACTACATATTCTTACATGTCTGAAGATCATTTGACAGAAGTTTTGTTTAGCAAACAAATTTGTCTATGGTTAAAACATGTTTTTCTAACATGACTACTTGTCATGCCAAAATGATGTTTTTTTTTGTTTTTTTTTTTTATTTTAGTGCATTATAAATTTGATACTTTGATAAGTAGAAAACATCACACAATTTTTTTTAATTCAGACCTTTTGACCAAAAAGTGGATGAAAAAATAATTTTTTTGCTTTTTATTAAAGTAAAATTAATTCTTACAATTAGAACTTAAAGTTTTTCACATCTAAAAACAATCAGTTTAAGTCCCTCAACCTTCATTTTTCATTTGGGTTTCTTTCATCAATTTAAAACATACACTTAGGTTTTTTTTGTCTCTTTCTATATGCTCCATTTATTAGAAACTTGCTACTACTGGAGAGAAATAAGAATTTTTTATTTTAAGAAATTAGTTGCTTAAACAAAATTTTACTCTAACCAGTCATCGTAAACTAATGTTTTATCATTGGACTAAAGTGATGTTTATGTTGATGTAACTACATATCACCATGTAGGAGAGGGAACACTGAAATTTTAATCTTTCAAATTAAAATTATCTGAATTTCTTTCATTAATTTTCCTAATATTGTTTTGGTATGTAAACATTTAGATATCATTTTCTCATATATATATATATATATATAATTTTATTTTTTTTCTTAAACATGTTTGGTTAAATAATATGGAAAGTTCTGTCGTTGAATTTTTTTTATTAAACCTTTCAAATTTCTGAATTAATCATTTTATGGTACTGGTAAATTTTCCAAAGTTCATATTTTTTTTTCTCTTATTTTTTTTTCTGTGTACTTTTGAATGTTGCTACATTCATTTTCAAGGATTTTTCTGTGTATATTTACACAAATGGTTTTTCATTCTGATCTCACATTTGATGGAACCAATTTAAAGTCCTTCAATATTGCATTATATAAACAAACTGAAATTTTTATGTAGTTTTTTTTAAACACACTTCAATATACGGCTCCCTATTTGGAAAGATAACTTATTTAATGTTGGCTGTTTCTCTTTTTTATTTCAAGAACACCCAGTCTTTTTTTTTTTTTTTTTTTGCACTGTGTCCTGTATAAAATTTTGGTGTTATCTACTAAAATTTGTCATATTTTTATATTATTTTGATTATTTGTCATATGATCATCTATATGTGCACAAATTTCACTAAATTTTGTCAAATGACAAGTCAACCTATGAGAGAGTGTGGTGCATGTGTAGCCAATGTAAGAATTTAATGTTGGAAATGGACATAAGAATTCATAAACAACATTATTTTTACATAGGATAAATTTCTGAGGTGACTAATTATTTCTAAGAATTGGATGTTTTGAATTTTTTATAGTCTTCTATCTATCTATGTGAATAAATGTAAAATTGGAGCTCAGTTCTCCGACAATATCTGGGGTTAAAAGGCCCTAACTCTATATAATTTACACACTAAAAGCTCAATATCTGTATTATATATTATCTACTTCTAGGCAATAACACTTAGGTTTAACTAATTTGCATATTGATTTTAAAAAAGTATATTTCATCTGCATTTTACTTAGTCTTCAACAAGTTGGTATCTATTTGTAAAACTTTCCTTAACTATAACAAGCCTGGCCCTACATCCGACTCATTAATTTCTTTTGTCTTTACAGTCATATTCTTTGAACAAATATATTGAACATCCACAACCCCTTCAACATTTCATGAATAGTAAACATTAATCCTATAGAAAAACAACTATTTTTTCCTAGAAAAATTACCAGGTTGTTTTTCTAAGGTAAACTTTTATCAGTGTGGAAAACTGTTTTGTTGACTGTGTTATGCTCTTGCTGAATAGGCTCTTTCAGATCAGAACAAAAGAAATCTGTGTGTGTATGCTTCAATACTAAATCATTAATATTTTTTTGTGTGTATGTATATATATATATATATATATATATATATAAAACACACACACACAAATAACAGTTATAAATATACAATTTTATGATAGACCTGCATTTTGTACACAGTGCTTGAAGTATTCAAATTCCCAAAGGAGGAATAAAACAAATTTTAAATTTTGACACTTAAAATGCAGTTGTCTTGCTATAAATAATAATTGCCAATTCTTCTGCCTGAATTTCTCTAAGTTGAAAATATTCCCAGAATTTGAAAAAACAAATTTTACCTCATACTATATATATATATATATATATATATATATATATATATATATATATATATATATATATATTTTTTTTTTTTTTTTTTTTCATAGATACTACTGGAAAGTCCTCAGCCTGACATACTTCCTAAAATCTAGCCAAATAACTTCAGATTTTTTTTTTCTTTTGTGGGTTGGGTGGTGGTACCTCATTGTCAGACATTGTCAGACATTTTCAGTACTTCCTTATTTTGGTGGTTAAGAATCTTTAAAACAAACGCCTGCATCCATGAAATATCTGAAGGAGTTGAATGAATGGTTTCACGTTACCCTTAGGCATGTTATCTCCTTCAGGCTTGTAACAATTTGTTAACTGACATTTACAAAAAATCTTTTAGATGCATCAGAACAATCTTGTTTTAAATTTTGTTGCATAACCTAACCCTTATTTGGAAGTCATTATGTCATAAGACAATATATTCATACAGATCTCTGATATATGTTTTGGGGCTTTATATGCTTATTATGTAAGAATTGATTAACATTAAAACTAAGTTTAGAATCAAAATTCAAACCATAGAAATCTGAAGAAACACTATAAATATCAACTTTGAAATAAAGTTTTTTTTCTACAATTCTCATATATTCCCAGTAACCTTATTTTCTTTTTTTCTCTTTACAATTGTTCTTTTACTACAAGGCCCAAGAGTCACTCAAGTTAAAGAATAACTAAAAATGAGATTGTTTTAAGGGTGTATAGGAAGGGAACAAGAAGTGTAAACTATTAGAATATATAGGATAGATAATGGTTGACCCTCAACTTGAAGAGGTTAAAGTTTTAGAGATCGATGAAGCATCATCTTCAGAGTCTAATCTATTATGGAACAGTTCTGAAAAAGAAGCTATTTTGAGTGGAACTTCCATCTTGAAACGAATGAGGATGAGTTTGTGTACATGGTCTGGCAAGTCCTAGCAAGGATTATGGTTCTCTTCAGCATCAGCCATGAAAACATCTACTGAAAAGGTATTACCACTGACAATAAACTCCATACACCTCTAAAAGTAAACTTAAAAATTCATATAGTTCTTTGTAAGTCTCACCTACCTTAATTCTTGACCACTGGTGTTCTGTTTCTCACTGGTTTTGCATATGTAATATATGCGGTGGATATGCAGTGGATAGCAGCTCGGAATAAGAAATCAGAGCTGAGTTCAAATTTCAACAGGGCTTGTTTCATTCACTTATGTGGAAATACTTTGGGGAATGGTATGAATTTATCGCTTCCCTTAGCTATGGGCTAAATAGTAGGACTGGAAAAAAAATCTTTGTTATTCTCAAAAAATTGTTAATGTAATATTCAATCCCCAAAAATGAATTATTCTTACAATACCAAATATTTTCCAGCTTTAAATAACCTACAAAGAGTTGATAAGACATAAAAAAAAACCCCAAAAACCCAATTAATCAATAATACATATTGTGTGCCCAAATTGATTCAAAGTAATTTCAAGTAGAAAAATACAAAATTCATCGCTTAATTATAACATATTTTATTTTTTTGCTGCCAGAATTATTTGGTCTCTTAGGCAGTCTGGAGACTAAACCAATATGCCAACTCAACAATTTTTAAAATAGTATATGTGGCAAATTATTTTAAGTATTATTTTTTATTTTTAATGCACATTAAGGAATCTGTGTCTGAATGATGTTTATCAAAGAGGAAAACAAAAGCATTGCCTTTCATCAGTCGTAACCAGGTAAGATACTTTGAAACCTTGATCAAATGATTTGTGGCATTGTTAAATTTTGGGACTTTGGAACAGAAATAATACCATTGGGCTCTTGTGTATATTAGTTGCATCAGTTGTGTAATAAGCCTTTTTGAGATTAATATAACATATATCTAATGAATGTATTTATTACAAAGAAAAATCATTATCTTTTTCTTTATGTAATCAATAATCCATTATATAAAGTCCAAAGTTTGTATATCAGTTGAAACTCTGAAAATTAAATGTATAAAGCT
Organism: Acanthosepion lycidas; assembly: GCA_963932145.1. Lineage (NCBI taxonomy): Eukaryota > Metazoa > Mollusca > Cephalopoda > Sepiida > Sepiidae > Acanthosepion > Acanthosepion lycidas. The sequence goes on along the minus strand of OZ010598.1, from coordinate 46,704,939 downwards.
AACTCTGTGTGTGAATATTGCATAAAATTGATACCAAATAAATGTACTTTTGTTATTTATAGTTACCAGCATGTGTCTCATATCTTAGTCAATTTAGTAGTGGTTCTTGCTTAATAGAGATTACTCATTTGAAAATTTCTCTTTGAATATAAAAAAACAAAAAAAAACACTTTTTGTTATTTATTTGCAATGTTGTCTTTTGTGATATTTCTAAATAATTGCGACAACCATGACTGTAAAGTGAAATGGAACAGTGTAAAGAACTTGGCCCTCACAATGCTATGTATCATTTCTAGAAGGTGAATAAAAAGAAAATCAAATTCACCTAAGCAATGTTGTATGAAAGTAAATTATATTATACTTTGTTAGTCACTCCTGCCTTAATTCTTGATCACTGGCATTCTATTTCTCTCTGATTTTCCATATGTAATATACAGATTGTCTACCAGAATTAATTCAAACAAATTTCAAGTAGAAAATTGCTAAATTCAGTATTATAGCATTTTTTCTGCTACTTGAATTATTTAGTTTGTTAGAAAATTATTTAAAAAAAAAAAAGTGAAGTAATGGAATATGATAAAAACCAGAATCTGCTCATATATACCAAATACAAATACAGTAATGGTAATATTATCTGTTTCCTTATAAGGAAACATTCAGCATTCATTGACCAAGTAGCCAATGCTACTTGAGTCATGCTTATTTTCACTCCTTTGGTTGGGATCAAAGTATAGTATCTGTTCTAATTTCTAATGGTAATATTAACTGTTTCCTTATAAGAAAACATTTGGCATTCATTAACCAAGTAGTTAGCACTACTGTCAGATGAAATCTTTCTTGTGAAATTATTTTTCAGAAAAATTGGTTTCTCAAGTCTAGTAGCTGTTATTACTCTTTCCAGTATTGATGGGGCTTCCTTCCTTACTTTATGTTTGAGGTAATGTGGGAATGTCAGCATCTTGATTATGCCATTATCTTCTCTTTAAGTTACATGTGCTATCCATTTTTGTTGTTGCTGCTGTTGAAAATCTTCACATGATGTGGATTTTGTTATTTGGTACAATATTTAAAAAAATTTTTTTTTTTTTTTTGTGATTCTGTAACATGAATCCATGAAGTTCAAAAGATGCTTCACTTGCTCAGCCATTTTTAGTTATCGATCTGAGAAAGCAGTTGTATAGAGCACCATCTATTGCATCCATATGAAAGTCTCAATCTGGCAAGGCTATTTAAAAGAACACATCTCTAGTTTTTAAATGAATGTTTCCATTTTGTAGCAACTTGCAGATTTGGGTGATACAGCCCCTAATGCATTTTATTCTATGTTCAATTTCTTTATCTCCTGTACTGAATTTGTTATAGTTGATCTATACATTAATATATTTGAAGTGTTTAGTATATACTGATTCCACATCCTGAACTTTTATGATGGAATTCAGGGTAGATGCCATCATTTCTTTCCAATTCCAGGTCAGATTTCTATTTTGGAAAGTTTTATCTTGAGTCCTGTTTCTTGGAAAACTTGGAGCTAAAATGCAATCCTGGTCATGTTAGGATTTGCTGTGTCATTATATATGCAAATTTTAGAGTAAATGAAATTCTCTGATGTCATGGTTGGCATAAAATCTCAGCATTAAATAAGTTTTTCTATTCACAGAGAGTTTCTAACAATGCTTATTAAAAGGAGTTTTCTTGGCCAAGAACTGAAATTAAAAAAGAAAATCTAAATTTAAGTAATGTAGCTGGCATGTACTTGAAGGAAGACATATTGGCATTTGTTTGTGCCTGTTATTCATTGTTTCCTCTAACTGTCCCATCACTCTTCTACGTTGCCTTTGTTCATTGAAATCTGCTTCTAAATGTAGCTTCATTGATTGGTTGATGGCTGCTATAAATAAATTAAATTAAACTCACAATAAATCTATAATGATGAGTCATTCTAGTTTGTAAGATAATCTTCTTTGGGTAGCAACTTAGCCTGAGGAAAACAAACATAATTTTTTTTTTTTTTTCTTTACAAAGGATTATCTAAAATGAGCTGCTGCATTTTTTTTTTATTTGTTTAAACTGTGATTTCATTACCAAATAATATATTTAATTGAATCTCTTGCTGACAAAGGGTTTTAAATTGAAGACTGTTATTAGCATCTATAATAAACATCCAGGATTTGACGAAGACGCGGACAATTTGGTAATAAAATGTAAAGATCATCTTGTATATTTCCAAAGACATTGAATTTTATTATCATGCATCTCCAAAGAATAAAAGCAATGTTGGTCATATAAGCAAATGGTATTTTTAATTCTCTAATCAAGTAACTTTTTAATAATGTAATCTTATAAATGTTTGCAACAGGAACGAAACAAGTACCTCAAAATTTTCACAAAATCCAAAGAAGGGGTTGTAATATTATTGATCCTGACCTGGCATCTTGACTATAGTCACTGTTCCACTGCCATCATGTGACATCCCTTTGTCTTTTCTATAAATATTTTCATGGCAGTTATTATAATGAGTTCTCCTTGACATCTCAGCTGCATGAATTTAAGGGTACTACTAGATTGGCAACTAAATCTCATTGTTTTACTTTTGAAATAGCTAGATGTCACTATAATTTCTATTCTAATAGTTTCTTTTCTTACACTTCTCACCTGTGGAATTTTCTTCCAATTTCTTGCTTCACTGCCACTTACAAATCTTTAAGTCATTTTCTGTTCTTTTATTGTACTTTCTCCTCACTAAAGTTTTCTCATTCTCTTTCACTCCTAGTATCCCTTATATCTGTCCTAGTGGCATTATTGACTTGCTTGGGGTGAAATGATTTTTTTAAAAAGTTGCAGCTGGAGATATATGTGAACATGATGAAGAATATAGTGTTGTTAATACTTGAGCAATAATTTCATTTATTTATCTTGTACATTAATATTTTTATGTACATAAAAGTATTAATAAGTCACTGCCTAGTATAGTATCTGGTCTCATAAATTGTTGGAGTTTGATGTGTTTAAAAGCAAGCAAAATCTTGTAACAAAGTGCTCAATTTTAAAAAAAAGAATTGAGTAACAATTGTTAATAGATAAATAAAAATTCAAAAGACTTATCTTTTTGACTTCAAGTTTCACAGAAACACTGCTTGTCTGAGTCAGATAAATCTAATTTATTGAAAAGATAACTTTCAACTTTTCTTTATCTATTAATTATGTACATGACATAGAGATGTTTTCTTTTAATCAATAAACAGTCATCAGCTGTTAATATATATATTATAGATTTTTGAAAAGTATTCAAAGATTTTTTATAACCTTAAGGAACCATCACTTTTTAATCAAATATTAAGAGAAAAACTGACAAATTGTAAAAAAAAATTTTTTCCTAAAATTGTTCTTGATATAAAAAAAAATGTTTTCCCTAATATATATATATGTGTGTGTGTGATAAGTAATACTCAAATCAGGTAGATGGAACTTGTTAGCCTATGACAGCAGTCAATGTAAACAAAGAAAAACAAACTTTCACTGTCTTGCAGCCATATCTAATCATGGAAAAGTCTTTGGGAGTAAACCTTGAGGATAAAATCTGGAGCACGTGTCCCACTGTCCCAAAGGCAGTCTGACATTGTATCCAACTTGTTCTGGTAATTCCTGCAGTGACACTGGTGCCAAAAAGTATTGGCTTCTACTCTTCCCTTAGACAACATTGGTGGCATGGAGAGGGGAGACATGCTGTGCGTCTGCAACAGTTAATTACCCATTAAAAAAAATCCTGCCCAGGCCTGTGCCTAGATAAGAACACATTAGTATCACCTTGGCTATACCTTGGTTGGTAAAACAAACCTTGGTTTCTACTGACACCAGCTGAATCCAAAACAAGCATACCAGGTTCAAATACATGGTCTCTCATGAGTGACAGATGTCACACACTCACACACACAGTTCAGTGATGAATATTAATAACATAGATCAAAATACTGCTGATAATTAATCATGTGAATCTGTGGACATTGATTGATCGTCCTGCTTGTGTATGTGCAAATATATGTCAAATAGCAGGGCAAACTCGATTTTCTTGCCTTGGTTAGAACAAGTCTAGAAGAATGAAAACTTCATATTTAAATCTTAGAGGGGCTGTTTAGGGACTTTGTGGCACCATGTCTTTGTATTCAGTTCCTTCCCAAAATGTGGCTGATTCTATAAGATCCTTCACTACTATAGTATGAGTCATTTGTATAAGCATGGAGATTGTATACCTAATGCACCTCATTGTTGTCTATGTCTTTTCTGTAGCAGAGTATTTAAAACCCTCTCCAGACTCAAGAGACACCTTCGTGCACTCAATCTCTCTGGTGCGTGTAGGGGATTTTTGTATCAAGAGGTGGTCTTACTCATATGCAAGTTGTGAGCCAAGATATATATATATATATATATATATATATATATATACACACACACACCCTGAAGAGTGGATGGACAGGTCTGCCTACAAAACTCTGGAGTAACATCAATCACCTAAGTAACAAAATTTTACTAAACAAGAATTTTATATATATATATATATATATGGATGTGTGTTAGTAGGACAAACAAAAGTGGATAAATCAAGTTGGAAAACATTTTTTATTGATAATGTGTTTTGAGTCAAGTCGAGATTGGTAGCTTTAATATAAAAAACACCCACCAAAATATGGTTTTATTCTTTCCTTCTGCCTGGAAGACACCAACCTAGCAAACCTACATTAATGTTTTTAATATAAAAAAGCACATGCAGTTTTGTGTTTCATTCTGACCTGAAGATGCCTACTTAACTACCTAACAAAGGTACAATGAGTCAATAAAAGTTTTTCTAATTTGTCTTATTTCTCTATATCTATTTATCCATCTCTCTCAATCACTTTGTCTCTCTCTCCACAGTGTGTATAAAAAAATTCTTCATGTAGAGTATATCTGTAAAAGGAAAACCTGTCTTAGCTGATGCATTTTGTCGTCTGTGGGACTTTTTCAAAGTAAATGCAAGGAATTTATTTTGTAACAATATTTATATACAAGAGCCAATGGTTAAATTCATAACCCCATGTTATTTAAAATATATAACACATAAATTAATCACAAACTAAAATAATTTAATTACTTATTTGCAATAAAAAGAAAAAAAATTACAAGAACATTACTTACTCACTTTCATTATAAGACATCGAATTGTATCACTTTGTGTCCTCCATAGCTTGCCTGACTTTTTAACCAACCTGATGAATATTTATGTGTGTTCTTAAGTGAAAGATTTTTGAAGGGCTGATGCACTATGAGCAACAAGGTCTCCAAATGGCCCTTCTCAGGTTTTGAATTCAGTTATCCTTCTGCTAGACCAGTTGCCATCCAAGACTATAAAACCCAGTCTATCCTGCTATTTAGCCATAGCTGGAGGGAGAAGAGGATTCATACCTTTCGAATGAAATTCAAACTTGGCTCTCCAATTCCTCCATCCAAGCTGCTATCCACTACTCCAATGTGCCTCCTCTCTCTATCTATCTATCTATATACATATATATATATATATATATATATCTCATATATATATATATATATATATATATCTCATATATATATATATATATATAGAGAGAGAGAGAGAGATAATCTGTGTGTGATTTTTATTTATTTTAGTTTCATACCTGTAATCTTACTAATAGCAAATTGAACAAATTTTGAAATCTATAGTGTTTGTCCAGTAAAAATACATCATATATTTAGGTTTAAATACAGAAATCATAAAATTACTTTGAAAACAGACTTATACACTTTCTTCCTGGCTATCTATGGGATTGTTGTTAGACAGAAAGGGAAATTAGCCCTTATGGCTCAGATAGCCATTTCAATTTCATTCAGATTGTACGTGTGTACATTTGTGTGTGCACATGTATATTTTAATTCATTGGCAGATATAATGAAAACCTCAGAAAATAATTCTGTTTATTACAAAATAATTTATGACAAAACTGTTAGGGTTTAAAAAAAAAATTAACATTCTTTTTGTCTCCAACTTCATGATTTTATTACTCAGCCCAGGGTGGGCAATGTTCAGGCTGAGTAGGAGGGGAATGTATTATCCTATTCTCTCATTCCAAACTGTGTATGCCTGTGGGCATGTGCCTATGTGTATATTAAATGGCACAAGTACATGTAAGTCATTCATGTACAATATAGACCTATTCATATACATTACATATGGATATGCAAAGTCACATGCAAATGGTGTGTGATGAAGAGAATCAGCAATTCTTTTAAAATAGAGATTAGCACGTATATATGTATATAAGACTTCTTTCTTTTTACTTGGCATTAACTAAATGCACTCATAACTGAATGGTTAGTACTTTTGTTTTGTACACCTGGCATCAATTCAGTATCTGCAGGAACTCGAGCTAATTACCAAATAAGAATAAAGATGTGATCTTTAATGTGAACAAAATACTAATAATTTGTACTTCATTCTGCTTATTTATTTTGTCTCGGTCTTCATAAAATATTCATCAATGAAATCAGCTTGAGGACAGTCATTGTTTTTTTTTTTTTTTTTGTCCCTTGGCAGTTACAAATACAGCCTTGTGACATTACAGACAAAACTTTTTTTGGTTATTATACTATAAAAAAAAATCACTTTACTGATCAATTGTTTTTGTCTGCATCAAATTAACATTCTCTTTCTCTGCAGGTGTTATGTGGAAGCAGCAGTAATAACTGATTTCATTTCCATTTATTTATTTATTATATATATATATATATATATATATATATATATATAGGTCATTTCAACTACATTAAATATAAATTGTTACAAAATTTCAAAATTGTACATTCAGTATCCTTGGAGTTATGAATGTCAGAACTTTGTTAAAAGCTTCTAGCAAAAACACAAAAAAATGCAGTGAAATTACAGTGATAGATACCGATCTAATATTTAGGATTTAGCAATAAATTTGATGAAGGATCAGTTTTCCAAGATTTTTCAGAGAGAATCACCTGTGGCCATTGGTTGATTTGAGATGGAATGACCCCATATATTAAAGAAAAACAAAAACTGTTCATGGAACCAAGGAACAACTTGCCAAAACCTAAATCTCTTATCCAGATACAGTTTCATATAAAACCAAAAATACTGAAAAGTGAAAGAGAAATAAAGGACTAAAAGCAAAAAAAGCCTGCCAACATTAAATCCTATAAAAGGATGGCTCAAATCGTAACTTACTTGTTTTACACTCATGTAACCTTCAGATGACTTGAACAGATTGAAGTTGAAGATTGTGTGAGCATGAAACTTTGTGTGTGTATATATATATTATTATTTTTTTTTTTTTTAGCGTTTCACCCCAAGCAAGGCGGGAAGCCACTAGGACGCAAGGGGTTACAGAAGATTTGGAGCAAGATCAGATAGGAGTGATAGAGGAAAGGATGAGGAGAAGAATAGTGGATAGATCAAGGCAACTGGAGATGTCGATTGGTATTACATTTGAATAGTTGGAGATTATAGCTCTCAGGGAAACTGGAATAGGGAAGGGAGTTCCACAGGTGAGAGGTGCGAGATATGAAGATATTGGAGTAGAAGAGACGGCTACATTTAATAGTTTCGACAGTGAAAGGGTGAGAGTGTGATGCCAGCCTCGTAGTGCACTTGAATTCATGAAGTCTGGGAACCAGCAAATGCAGCTCCTCAGAGCAATTACCATGAAAGTATTTGTAAAATAACAGAGGGAGGCGACGCCACATCTATGAGAGAGCGACTGTAGACGAGATGCCAAAACAGGGCCAATTATTTTGCATATCTGCCTCTGGATTTTATCAAGAACCCCAAGGCAAACAGAAGGGGCTCCAGACCATATATGGCAGAATATATTCAAAAATTAAAACATCACTATGAAAATAGCCATTTTGTTTCAAGACTTCTGGTGTCTTGTCAAATGATGGTGTTGATTTCAGAATAAAGAGATTTAAAAAGTTCAAAACCAACCAAATTCCTTTCAATAGGAGAAACATTGTTACGTAAGCACCAATGACCAATCAAAATACAAGTATATGATAATTCAAAAAACTTGACGACAAACCTCAATATAATTAAGTAATGCCTTAATGTAAATGTTAAACTAATTTAGAAATCATTATAGCCAATTTATAATTTCACAATAACATTAAAAAATAAAAATTACAAATTTAAATTTTAAACTTATGATGCATTAAGTTTAAAATATTATTTAATTATTCAGAAAAGGATTAGAGCAGAGTATATTTTTATTTTTTATTTATTGTTTTTATTGAAAAGCTCAATTGTTAGTTAAAGTCAATGCTATTAGGTTGGTACAAAAATAATGACGTAATAATGTCATTTTTTGACGTATCTGTCCTCATTCATAATGGGGACCAATGGATAAAAAACAATAATGACCTGTTTGACATCACTATGGGATCATTAGACTCTGCAGAGTCTTCTGACCTTGTTGGTCTTTTAATACTGTACAACTTGACTGTGCACCACAAAATAGATATTAAGGACATCGGACTGTATAGAGATGACGGGCTCATGGTGGTGAGGAGTTCTACTAGTTTTAAAATAGAGAAAATCAGAAAAATTATATTTAGTGAATTTAAAAATCTAAACTTAAAGATAACAGTCTGTACTAAATTGAAAAGGGTAAACTTCCTCGACGTAACTCTAGATTTAACAAACAACACATACCAACCTTATAGAAAACCAAATACTAACCCCTTATATATACACCCAAAGTCAAACCACCCTCCATCCATAATTAAACATGTACCCTCATCAATAGAAAATAGAATTAGCATTAACTTCGCTAACAAAGAAATATTCCAACAACACAATAGCTTTTATAACGCTGCCCTAAAAAATAGTGGTTACAAAAATGCAAACATTAACTATAGAAACAATTGCACTAGCCAGAAGAAAAAAAAAACGGGAAAAGAAAAATCATTTGGTATACTCCTCCGTTCAACCAAATGGTTAGTATTAAAAACACTTCCCCACCAATAGTAGGCTTAGTAATATATTTAATAAGAACACCCTAAAATTGAGTTACAGCTGCACTGAAAATCTAGAAAGTATAATAAAGAAACACAATAATAAAATCCTGAAGAAACCCCCATGCCTGAATAGTATTAATAAAAACCCTACACTTAAATTAGATAATAACAGTGAAAAATTGTGTGATTGTAGAAACCCAGAAGACTGCCCATTAGAAAATAAATGCTACATCAAATCTGTGGTATACCAATGTACTATCTCATCCACTGAGAGTCCTAATACTAATATGATATACATTGGGTCTACGAAGAATGAATTTAAAGCCAGATGGAGGCAGCATAAGTGCTTTTTCAACAATATAAATAAAAGAAATCAGACTTCTCTATCTAAATATTTTTGGCATTTGAAGGAAATAAATAGGACACCTAAAGTAAAATGGAAAATTATAAACAGGACTAGAACTTGTAAAACTTGGGATGACCATGCCCTTTGTGCCTCCATGAGAAACTGCACATTATTAAGTTTCTAAATAATAAAAATCTATTAAACAATAGACATGAGTTAATGGTTTTTTGCCGACATCATCAAATTTTTGCATTGAATAATTAGCTTAAAAACAAACATACAATAAAATAATTTTTATAATCCATAGCCCCAATAAATAGTTTAAATACCCTACAAAAAAAGATAACCCTTTATAAAGTCATCAAAAAACAAATGTTACTGCAGTTTTTATATACACAAAACCCTTTCATAAAGAAATAAAATAAAAAAATAAAAAAAATCTCCATAGACACGTAAACCAGACTAGGCGAAAACATCTTCCGTTTTAAATTTAGACACTCCCACCTTACCCTGACTTGACATCTATGAATGTAGCTCTATACTGATACAAATTATTAACACCCAACACCCCTCCCTATTTAAACAATCACCCTGGCTGTTACCATGGAAATTTTGATTTCAATTATGAATATGCTATTAAAACACGTAAATTTCAGAAATAAGTTATTCCCCAAAAAATTTTGCTTGAAGATGGAACAGAGCTTACTTTAACTCAATTTAGTTCAAATAATTATATTGAAGTTTTCGGCACTTGTTTTAAAACATGAGACCCCTTATGTAGTGTGTTGGAATCATATTTTTATATAAATAATTATATATTTATATAAAATTCTTGTTTCATGCAAGAGGCAAGTATCAGATTTCTGCTAGTTGCCTCTGGCATAGATCTTTGAGTAGCATTGTGCAGTAAGGAAGAATGATGTAATTCTTTTTAATATATATTAGGTTGGTGCAAAAATAATGACGTAATAACGTCTTTTTTTGATGTTAAAAATATGTCAAAAAACGACATTATTACGTCATTATTTTTGCACCAACCTAATATCTTTGTTCTTTTATATCAAAAACCTTTTACAATCAATTTACTGTTTATTGTATATGAATAAAAACAAAAGGATTTTTTTTTCTTTCAGATATATTTCATTTATATCTGAATTTTTCCATATATCTATATTTATAATACTTCAAACATTATTTTTAGTGGATATGCAAATTTGAGTAGATGTGCCATTTCTTTTAAACAGTAATACTCAAAAAATAAATAAAAAAGAAAGTGTCTTTCCGCAGGATTTGAACCTGCATCCCCCTTTGCATCATCTGCTCCAGAATGCATTGATTGCTCAGCTTTGAAGTGCTTCACAAGCAAGGAAGTTTCTATTTTTGCTTTTAAAGCACATTCATTCATTCAGATTTTTCTCAAAATATATCTTAGTTTTGTATCCAAAATGAATCAATTTATGAAGAATTAGTGGATTTATTTTTTAATCCAACATATATTTTACTTCAACATTATTTTAAATGCATACTCATTTTTATCTTTGTATATACATACGTACATGTTAAACAAACTTCAGACAAAGCAAACACTTTAAACAAATAAGATAACCAACCCTCCCAAAAATAAACAAAAAATCTAAATAAACAAATTAAGTAAATAATAAACAAATTAAGTTACTACAAACCACCCAATTATTATATTATATAACTGGATTTTAACAAAAATTAACTGAGGATAATAAACCTTTTTTTTTTCTTTTTTTCGATTACTAAAATTGATAAAAATTTATTGTTATCTAGCTTGAATTACAAATGAACTTGATTGTCTCACCCAGAAAACACATAAAAATCAATAGAGTAGAAAGTTCTATTCATGTTCTAAAATATTGACATTCAATTGTTTTCTGTCTATATAACTTAACTGAAGAGCTGAATAAATGAATGACAGTGTTGATTCTGAACTTAGCATTTTGTTTCACTTGTTTTATTTCAGTTGGCTTCTAGTGTGTATCTGGTTGAAAACGCACAGAGCCATGTCATTGTTCAAAGTTCGAGACTGGTGGTCAACAAAGGTTGGTGTTGAGGAGGAGTTTGACCAGGGCTGTCTTTGTGTTGCTAATGTTAATAACAATGCTGAGAAACAAGGTAAGGAAAACTGCCATTTATCTATATATCTATCAGTGTATCTATCCAGCTATGTCTGCATTGGTTGAAATTAATGTGTGTATATGTTTAATACATGTTGTTTTCTCTCTGGTCCTTTCTCTTTATCTATACAAACTTATAGGACATCTAATACAAAACGTGATATTAAATCTCCAAAGTAGAGTAACCAAATGCTTTGCATTAGATAGACTTCAGATAGACAGAAATCACTATATGGGAAGGCAAACTAGTATGTATTATGCATATAGTCAAAGATAAGTTTAAAAGAGTTATTTATGAAAGGAATTTAATTACAATAAAATGAATTATTACTTGGAATCATCTTTGTTTGAGTTCATGGCTTAACCAGATCTTAACAAGTGAAACAAGGAACACCCACCCTTCTCTGGCGGAAGAAATGACAATTGAGATAAGTCAACTGACTCATGCTAGATCAGATCTCACACATGTATATGCATACGTGTGTGTGTGTGTGTGTGTGTGTGTGTGTGTGTATGTATATATATATATATATATATATATATATATATATATATATATATATATATGTATATGACGATAGGAAAACTGTAGTAGTTGCTGACACATTTCATCTAATGTAGACTTTCTCAAAGCAAAACACGAAATGAATTTATTTTAACAAAGTAACTAATAACAAAAACAAAATGTCCTTAGTAACTGGAAGAATTTAGAGGACGCTATTTTCATACTGTTAACTGAAAATTACGTCAGTTACTGTCACGTGTGGAGATATTGTTATTATTGCTGTGTTGACAGATTCAACCAATTTCTTTTGATTTTACGATATTGTTGTGTACGTTTGTTTGGGAGAGCAGTAATTTTGTTAGGAAAGGTGAAATAGGGAAAAAGCCTGGGCGTAGATTAATATTTGGGTAATATTCAATGATGGCACTCTCTAGAATTTTCCTTCTGAATGAGTTATTTTCTTTTTTTATGAGTGTAGCATTTTTAAAATCAAAATTGTGGTTGAATTTATTTCTATGTATGACTAGTGCATTAGCTAAGTTGTTTTTTGTGAGGTTTCTTTTGTGCTCATAAATGCGTTTTTTTAAATTTCTACTTGTTTCTCCAATATATTGGGAGGAACAGTTTTGGCAATTTATTTTATAAATGTCTGCTTCAGAAATATTATTGCTATAACATAATCCACAATAGTAAATTATATGAAAACAGGTACATAATACTACTGAACAACTCTGTCATGTCCACTATCCAGAATAACCTATTCCATCTAAATAATCTTAAAATAGTCATAAACACCTCCAAAACTATTATGGATATACTCAGATCCTCAAACACTAATAGCAATAATATTTCTGAAGCAGGCATTTATAAAATAAATTGCCAAAACTGTTCCTCCTAATATATTGGAGAAACTGAGTCCTTGTTGGAGAAGAATTATTTTCCACCCTCTAACCTCTCTCTCTCCATCTGTTCAGGAGGTTTTGAGGAGCGTGGAACCACCTCTTAATTGCTGGTGTTCCCAGGTCCGCCCTGACCTGTTAGGGTCCCAGCTATGGTAAATAGTTAACCCCAAAATAGGAGTAAAAAACACTATGAAAGTGTAAAAACAGGTTTTAATACCAGAAATACTTTGTAAAAAAAATTATTTCCAGCAATACATTTTTGAAGAAAAAACAACTATTACGAGCTATACATTTTTGAGGAAAAAAATATTACCAGCAATAGTTTTTTGGAAAAAAATTCTTACAACAACACATCTTTGAAAATGAAATTATTGCCAGAAATAAATTTTTGACAAAACAAAATATTACCAGCAATGAAAATTTTGTTGGCATTAAATAACCCATTGGGGTTGATGTGCTGTAAACCAAACCAAACCAAAGTCTTTTTCTCTCACAAGTGAGATGTGGAAAGTCTCTCACTACTCTATCATTACTACCATGGAAAATGCTTGGATGAACTAAATTCCATGGTTCCACTAGATCTAACCTTCATGACTAGGACCTGCCATGCCACTTACATGGTAGCAAACCATCAACATTCTCTCCATATTCCATCACCAAGAATTAAGTTCCACTTAAACAGCTTCTTTCTGCAAACCACTGCCCTGTTGAGCTGACTCCCTAGAGGATGTTTTCCTTATCACTACAATCCTCATCCATTCAAGTTGTAGAGTTAACTGTTATCTTCCCCTCCTATCCATATGGCCCCAGAGCCTTGTACAGGGTTAACCTTACTGTAAAAAAAAAAATAAATAAATAAAAATAAAAAAATAAAACTAAACGCATATCAAAAACACTATATTAAATCTTCAACCTTTATTAAATCCATTCTTAAAGAATCTAATGCATGTTTATCTACCACAACTAGTGTTTTCATAAAAAAAACATCCCTAAATCAACATGCAGACAGCTACCAAACATAAATAATTCTGGCTAGACATATACACACATTTATGAATAGACATTATAATCTGAATCCCACATAGACAAACTAGAATTTTGATACACTTATATACATAAAGAAATAGTTGCGTTTTTTTCTCGTTGGGCTTGGAGTTTTTTGTGCTTTGAAAGGATGCACCATCTCTCCTTGAGTTTGAATACCATAAATTATACTAATGTTACTTAAAAAGTCAAATACATGTGAAACCTGATTAACCAATGAAAATCAAACACAAATAAAATTACCAAAATTTATTTCTTCTTTTTCTCCATATATCCTTCTCTGATGAAGCTTTAATAAAAATGAAACATATTAAATTGATAAACGTTTCCTCGTGTGTGTCTTGTATTAGGTGTATATAGCAGCTTTTTGTTTATACAAGTTTGATTAAAGACTATCATAAGTTATTTGTTAAGGATTTTTTTCTGTATTATTTGTGTGTGCATGTGTGACTGTTGCATCTGTGTATGATCTTCATTGTACTTGTTCTGACATATGTAGCATATCCAGTGTTTAATCACCTATACTCCAATCTGTATGCAGAAAGGAGTATTGAATATATTTATATCTCATTCACCACTAATTAAATAATTTTTAATTAAATAATTTTATCTCTTTCCATAGATCAGATCATCACTGGTAGTTTTCAGGGTATGCTCCGAATCTACAATCCTCAGCCAAAGAAGACTGAACATGGCTGGAGTGGTTTTCAGGCCCAGCATCTTCTCTTGGAAACAGCGTTTCAGTTACCAATTCTTCAAGTTGCAGTTGGCCAGTTTGTCTCGTGAGTTAATTTGTTTTTTTTTTGCTTTGGATTTCAATCCTAAACTTTATAAATTCTTCTGGCTCACTTATCAGTAACTTGTTTTAACTGTCACATTCCAATGAGATAGAACAATTCATATTCTGGAATAGTGAAAGTGAAGATCTTATTAAAAGTACAAAATTTAATTATAGTAAAAAACACAGATATAAAAGGACAAATAACTACAGTAGTTTGTGGAAAAGACAAAAAGAAAATTAGAGAATAACAGAATAACTAATTATCACTCCTCACTCATCTGAACATGATCAAGGAAAGTAAAATTCTTGTGCACAGCTGACCAAAAAGGAAAAATGGAAAATAAAATGCATGTATATCAATAGTATACTGAGATGGGTATATCTTTATAAACAAATCCCATTCAGTCCTAACATCCATTTGTTTTGATTTAATGAAAATAGTTTCAAAGAATTCTAAGTGATAGCATGTGATCTGCAAATAACTTAGAATATGTCCTCTTGGAAGGATGATGCATATTCCTGATTTTGTATAAGGCATTCTTTGACTACAGACTTAGATTTATCTGAACACTTAGGCTAATTATCTAGTCAGAATTTTCTAATGAACACCAGGACATGCTGCGAAATTCTTCTCCCTTTGAAGTTGAGTGGCAGTCGGCATCACACGGAAGTTTAAATAAATAAATTATAGAATGAGTTTTAATGATAGGCAGGACTTGTAATCAGGTTTCAACATAGGTTCAGAAGAGAATCAAATTTGTGAATTAACTGAAAAATAACATTGCCCAACACTTTTGTGGAGTTTTTGATTTACAGAATTGTGCAAATTTAACATAAATGCTTGATTGGGGAGTGATAACTAGTTAGATTATTCTGTTATGAACATATTATTATTATTATTATTATTATTATGTTTTTGATCCCTTTTTTTCTTAAGCTACCTTCATTGTTTTCTTCTTTTTGTCCCTTTCAGTTATGTTCATTCTTTTTTGCTATAATTGTGAAATTAATTAAAAAAAGTTGATGCTTGATTGAAGATGCAATATTCTTTTGAAAATTATTTGATGTTACATGATTTTTTTATTGTAAGAATTGGTATACAAGGTTTTCAATTAGTGAATTAAATATGTGATTAAAGAGCAGAAGAACTGATTTGAAAACTTTGGGACTGATTTTGAAAAATGACCATTATATAGGAATTAATACATAGGTGAATCCATATGAAATTATACAAAAAAGGAGAGGAGAGTCAACCAACTTTTTTTTTATCATGCCTTGATATATTAGGTGAAAAATAGCAGAGATCATGTATAATTCAAAATGAATTGGTCTTGTGGCCTTTTTAATAGTATTTTTGGATTTCTCAACTTCATTAACTTCCTGGTATTGATTTTTGGGTCTAGAACTTAGGCTAATGGTAATATTAGCCATTTCCATTAGCATTATTCATTGATCTGAGAAAGTCATGGTATACAGCTGATATTTTTGATATTTCTGAACAAATTTGGCAGTGTGCATGACATCCACATGAAAGTCTTGATTTGACAAAGACTATTGAAGAAATTTTCCAAAATGGCAGATTTTGCCTTACAACATGCCAAAAGGACCAAATCATAAAAATGCAATAGTTTTGGAACCACTTTCAAGATTTTTTTTTTTAGTCTTAATGATGTCTACATTTAATAAAAAAAAAAATCAAGGAAATCTAAACATGATGGGTGACAAGGTATGGATAATTTTGATAAGGAATTTCCATTACCAGGAACCTTCTGTATGATCAAATTTAGAATATCTTAATATGTAATTAAAACTAAAAAAAATTGCCTTTTATAGAGGGCAATGTTGAGTAAAGCCATCAAATGGTTATCAACACAGAAAGTTGTATTGATGTGCCAAATTTAAGCTCTGTCCTAGTCTGTTGCTTATGCTTTCATTCTAATTCCCTGAGGAAAGGGATGAATCCATATTGTCTTCCCCTCCAACTATAGGTTAAATAGCTGGGTAAACTGGGCTCCTTAGCATTTGGTAGCAGCCATTTTAGGAGAAATACAACTCTGAATTCAAAACCTTGGAGAATGCAACAGGAAGCCACGCCACTATCTTTTTCAAGGAAACCTGGTAATTGAGAGATAAAGAAAAAGAATCGATGGAGAGATATGATAGTCTTGTCCTGAAGGAACATGGCATTACATATTTTTTTCTAATAATTGATAAACCTAATGATAACCTTGAATTTATAAGAAAAGACTGAGAATTTAAATGAAAAAAACTATTTGACTTTATATGGTTAATATGAGTTGATAGCCAATAAAACATTCATTTGTTTCACTGTTTGTCATTATGAATTTTTCAGCCATTTTTATGTCCACTCATTTTGGTAAGGTGGAAATAAGTAGCGTTAAAACTTTTCTGTTAATGCAGGACTTTCCAAAGTGGGGGTTGTGCAAAAATTCAGATGGGTGTCATCAGAGCAAATGTGAAATCTAAAATGGTGTCATGAGTGCAAATGTGAAATCTAAATTTTATATTTTAGCTTTAGAATCATTAGATGCTGGTTATAGGAATTTTTCTTGGAAAAAAAAATATATACAAAATAAAACTTTGTAATCCAAAGTTTGATTTTATTTATTTTTCTCAACAGAACAACCATGGTGGCTTCTCGCTTTTTGAATGATTTCAGATAATTGAAAACAGTTCCATTTCTTATTACAATATTTTCCTTCATACTAATTTTTTTTAATTATTTTTTTTTTATCACATATTAAAAATTCAAATTTTTGCATTATGGACTCAGATGAAATTATAGATACGTATGACACATGAAGCTGCTTGGAGGAACTTCCTTTCATAAAAAAAAATATTGGAGGTGACATAAAGGTGCACTGAGCAAAATTTAGTGAAGTGAGATAAAAATAATCATTAGTATTATGTCATTGTTATTTTTTATGATAGGAATGAACAAACCTCCAATTGTTTAGAAATTTGATCTAATGAAAAAGATATTTAAATTAGATTTTATGGATGAAAAAACAAAACAACCAAAAATTGCTATACAATTTAGTTCTAATCTAAAGAATATATAATTATATCATTTAAATTTTTTCTTAACAGAAAAAGACTCTCACAAGCAGTTTTCTAAAGTAACTTTTGACATGCTTAGTTTTCCATAGTAAAAATTGCCAATGATTAATTTTACTGAAAATGTGTGAAGTCATTCAGGCTGAAAAGGGACAGGATTTCTTTCACCAAACACGTGGTGGGGAGAGTCAAAAGGGGTGTCCTGATTTAAAGTTTGAGAAGGCCAACTTTAGTGTCCGAGAAGCCATAAAGACACATTAATGATTTTAGCTTCAGCTGTTTGTTATTCTATATACTAAAGTGCATTTTTTCTGATTGTTTCAGAGGTTCTGAAAATAAATATTTGGCCATCCTGCATCCACAAAAATTGAGTGTCTATGGTGTCACAGGTAAGATTTTAATATAGACAAATATGGAAATGAAAAGCAACCAAGTAAGTAACAAGAAAGTTTTAAAGAAAATGGAAACAAAAGAGAAAATTATACATAATATCAGAAAGAGACGGTCAAAATTTTTGGGTTACAAAATGAGAAAAAAGGTCTTGGAGAATTTGACATGTGTGGGGCATATTGATGCTATTTTGTGAATTTGGCAGCATAGTAATTGTGAGTTCAATCCCTGGCCTGGATAGTGTGTATTTGGACTCAGTGGAAATAGAGCAAGCAATAACTGAGCAGTACTAAAAATAAGAACTAGATTAGATATCCCTAGACATGGGTAATGGAATGAGATAAAGGGTTCAGTTTGGAATTCGATGTAGGTTACCTAGATTGATATGTACCTGATGAAGGCTGGAGGACACAATGGATGTAATGTTGTGATAACAATAACAAAGATGAGGACAATAGTCTGCATGTAAATAGTGTAAATAATGATAACTCCTCGTCCCAAAAATTCAGACAGAAATAGGTTCATTTTCTTTTGTGTAAGTGGCCTTTTGTAGCAGTTTGTTTTCACTTGTCATTCTGCTGTATTTCCTGATGTTGATTACTGATGGGGACTCAACACTATTCAGTTGTTTCAACAAAGAAGCATAAAAAGTATGTAACTTAAACATAAGTGCATGCTTATATTAAGAAATCATTTATTCAACACAACTAACAAAAGTAAAAATCAGTGTGTTCTAAATTATATAATATTAATTGTTTAATACATTTTTTTATGTTTATACATTCTTTTTATAGATACAAATATTTAAGTAAATCCTATGTTTTATAATGAACAGTATTAAGCAACATTTACCGTCCTGAATGTCAGAGAAATTTTCATAGAAAATATGCGTCCTCCAACAGGAATTGAACCTGTATCCTATACAGAACCATCATATAGCCTGACATGCCTTAACCAACTGGGCCACAGAGGAGCATTCGGTTAGCAACGTTGATTTGAGTAGATATGAATGAATGAGAGGAAATTATGGAGAATTGTGTTTAAAAACACTAAGATCGACCTTACTAACCGAACGCTCCTCTGTGGCCCAATCGTTTAAGGCAAGTCAGGTTATATAACAGTTCTGTATAGGATACAGGTTTTAATTCCTGTTGGAGTACGCATATTTTCTATGAAAATTTCTCGGACATTCAGGCCGGTAAATGTTGTTAATACTGTTTATTATAAACAGAGAATTTACTTAAATATTTGTATCTATTAAAAAAAACGTATAAACATAAAAAAAAATCTCTTCAATAATTGTCGGACTTTGTCCATTCCATAATGTCTGATTAAATGTACTTACAGATATAGTGTTTTAGTAGTAATTACTCCTTATATAACCTAATGCAGTTTAATCATCTAAGGACTTAACTAAGTACTAAAGGTTAGAACTGGAAAGGTGCTCTTAATATATTCTTATGTATTATCCTTGAGCTGTCAGATCTCCAACTGGGCTTTGAGCAAACTGATGTGATTAGCATTAGCAGCAAGTCATGAGCTGTTGTTGATATTTTGCCTTTGCACTGGTATGATCATAGAATCATAGTCTTATACACTTATATGCATATATGTATGAATGTTGATCAAAATGTAATGCTTGTTTTTCTTTAATTCAAGCAGATTTAATAGAAACATGCAAAGCATACCAAAATAACACAAAATCCTCAGGATTCCAAATCTAATCCTCAAAATAGTCCTCCTCTCTCCCAATCATGGTACTCTCATCTCTAAATGAGAGCATATGTATAGGCATGGTGGGGTAATAGGTAGTGGCTTGGGTTGAGGAATTGGAGTTATGAATTTCGATTGATCAGGAACACTGTTCAAATGTTCCTTGAGGAACGATGTTCCTGATCAATCCAAATTCGTAAATAATTACATTGGTCACACAACTACATGCCTATCCAGACACCTTACGTTACACCTACCTGACCACAGCTCTATTAGAACCCATTTAAACACACACACACACACACACACACAAACTTGCCAGACTCCGTCCAAAACATACGAGTAGAAAATACAAACATAATAACCTCATTCACCTGTAAAAAAAAAATAAAGATTAAAAATAATGGAAGTCTTAATAATAAAAAAGAAAAAGCCAACACTTAATAATATTAATGTCAAACACAGCCATAATGTGCTGTGTTCGGAAAATAAAACATCTCTATAACACTAAAAACATACACACAATGCACGCACACACTCAGTTAAACTGTAAAAATAAAATTATCCTGGATAATGGCTAAAAGAATAGCCAAAATGCTCAGAATTATAGAACATTTTGCCAGTTTCTACACACGGTGTCCAAAAAAGAAAACCCTTGTTCAAATGCAAGAAAAATGAAATAAAATGCTTAATCATAGTACCTTGTTTGTCATTTTTAATGAAACATGCATAAATGAAGGATTTCTGCCTAAATACACTATAATACCATCCTTATAGTAGCTAGTTGCTTTCTTAGCCATATGAAAATTGCCTTTTACACCTCCTCCTCATTGGAGAACTGCTGTCTACTGAGGACTTGTTTTATTGAATGAAAGTCTGGGGATGCTGGGTATGAAAATTGTTAGCATTTTGGGAACCTATTTGCACAAACCTTCCACTAGCTAAGAGACTGCAGGATTAACACGTCTCACCTAAAGGCTTTCACGGTTTTGCAATAGTGAATATTTTATCAGCTGTAATTAGAGATCTCAGCTTGTTTGACCTTATTCATATTCACTGCAGCAGGTGGCCTGCTTCTTACTCTCCAGGATTGCCACTAGGACTGCTGACTTGTCTCTTTAATCTATTTACAACAAATTCAACATTTCACAAATATTGCTAACATTCTATGAATCTTTGCAGCACTTTCTCCTTCCAAAATCAGAAATTCTATGATACTTCCTTGATTTCTATGTGGCTCCAGAGTTGCAACCACTTTCAAAGATGATTATGGGTAGAAAAAGAGATGATAACTCATAAATTTTTCCCATGGACTTTGTGACACTTTATGCTTTTTAGCTGGTGGGGAATAGAAATTACTTTTTAAATCAAATTAGAACAATTTACACTATTTACATTGTTTGGACGTGTCCTCATCTTTATTGTCATGTTTACAACGTTTCAGCCATTGTGAGATATGTTGGAATTTCAAACCGAACCCTTTATTTCATCCACAGGGTTAGACTGTTCTAGTTCCACTTTTCTGGATATCTCAGTTTCATTTATTTCCCTTTTAGTAACTCAAATCTCCAAGATTTGTTTAGTTATTGAACTCACAACTCGAGGTCAAGTCACTGGATTACTTCAACCAACACTTTTATCCACAGGGCCATGTGTCCTTAGAGTTGAAATTCACCAGAAGAAGGCTGGAGCATATAACAGCTGAAACCTCATGAATATGACAATAAAGATGAAAAGAACAGTCCGAATAATGTAAATGGTATAAATAGTTACAATACCTCATCTCAGAAATAGAGACAGATGTTGAATTAGAACAGGCATTAATTTTTTTACTGACTTTCATACATATAACAGAGATTGTTTAAAATTAACAAAGTATATAGACTAGTAAATTACTGAAGGATAACACATTTAAGGTGAGCAGATTTTGTAAATAAAGTGCTCAATATTAAGAAATGGAGCTGAATTGCTCTACACCTCAACTTGAACTTGGAATAGACTGCTCCACTCCTATTTGTTTCATTTTTTTTCTTTTATGATTTGTTAAGGCAAATAAAACCTTAATGTTATTGGCTTTTCTGTTCTTTCTTTTTTTCAATGTAATTTATTTGCTTATTCAAAAATACATTATATATATATATATATATTGACAATGACAGCTTTATCTTGTATCCAAGATTTTCATTTCTTCTTTGCTGATTATTTCCTTTATGATGATGGCATTGATGACTAATTTCACTGCCAACATGCAAGTTCAGGAGTAGAAGCTTCCAGTTTCTCCGAAACCTACTCCTGTCATCCATTCCCTATCATCATTTGGCTTTGCAACACTTGGTTGGACGCGAAAGAAAATCAGTGTAGAATAAAGTGCCAATGGCATGAATTTGTTTAAGGTTGACCTCAGCTTGCCAGGAAGTGACCCGCACACTTGATTTCGGCTATACAATGCTTTCAGCTATACATTTAGCCAATTTCAAGGTTGAAATATATTAACTGTTAACAAGAAATAGTTTGTTGCTTGCATGTATTTATATAATGTTTTAATTTTCAAAACATGGTCAAGATATTATGTTCATAGTTGATAATAGGACAAATATTATTTATGAATTTAAATGTCCATTAAGGAATTGTATTCCTGATCAATCAAAATTCATAAATAATTATATTGGCCACACTACAACATGTTTGACATGAAGACTCACTCTATATCTTTCTGACTATAGCTCAATTAGATCTCATTTAAATATTCATGGAGACCTACTGAAACCTATTCATAACATACTTGTTGACAATACAAATATAAATGCATATGTGGGGGTGTATGTGTACATATAGGGGCATATATGTATGGACATATAAATGTACATATATGTATGCATTAAGATATGTACGCATATAAGTGTGTTGGACAGCATGATTTATTTCATTGGGTGCTCGAGTACTTCCCACAATCTAAAAATCTGTAACTCAACAAATTTACATTACTTTAATGGGTTTAAGTTTAAATCCCCCATCACTTATTAATAACATTGGACACCTGTAGTACAAAAACTATTCACTGTGAATCCCAGAAAAAAACATTCAGGGCCTGTATAAGAAACGCCCCATAGTAGGAACTGATATAAAACTACAAACAACAAAGGTAAATAAACTTCAATTCCAGACCCCTACACTTGGGATAATATACCATATGCTCCTACTAATCATTAACACAAACCCATTCTCATTAACAATGTGTCTACAAGAGGAGGACTGACATTGAAAATAAATTTAAAACAATGCTCCAAGACAGACACTTTGGGACTGATGATAGCCACACACAGAATGGCTTGAAATAGACTCTCTAAGTTGTGGTAATTTTTGGTGTTTTGCTGTAAAATATATGAAAATTGAAAGTACCAGATATTACTCTTTTATCACAGATAAAATAAGAAACATTTATAAAAAGAATTTTTGCTCACTAGAAGCTAAAAAATTCAATATTAACTGTTTCCCAATTACTTTTTTGAAAGTTTCTCTTTTTGTTTTCATGTAGTTTGATATGTATCTAACCATTTTTTTTTTTTTTTTTTTTTTTTTTTTAATTTTATCTTTAAGGAGTTCTTGGACATGTTGAACAAGGTAATCAGTACCAGATCCATGCCATTTATGAACACAACTTGCAAAGATCTGCTTTTAATTTCTGTTATGGTCCATTCGGAAATATTTATGGTGAGTGTATAAATTTTTGTTTCTTTATTGAAATAAATAAACAGGTCAAGTTTGATAGCAGCAGCAATAGATGGGCAATAAGAACAGTTTTAAGGCTCAAACTTCTCAGTTTGTGAATGCCCTAGAGGATTAAACCATTGATTCATGAAAAGAACAAGGTGAGATATCCGTAGACATGGACAGCAGAATGAGAACAGTCTACTCCAGTAGATTAAGTAAAGGGTTCAATTTGGAATTACCTGAAGATTATCTGAATCAATAGAGGCCTGAAGAAGGCTGAAGATCAGGATGGCTGAAATGTTGCGATAACAACAACAACAACAA
>OZ010598.1:46560974-46675974 GCA_963932145.1 Acanthosepion lycidas | reverse complement strand
CAGTCATTGACAAGACATAGTTTCCAACAACAGCTGGACACCATTATAGGTCAGAGAAAAAAAATTTGGCTTACTCTGATTACATTTGTTGATTAAATTAAATGTCACCAGCAAGTGAAAAAGTTACAGTTGCTTGAACCTGTCTTGACCTGCTTTTTAAATACAAAGATATAAATTGTTGAATATGTTATCAGAAATATTTCTCTTCTTTTGCTCTGCCATATGTTGCTTGTTCTATTTATCACATTTAGTTTTGTTAGCGTTATTCGCTTTTGGTGTTAACTATTATTGATCAGTAGATATGAGCCAAAAGTACATCACTTTTGTTGGCAAGGGTTAGTCAAAAAGTTTCTACTTTTGTCATTGGAGTATTTTGATAATAGGTTTAGACTCCTCCATCTTTTGGACAAGAGTAGAAGTTTATCCCTTGTTTCCTGTTTAGGATTTGATTTTGAGTTCCTTCATTTTCTTTC
Organism: Acanthosepion lycidas; assembly: GCA_963932145.1. Lineage (NCBI taxonomy): Eukaryota > Metazoa > Mollusca > Cephalopoda > Sepiida > Sepiidae > Acanthosepion > Acanthosepion lycidas. Next base: position 46,675,501 of record OZ010598.1, on the reverse strand, counting down.
ACCTGTAGTAATCCTTTGTATCTTAGTGGTATTATCACCTTGCTTTGGTTTTAAAGATAAAAAAATATATTAGCAGGGAATATCATAGGAAGATTCCAGGATTCGAACTATGTATTGGAGATTCCAATATCAAGCAAGTATGAAAAATTTAAATATCTAGAATTAACAGAAGGTGGAAAAATCTAAAGGCACATTAAAGTAGTGAAAGATGCCTTCCACAAACTAAGCAAAGTATTAAGCAACAAGAAAATTTCACTAGAGATAAACAATAAGAGTGCTGAACTGTTATCAGTACTTCTATATGGCAGTGAATGCTGGACAATCTTTGCACAGATGAATAGGCTTAAATCAACAAAGATGTAGTTCTACAGATGCTGAGAATGCCATGGACTGATCACGCAAGCAGCAAAGAAGTTTTAAAGAAAATGGGAACTAGATGATAGGTAATGCAATGTGGTTAGTTTACAAATAGAATATAAGTGGTCTTATGGCAGGTAATATGAGCTACCAGTAACTATACCAAAACCTAGGCTTTATTGAAAGAAAGTATGTTGTGCATATATTGGAATCTGCTATGATCTTCTTCCAGAGAAACAAGTATTTTTTTTTTTTTTTTTTTTTTTTTTTTACAAGGCCCAAAGGCCACTAACTTTAGACAGTTACTGAAAGTAGTTGTTGCAGGTAGATAACAATTGATCTGAGACTTGAATAAGTGAAGATTATAATGATCAGGAAAGAATCTTAGGAGCCTGTTACACAAATTAGCAGTTCTTGGGAAGTGTAACAGGGCACTGACCCTATTTAAATGTTTAATTGCATGAAAATACAAGACGGTGATTTGGAGGGGCTACTAATTGGATAATAATTATTAAAATTCTCAGAACAGTAGGTTGAATCGTTAAGAAAAAAATGAAAATAGAAGCAGTGTAAAAATTGTGTTTTAAACTAAGGGGCATCTGTTTTTCGTCAAGTACCAGGCTTGGAGTTTATTTATATTATGCTATCTGTTCAAAATGTGTGTTTTTATAAATTATTCTAGACAAAGAAGAATTTTGAATTTTGTTAATTTCCAAACTGGGGATTTGTTTATGTTGATTGCACAAGGACACAATTATCATTACAGAAATATATTAGTACAAAAGATAGTATCATATGGTTATTTGACAAGATCTCCTAAGAATATGACAATCAGGGTGGAGAAGTTAGATATATCAGTATCAAATTTTGGGGTCGGGGGAATTGTTTATATAAACAACAGCCCTCCAGGCCAACAGATAGTTCGAGAATTAGTCCCAACATAGAAGGTTCCAAGAGATTCATTCTGGTTGCATTTGCCACGGCCAGATCAAAACCAAACACAGATAGAGAAGGGCCCTGGAGAAGTCAGCTCAGAGTGGCCTGAGATTGTTCATAAAACAGTTGTCGCTAAAAAGTACACCCACAATTCCTCTGTGGCCAGAGTGAAAACGTCAAACATGCATGACAAAAGAATCACATGAGAATTGATGGACTGGTTATTACTTTAGCATTTGCAACTAGATTTCTCAAATCACCATCCTGCAGTAGAGAACTTGATTTTGCAGTAGATGACAGATATTTTATTCAACCAGTTTTTCTTTATATCCAATAAACCTGTTGTTAGAGTTATCAATCGTGTGCATTTTATTGAAAGAGTTCTTGTTCCAGTCTGATTCCAACATGCACTTGGTCACAGACAGGAATTATGCAATCTTGTTTATGATACACAACATACACAGAGGGGTCCACACTAGTCTTTGCCATCAATCCCCAATATCATACGATTTTGAGAAAACTTGAATCAACCCTATTGAGATGACACACTGGTCCCAACCAAAGATGGAAAAGAAAACTGGGTGACCTGTAAAGTCAGTATTGCTCAACAAAGTTAGTGGAGCTAGCAACTGAGAAGAGACCAAGATGGATGTTTGTGTAGTGATTTGATAGGGATGGGGATTACGGAAGAAGCTGTCCAAATGGAAATTCCTTCTTATCAATGAAATACAATGGGGTTGAGGATGATTTGACTATTTATACACAGCATGGTGGATTTTAGCTGTAAAGGTCTGAACTGGTGGAACTTAGGAATATAGATCATCAGAACATTGGCAATGGAAATTTCATCTGCAACATTTCATCTGTGGGGAAAAGAATTGTAGGGTGGAAAATAATTCATCAGCCACAAAGTCATGTAGACATTTTTGAACTCTGTCAAGGCTGAAAAGTGAGAATTGAGCAGCTCCAGCCAAGATATGACAGCAGTACCTTCATTTTTTATCTGATCTGACTTATAAGGATAGAGCATGATAAGAGGGAGGAGGAGTCAAATACTTTCTGGAGCAGTATAAGAAATTGGCCATTTTTTATTCAAACAAGGACAGCTACTATTTAAACTAATTGAAAGCAGCAATTTCTGGAAATAGTTTCAATTTTTTAAAAGGACAAACCCTTGCATTTCATCAAGATAATGGTAGATGCCATGTTTCTTTGGTGACTAGGCAAAAATTGTTGCAACTTGTAAATTTTCTCTCATTTGACATATTTAACCAGACACCTTCAGGTTACCATTTATTCTGTTCTTTACAAAGTGAAAGAATTTGTGTTCCCTTGAAGACAGTAAATGGTACCTCAACTAGTTTTTTGCAGAGAAAGAAGGAAAGTTAGGGGGTTGGGGTGGGAGGTTGGGGTTTGGTGTATGGAATTATGATGTTACCTGGAAGATGACAGAACACAGAGGAACAAAATGGTAAATATTTTCTTCAGTAACATTAAAGAGAAAAATTTCTTCTTTCTTCTTTGACTGAACAAACTTTTTCACAACACCAAATAAAATGAATTTATAGGTCAGCTTCAGACCATGTAGCAGTGTCAGTGAGAATATTTCTGTAATATGAGAGGTTAACAAAGTTTTAAAAAAATTGGTTATCTTTAAAAATAAATTATTTGATTGAATCAACTAAAATAAAAGTTTGGTAAACTTTGTTAGGTGAAGGCTAAAGCAGGAGATTCTAAGGAATAAAAACCAAATAATAATGAATTTTGTTTAAAACAATCTCTTTCCATGCTTCTCATGAAAGCTTCAAGTGATTTTATTCCTGTTGTCAGGTACCAAGTTCTAGCTGTTGCTACTGATGTCAAATCCAAAGAAGAGTCCCAGAATATGAAGCAAGGAAAACGTGTAACGGTAAAAAATTCTTTGAAATTATGTTTAATTTTAACACTGTTGTATCAGAGTAGCCCTTTAAGAATACGCTTGTTTGAATGAATGCGGAACACATTAATACTTCAATTTATAAATGTTTGATGTAGTTCTTCAATTATTAGGACTGGAGTTGGAAAAATATATTTGGATAATTCAAAATTCTGGATAAATGAATGCCAAAATTATCAAAAAACAAATGAACCAAAGAGTCATATGCTGAAAGAAAATTAACATTTATATCATCAAACAGCATTTCCCAATGCTTTTTTCAAAGTTTTGTCCAGCTTATTTTTTATGAGAAAACTGGACTTTGCTACATGCTGGGAAAACACAAAAAAGAAATTTTCATTTCCCAATAAAGCATGGTTCACATACATCATATGCATCTGAGAGTTTTGTAAGCCATAATCTCTGGTATGACAATGGTGTCTGTTGTAATGCTTTTATTCAAAATAGCCAAGAATTAGGAAGGCCGTAGTTAGAGGGAGTATTGCAGGAACAGAAGACTAGGTAGAGGAAATAGAGGTTTATCAAGTCAGTCAGTCAGTTATGTGCCATGTGTGATACGCATGTAGGCGATCATGTATCTTTTGATACATGACTGATGAGGCAGATTTTTTTCCTGCAGTAGGTTGCCATTTCTTTCTGCAGTAGACCAGTTGCCATCCAAGGCTATAGAACCCAGTTTGTCTTGTTATTTACCCATAGATGTTGGGAGAAGAGGATTCATACCCTTTCCAAAGGGTATTAGCACATAAGTGAATGTAATGGATTCGATTGGAATTCAAACTCAGCTCTCTGATTCCTCAATCCAAGCTGCTATCCATTACTCCACCATGCCTTTATTAAGTGTGTTATTAAATACTCATAGATAAAACAGAACAATTCTAGTAAATCAAATATTACTCAGATCCTATTCTAATGTGGCTATCATTGTCACAGTAGTAGGGAAGAGCAGGAAGTATTCTGAGTCTTACTCTGCAACAGTGTGAAAATTCAAATGTATGTTCTTTCTATGAAAACAATGAGAATTGATTTTATTAACATTTTTATCAAAAGTTAAGTATAGTTTACTAAATTCTCAAAACACTTAGATGAAATATTACACTCGGTTTAGTTCAGATAATTGAAAAATGATTGAAGGATTTCAATTTTTCTTTTCATGTCTGGATAATGAAAGTTTGGTAAATTGAAGTATACATAATTAGGTCTACAAATTATTTCAAGTTGGTTCTCACTAGTTTTTTTTTTTTTTTTTTTTTAAACATTCAAAGATTTCACTGGATGTAGTTTTATTTTTATTTATTTGTTTATCCACTTTATCATGTGTCCGTCCTTGAGGACACATGGCACAGTGGATAAAGGCATTAGTTATATCAAGTGACAGGACCCAAAGAGTATGAGTTCAATACCCAGTTAAGGCAGTGGAGAACTTTCAGAGGGAAATTAACAGGAGATAACAGATAACTGACATCCATTAAACATGGCACGTGGAACTAGAACTGTCTACCCCAGTGAGTGAAATAAAGGGTTCAGTTCGAAGAAAGACGGAGTGTACAACAGCTGAAACATTGTAATAAATATAGCGACAAAGAGGAGGACAATAGTCCGAATAATGTAAATAATGTACATAATACCTCATCTCAGAAATATAGACACACAGTCATTTCACTACATCTACACCCCACCACTTTTCAAAGTGCTAAGCCATTCCTATCTTCATAATAAATAAATGTTGTAGCATGCTAAACTGGCATTGGGTTTTTGTGAATTGTCTGCGATATTTGAAAGTATTTCAGTCAGTAAAAAACAAGAGGTCAAATAATCTATATGATGTCAGAAAATCCACAAATATATTAGACAATTTGTTTGTGAGTTGTTGCAACTATAAAATCACTGCTATTGACTCCAGGTAGAGGAGTTGGTAGCTGTGGCCATGCAGTAAATTAATTTATGCAATCAAAGAATATGAAAAACTGTTTGTAAAAAATATTAAAGGAAAGGTCCTTTCGAACTACATGGCAATTATATAGTGGATGATGTACCTGTTCATACATTTTACTGTTTGTTATTGCCATTGGACTAACAGACATATTAGCTTAAGCATATGACATAAACAATTCTATATAAATTATCTTTTTTCTGAAAAGGAGGAAACCAAGTGTTGACAATATTTAATGGATGTCATATGTTAAATGCCAAAGGTATGATTTTAATCTTTTGTAGTAATTTTTCAGGCTAATTGGATTTATAGTATTGAAGATCAAGCTCTGGACATTGACATCATCACTTATCATTCCCAAGAAACTTCGTGTGTGATCCTCATTTTGGGTAAGAAGCTTGGTGGTGTTTTTTTTTTCATCTTATTTTACTGTTAACCTTTCCTCTTGTGAACATAAAATTGCTCTTTGTATGTGTTGTTCTGTCTGTTCACTGTCATCTTCAAAAAGATATGAAATCGACAAAAGGAGAACTTCTCTTAGCCAATACGTTTTGTTCTCTGATAGACTTTATCAAGGCAAATGTAAGGATTTCATTTTGTAATAAAATCCACTTGGTTTGCAATTGTTAAAAGAGAAAGTAACTTACTTAGATGGAAAAAATTCTCAAGATTGCTACTATTGAATCTTATCAAAATATAAATTTGCACTTCCAGATTTTTTCAAATCTCTCTATTCCTGAAAGAATTACTTCTTTGCTCTGCTAACATATACGAATATAAAAATGTTAAAAAATTAAAAGAAAACAGTTAAATTCATAACCTTCTGTTATTTAAAATATATAATACATAAATATATCCCATACTAAAATAATATAAATACTAATTGCTTTAAAAAAATTCAACATCATTTACTCACTTTCATTCATTAGACATTAAATTACGTCACTTAGCATCCTCTATAATTTACCTAAACTTTTCAGTTAACCTGATGAATATTTACAAGTGTCTCTTAAATTTAATAATTTAGAAAAACTAACATTTTTACTTTTGTTTATAAATAGTTGTTGCAAAATAAAATACTTACATTTGCCTTGATAAAATCCATCAAAAGACAAAAACATGTCTGCTAAGATAAGTTTCCCTTTTATTCATATTGTCTTTTACTGATATATTTTACTTATATGTAAACTTTTACACACACACCCACACACACACACACACACACACACATATATATATATATATATATATATATATATATGGTGTTTGCCACATCTTACTCAGATGAAAGCCACCTCCTCACACTTTGTATTACTTGTGATGGCTTCTGTCTCATTTAAGATGACTCTTGAGACCAGCATCCAATTTCATAGGTGTCATGTATATATGACAGTTAAATTCTGTATCCTTGAATCAGTTGTTTGAATCTGTATGGCCTACAACTCTTTTGTGTACCACCATGGGATTTTTAAGTCCAGATGATGATTTATAAACTTTGTGGCAAACAATGCAAGTGTTGTTGACAGGATTTGTAGATCATGCCTGAGCCATTCATCCTCATATATATATATATATATATATATATATATATATATATATATATATATATATTCACACACACACAATTTATTTTAGGATATTACATCAACATATTAATAAACGCTACATAAATGCAATCATATTTCAATGTGTACTAACACATCTCATCAGGCGTTAGTAAATGGCAAGTTAATAGATAATTTATAGAAATTTAAACCCCCATACAACCACTTTTCACGCAAAAAAAAGAGAAAAAGAGTAAGAAAGAAAGACACAAGATACATTCTCTTTTCAGAGAAAAGGAAGAATAAGGAAAAAGTATAAAAGGATAAGGAGGAGATAGCAGCAAAATTTGTTATGTTATCAATTCCACCAATCAAAATGGTCTGTTAAGTAAGATGTGATGATCCCCAGATTTAAAATTGTTGACAGCTTAGATATTATATATTTGATATATTTAAGTTTGCTACAATGTTACCATAAGACATATGACACTTTCTATGAGAAAGGGAAATGTGATTTAACAAGGCTCTTGACAAACTGCATACCTTGGTAGTTAAAAGTTAGTTTCACAATCTTATAGTTGGTAAATAATATGGCTCTTTAAGAAATGAATGAAAAACAAAATAATCAAACAATACATATCTAACAAAATTATTTAAATAACTGGATCAAATGAAACATTAAGCATATATATCATAAAATAAAATATATAGCTCCTATTGAATTGAATGCATCTGTTATGTAAAGGGTTCTATATAAGATGTTAATGAAACTAACCAATGGAAAATATCAGTCAAACCCATACCTCTATACTAAATATTATCAGTAGTACTTTAAGAATAATGTACAAAAAATACTAAATCGAAATTAATCTTACTGAAGAAAGATAAGCTTTACATGGCGTAACAAGGTAATTTTTCTTTTTTTTTCCCATTAATATTTAGTAAAGAGGTATATGCATTTGGCTGACATTTTCACATTTTCCATTGATTTGTTAACAACTTATATGTAACCCTTTACATAACAGATGCATTCTATTCTATATGATATATATATTTGAATTTATTTTATATGATATATGCTATCCCTATCTTTTAATTACTTTTTCCTTATTCTTCCTTTTCTCTGAAAAGAGAATGTATCTTGTGTTTTTCTTTCTTACTCTTTTACTTTTCTATTTTTTTTTTTTTTTTTTTTTTTTTTTTTTTTTTGCATGAAAATAGGTTGTATGGGGTTTAAATTTCTCCTAACTAGTCATTTACTAATGCCTGATGAGATGTGTTAGTACACATTGAAACATGATTGCATTTATGTAGCATTTATTAACATGTTGATGTAATATCCTGAAATAAAGAATTTTGCTCTACTTTTTGTATTGAGCCCTCTTTTAAATTAATGTTACAAACATTGGAATTTATATTTGATTGGTTCTCATTTCATATATATATATATATATATAATGTGTGTGTTTATATATATATATATATAAATCACTGCCAATTTTCAAGCCTATCACCAAAGATGGGATTTGTACGGAGCAATATTTCTTCTCGTTTGTCTAAATTCTGTTTCTTGAATTTTTGCTTTCTTCATTTCCAAACCAAATATGCTGCAAATATATTTCGACTTTTGTCTTTCATAGGTGAATAGTGCAAATTTTATTTTTGTTCTAATGGAATCATTAATGAATCCATATATAGAAAGGTAAATACTAAAAGTATAGATTTAGTGTGTATATAGTGCATTATGCATACAATATATATAATCTTTTGGTGGAATCTTAAATGAACTCACCCCCCCCCCAAGTTTCTACTGTTTAACCATCTCTTGCATATTGTCACAGCATAGTCCCCTGGGGTTTACAAACACCCCATTTAAGCTATTATAAATATATCATTTAGTCTTTAATTTTCTTTTAATATATTGACTTAAGTGTTCCTTCAGTTTTTTTTTTTTTTTTTTTTTTTTTTTTTTTATAGGAATAAAAATGAAGAAAAGGGAGCCAACATTAAAAAATGCTGTTTGAATTTCTGGGATGAGGAGTTAGCATTATTTACACTATTTACATTTAGACTGATGAAGGACTTAAGTTTTATAAATTTAAATATGTAAAAATAGCTTTCATTTTATTTGCAATGTAATATTTTCAAACTATTTGAAGTCAATCTAACTCGTCTTCAGTTGTTTTTTTCACATTCCAAGCAATGAACAAAAAGCTTACTGTGATCTTTGCATGCGTTTCTACAACAATTATAAGACATTTTTTAGTTTTTAGTCATGTGCTCCAAATTTGCACAAGTATTGTTACTAAAAACCAGAATCTCCTTCACAGAGCCATTCAGAAAACTACTTGACTAATCATGAAAATTTGACTTGCCACTCACAGGACTAATAATATTGATGATTCTTCTTTGGATTTTATCAAGGAGTACAGGGTAAATAGCAGGTGGGCCACATGTAGGAGTCGTTTTCTAAGCATGGACGAATTGTAGACTTATATATATGCAAGATAGATTCTGGAGACTAAAATTGTCTCGCACAACACAGTGAACCAACTTTTTTAGCAGCTGACCTAGCAATGGATTCATGTCCACTGAGAACATTGAAGTTGGTTATTATAAATTTGTTTACCTATTGCTAAATATTAAGAAAAAAACATTTTGTGGGTTGTGCACCCCACCCACAATACTAATGGAAGGTTAAGATAAGTAGGAATTTTACTTTCTTTTGACTGATGAGAGCTTATTGACCAAATTATACAGGCTTAATGACTACAAAAATCACATGCAAAAACATGTATGCAGTTTATGCACTAATTTGCAGACTTAAAAATTTGTGCTTTTAATTCAGATGAATATTATTTTAGACTTTATTTGAAAATCCTTTGAAATCCACATAATCGACCGTCTGATGTTGATGTTCTTGAAGTAATTTTGGCTGTGTTGATGCTTTAATATTAGAAACTTGACAAACTTATGAGATGCTGTGAAATGCAGACTTGAAGGATAAGCAAATGTCAAAACAATTACACTTTATATTTTCAGGTGAACGCTACTTCTATTTACTGACAGAGTCAGGAACACTCCATTGCATGAAGAAACTCGAATATAATCCCAGCTGCTTCTGTGCTTATATTCCTAGTATGTATCATTCTGAAACTTGCCCATTGATGATTCCTTAGATTGGTTTATTTTGTAAACTATGTATGAAATGGTTGTTGATTCATTACTCAGGTTTCATTTTGACAGGTAAGAACACTACACATCTGACCTCAAAAAGAGTAATGAAAATTTGCCATATTATCAGCTACTGATGTGAAAAATAATTAATATCGTTTTAAATACTCTTAGTTTCTTAATATAAGGAGTGGTCTTAATAATTGGTGGGGATGGTATTGCTGTTACTATTGAATAAATAGAGAGGGTGTCTTTAATTGAAGTTGGTGATTACATGGTATTCTTTACTAAGGGTCAAATTACAATCCATTCCCAACATTGGAAACTCATCTCAAATCTTGCTGTTCCACTGGGAGTGGAGATATTAATTTTGGTTTGGGTTTGCAGTATTAAGAGGATTTGGGTGGGTGGAAAAGAGTGGGATAGTGAGGTTGTTTCTTCTCTTATCCAGAATATTGTATAAAACATATATGTAAACAAACAAGAATTGAAACCCTGATTTGAAATTTGAAAGGAACACACATTTAATAGGTTTATGAATAAGTTTGCAGAAAATTTTCCTTATGTGCACCTTATTAAAGGCAAGATAAAAAAACTTAAAATATGGCTCATGAAAGCTGATATAAATTTTTCAGTGATATTTTCATTAACTTACAACAGTTGAAAAATCTTTTGAGAAGGTTGGCAAATCCACACATGTCACTGAGAATTTTAATAGTTCAGTTTTAAAATGAACTACAATATGGAAATAAATCTTGTTTCCTTTTCTATAAAAGTTCAAAATTAGGGTTGAAACCTCTACTTTTAAGAATTTTTTCTTTCTTCTTTATTTCAGCTTTTTTATTGTTCAGTTTCTTTAACTTTCTTTATCACTTTCTTTCTCTTCATCATTGTCGGCAGCGGAGGTGTTAATGGAGTTGTGGTCATTATTATCAGCAGCAGCCTCAGTCATTTGCATGTGAATGCCAAATACTTCTAGCTCTTAGACCAATTCAACTTCTTAATAGCCTCAAACAGGCTCCAGATTCGATCCCAGTATGAAATTTGTCTCAGTGGAAATTGCCTTCCTCACTGATCAAAAAACCCCCAAAGTGTATTGATTTTTTAAATCAAATCTTACAAGTAATAAACTATCTGCTTTTGATCGACTTTATTTTGGCAGGTTTTTTTTTTATTTTTTTTTTTTTTGTTAGCTGCTTTCTATTTTAGAAAGTTTACACATCAAACTTATTAGTTAATTTTTTTCTAAACCTCTGGCTTTATAATTATTTTAAACACCTCACTTAAAAGTTAGTGTAATAAACAAACCATAGTCTATTATAATATTATCTTCATCTTTTTATTAATCATTTAATTAGCATTTTTTTATATAAATTTTTATATTGTCCTCCTCAAGAGAAAAAGCAATAAACAAGCATTTAGATTTATTGTATTTCCTTTGAACTTGCTATATTGTTTTCATTGTAAATGTTTTGTGTGAAATTCACTAAAAATTGTAATTTAAGAAACTTGGTCTTGTTACTTGAAAGTTGAATTAACATTTTTCACTTGAAGTTAATTCAATATTCTTCTCTAAGAAATTTCTATCTGTAAAAGCAAATTCAGTAATGATCAACCTTATTTTTGCATAATCTGTATTTCCGTTTCTAACAAATGAAAAAAAGCATCTGGAATTTTTATCGTACTCCTAATACTGAAATGTGATATTTTAATTTTACTTGATTTAAAGAAATAATTTATTAATTTGACTTTTTTTTTAAATTTTTCTTGCTACTATGTCTCTTCCAGGAAAGTTACTTTCAATAATGTTTGTTTAATTTTCAACAGACTTTTCTTTCAAAGGTATTTTTTTATTTTGTTTTTATGCTCCAAATTTTATTTAAAAAGGCTGTTATTTGTTACATAAAGTCAATTTTTTATATTTTTCTCTGATATTGTTATTCATGAGAATATATTGGTGATAGCATTTAATTTTTTATGATTAATTTGTTTTTCTTTCTAAAATGTATTTAAAAAAATGTATGTTGAATTTTAGTTGAGTTTACTGTCAAAAAACACAAAATAGAAGCAAATGTAATGTTTTATATAACAAAATTAATAAAAAATCTTTTAATGTTATGTAGACTTAATGTCATAATTAAATTCAATAAATTTAATCCAAGTCAATTTTTTCTATTTTTCTACTTCTATAATCATAAGTGTTTTTTTTATTATTGCAAAAGAAGTTTGCATAAAAATAGTTAATTTATTTCTAAAGAATAAAATAAAAAAAGTTTGTTTTATGTTTATTTTATTACATGTTATATTTTAGTTCCAAAATTCATAGTTCCAATATGATATTTGTTTCATTAAAACTCTTCTAACATGGGTAATTAATTCAAAGATTAAAATGCATATAACATTTTACACACCCTTGTTAACAGGGTAGGAAGTGATTGATCCAAAGCCCCATCAAATTATTTATTAATTGTAATAAGACCTACGTTAATCAAAAATATACCAGGATAAAAAGGATTAACTTTTCAAACCAAATTAATTATGTTCTTAATCTCTACTTTTTTTTTCTTTGAAATTCTTAAGCAGTCTACAGCAATGAACTACCACAAATTAAAACTGAAAATTTTCACTCTCAGTGGAATTATGAGATTTGAGATAGGCCTTCAGTTCTGGGCATGAGTTGCACTATAACTTGGCCTTTAGTAAAGAATACCATGAGTGACTGGAAAATTGTTTAAAATGTCAAAAAGGGGTAAAATTAATAAATAGGGTGATTTTAATTATCTTGTAGGAGTTGGAAAATTTCCTTTTTTTTTTTTTTTTTTTTTTAAATATAAAATTCTTCTCCTTTCTATTAGGCAACAAAGAGTAAATAAATGAATAAATAAACACAGAAAAATTCAAGTGATAGAAACAGGTGACGTAGACTCTTCTACTTAGTACAATTTAATTGCACAATTCAAGTTATGCCCAGCAAAAGATTAGTATCTACTGATGTAGACTGTAATTTATAAACTGAGAACTTTGTGAAAATTGTAGACCTTTTTTTTTTTTCTTTTCTCAGATTCTATAAAATTTTTGGTGGCCACTCATTCTGCCTCATTACTTGTCTATCAGGATATTGAATTGTTGTGGGCAGCAAAAATGGACCAGACGCCTGTCCAGATTTCTACTGGAGTTTTTCAGTAAGTCACTTAGCAATATTAAACTGAAACACTTTCTTTCCTTGATTCTTAATTGTTCAAGAATTTTGGCCAGAATGAGATACTCATAAGTGTGATCACTTTTAAGATTATAAAAAAATAATCCTTGTCTTAAGAGGAAAGACATTGATCAGAGTGATGTATTGTGACCTTTCTGGTAATCTAGTGTTTATAATAGTGGAAATAGAAGGCATAGATTATTGCAAAAGAAACATTGAGTTGCATTCAATTTGATGGCAATAAAACTAGCACTAACTTAACTTGCCACAGTAGGGAGAAAAATTGTGAATACATGTTAAAGCTGTATTGGTTGAATGCCATGTTCACAGAAATTGTGCGCACACAAGCAAATAATCCTGACTATTCTTAATATGCAAATAATCATTGGGTAACCACTCTAGCCACTTTGGTCTTCAGGTTCCTCTAGTCCACTGTGGTTACCATCTAGCTGACTCCTCACTCATTAACATGTTGCTGGTTTGTTGCTGGCATTTGTCTCTTTCACACTTCTACCTTGTGTTTTTGATCTCAGAGTGAGAAGATTTCTGATGAAGATAACTGAAGAACTGGTCAGCAGCAAGGAGCTACACAAAAAAGAATTCTTTGGAATAAAGAATTAACTCTGGTTAAAAATGTAACAATGATTTAGTTTATATTATTTGTTGTATACAGCAGTTTTAACCCTTTACGCTTACTGTTATAATCAAATGACACTAGGATTCCCTTTTGAAAGTTACAGCCCTTGTTAGCAGTAAATTAAATTTCTAAGTTCTGTTCTTCAGGGTCGGCACAAGATTTTGGTCATGAGGTCTTGGTGAACAATGTGAATTCCAGTAGCAGCAATGTCAGTACTCTTCACTTGTTATCCAAGCCTCCAGCTTATATGTAATCCTGTGTCTGGGGTTGACCAGAGTCTGAAGTTCAATTATCTCCCACCCTAAGCATCAACCTTTTTCTAAAATCCTATATTTTCAAAATAAGTTTACTTGAGTAATTTTCCAAATTTAGAAGTTGTCCAGCCCCCTTTTGAGAGTGGTCAGAGTAATCAAGCTGCCTCTTCACTTCTCATCTCACAGCATTGCTCCATATAAGCAGTGCTAACCTCTCTATCCCTTCTCCCACTTTTTCAGCATCCAACTTCAGCCCACTCCAAGGGTTCGTACAACTGTCTTTGTGATAAATCTAAACTTTTAGAATGCGTAGGGAAAAAGGGGATTTCCTGTAATTAATCTTTATTTATCAACTTGTCTCATACTGGTTGTTTGAGGTGATTTCCCAAAGCCAGGGACCTGACCATATCTAAGATAATTGGAGCAAATCTCAAGAATTTATTTTCAGTTGCCATGAATGGGACAGAAAAAGAAAGAAAATATTTCCATGTTTGGTAATAGAAAAAAAAAAAAACTATCTTTCTCTGTTTGTGTATTTCTTGGCCAATCAGAGTGAGAATTTTGGGTCTATTAGTTGGTGAATCAAGAAAGTGCTAACCAGTTTAACATTTTTGGATCTGGGAGCCTTACTGGACTGGTTGGTATGACAGTTTGCTGGACATGCATGTGGTGTAATGGATAGTGGGTCAAAATGAGAAATCAAAGAGCCAACTTCACATTCCGGTCAAGTTCATTACATTCACAAATTTTTTTCTTTTTTTTTTTTTTTTTTTTCAACTAATATTCACCAAATACAAAGGGCCACTCAAGGCAGAGGCTTACTGTGTGGCGTTGTATTAACATAAAAAAAGGGGAAGATAACAGGAAAGATAGCTAATTCTAGACGTGAAGACGTCAAGATTTAATTAGTGAATAATATTTCATTGTTCAGGTGAAGATATTAGGAGCAGGGTTAAAGTTGAAGTAGACTTTAGAAGGAACTGGAAACCCAATTCTAAACAGGAAACAAGGGATGAATTCCTACTCCTGTTTAAAAGGCTAGGGAAGAGTGCAAACCAGATGATAGGCAAACCTATCTACTCCTATTATGATGGTGAACAGGTTGAGACAGTCCTGTAGATCAAATCCGCTTGGAAAAGGTATGAATCCCCCCCGGATATGGATTAAATAGGATTTGTGAGAAAATCATTATTTTCCAAAAATTGTTAATGCAATAGTCACTTGCAAAAGAAAAAGTATTATTCTTACAATCCAAAATATGTTTCATCTTCAAATAGCCTACAAAGGGTTGATAATCTGTAAAAAAAAATCAATCAATAAAAGCTAACAGTTTACTGAACTCGGGCTACAGATTTCACTTGGTAAATATCAATGTAAGTTTATGCCAAATGAGGTAATGTAAAATGGGGCCAATCTTGTCTGATTACGAGAGAAACCAGGAAGAATTTTAGAGTAAGAGAGAGAAGCCTTACAAAATAATCTTAACAAATTACTGGTTGATATTTCACAAAAAAAAATGTCATATTCCAATAGGTATTATAGAAAGGCTTTTTTTTTTTTTTTTTTTTTTTTTTTTTACTTGCACTTTAACATGTTAATATTGATTGGATGAGCAGAAGAGATTTTTCGTTTTTCTTGCTCAAATAGGTACACACTGTAAAAGAGAAGCTATCCTTTAAAGGTAAATGAAAAAGGGGCAACATATTTCATTTTCTTGCACAAAAAAATATAAACCCACTCATTAAATATGTGAAATGTCCTGAATGGCACTAGTCAGAACAAACCTGACTAGACCCAAGTAAATTTACTGATTAGCTCATAATTGATCTTACTCTTTAAGAGGTAGGAAAAATTATTAGACACAAAGTAATGATTTACACTATTTACATTGTTAGGACTGTTGTCCTCATCTTTATTACCATATTCACAATGTTTCAGCCATTGTAAGGCTGTAATGTATAAACATCATGAATATGGTAATAAAGATGAGGATAACAGTTTGAACAATATAGTGTAAACAGTTACAATACCTCATCTCAGAAATATAGACACAAAGAAATGAAGTATGGTAGTGAATACTGAATGATTTTCTTACAGATAAACAGGCTTGAATGACAGATGTAGTTCTCTTGAGAGATACTGAGAATACCATGGAGTGATCATGTCAACAGTTGAAATTTCTAGCACATTTAATGAGGAAAGAAGGCTTGGAAAATTTAACTCGTAGGACAAAATGAAGGCAGGAGAAGCAGAGGAAAACAGTAACTTACCTAATAATTTTTTGTAAATGGGTGGCACAGTAGTAATAAGGAAGGCTCATAACAAATCAGACCTTGTGTAACAAGGGACTGGAAGTTGTGGAGAGCCATGATCATCCACGTCCTGAAGTGACATGGCACATAAAAGATTCTTACACCATGTTCATAAGTTCATTTTTGTGTGCTTTGCTAGATTCCTCTTATTATGGAGACACTATTAAAATATACTTTTATTTGTCGGGCTTATGACGTAATAATGTCGTTTTTTGATCTATTTTTTAACGTCAAAAAACGACATTATTACGTCATTATTTTTGCACCAACCTAATAATTCTTTTTCTTTACTTTTATTTTCTTTTTTAATCATATCACTCCATACAAGTAAAGCCACTAAGACACAAGTAGTTACTGAGTTTGAAAGAATAAAAGAAAAGAAAAGAGAAACATTATTAAGGAGTGGGAACAATAGAAGAGTAATCAGTAGGACAGATAACGATTGATATTGCATTTGAATTTTTGCAGATTAAATTTGCCTTGAAAGCATAGATCTGGAAGGGAGTTCCACAAGTGAGAAGTGCAAGAAAAGAAATTGTGAGCATAGAACTTATTGTTACATCTAGTTAATTCAACTGTGAACTGGTGAGGCCTTACCGCCAATCTAGTACTACACTGAAATTCATGAAGTCGAAGTAGCATAGCGAAGAGTTCATCCGAGCAATTACTATGAAAGTATTTATAGAAAAGGCTCAGGGAAGCTACATTATGGTGGTAAGAAAATGACTGAAGCCAAGATGCTATGTCAGGACTAATAATATTGCTGATTCTTCTTTGGATTTTATCAAGAATCTCTAAATATGCAGCAGGAGCACTGAACCATATGTAGCAGCAATATTCAAGGTCTGGATGAATGGTAGACTTATGAATATGTGAGATAGATTCAGGAGTGAAAAATTTTCTAGCATGACACAGTGAACCAACTTTCTTAGCAGCAAACCTAGCAATGGATTCAATATAATCTTTGCATTTCATGTCAGCCAAGAATAAAAGACTGAAAAGGCATAATAAGTCACTCTAATGGAGGTTAGCATCAGCCATGCTGATGGGAGGCAGGAAGGGGTTTTTCAGGTTAATTAAATCATACTTATTACTTTATGAAGTACTTATCATTTTTGACAATCTTATTGCAGAGGAATAAATGGACTGGTTGTCAGTCTGACGGAAGAAGGTCATCTGCAGTGTTCGTATTTAGGCAGTGATCCTGACTTGTTCACTCCCCCTTTAGTGGAGGCACGGGATATTAGGTATGAAGATATTGACAAAGAAATCACTGATCTTAACAGAAGGATTAAAGACATGTCAAACAGAACAGGTAAGGGATTTATTTTAATTGCCATGTCTTTCATGACCTTGTAAAGTGCATAGATGTAACACTTTATATGTTTTGTGATTGGATCTGTGGATGCTGTTCAAGAGTCAACAGCAAAACATCAGAATGGTACACTCTTTAGTTGAAGTCATTAGTTTTGGATCTTAAATTTTCTTAATTGTTGTTAATGGTGATTTTACATTTGTTTACAGTAAATCAGATTTTTTGGGACTTGAAGATTTGGGCAAAAGTAAGTGAAATAGAATTTATTTCAGAAGTGTTTCCCTTCCCCAACATATTTTTTCAGGTTATTATTCCTTAAATACTAGTCTCATATCCTCTTCTCTGATGATGAAATAATCAAATTTCAAATTTATTAGGTTGTTACATAAATTTGTTTGTTTTTAATAATTTATTTTAATATTTATTATTTATTAATAGTTCTGCTGAATCATTCAACAATGTGTTCCCTTTCATTGTTTACAACCTCCTACCAACGATCCACTAATGCCTTGATGATATAAACCTTAGGTTTTGACTCAAAAAAGCTATCAAGCCACTTTTCAGTCCTACATCATTGTTAAACAACCCCACCCAAAATTGTCAGAAACAACCCAGGTGGGTAGTCTGAATGTTGCTAAATCAGGAAAATATGGTGGATGTAGCAGAACTTCCCAACTTCATTAATTGCTTGTTTGGTCATGTTAGTGCCATCAGGGTGAGCATTGTCATTTGAAATAATCACACTATATCAACAATCAGGTCTTTGGAGCTGAATTATCTCTTTGAGCCTGATTCATTTGTTCAACATACAACTTAGCATCAACCAGTTGTTTTGAAGCATTTCATCTCCTTACACAGCACAAATGTCTCGAGCAGGGTTGACAAGTTTGTGGCGTTGATTAAAAGCAAACAAGAAAATGTTGAATATGCTTATTCTTGTCTATTTGGCATTCCATCTCAAAGGGGTGTCTAGTCTAAAATAAAATTTCAATAACATTAAATAGCAGTTTCACCAGATGATCAAAGTTATTAGGTTGGTGCAAAAATGATGACGTAATAATGTCGTTTTTTGGCGTTAAAAAATACGTCAAAAAACGACATTATTACGTCATTATTTTTGCACCAACCTAATACTAAGAAGCAAAAAATGCTACAGAAGATTATTCTTTGAGATCATTCACAGAACTTCAAAAAAATTGAACAAATACATGTAACAAACAAATAAAAAGTAGTATTTTAAATGGACAAATTGTTTAAATGCAGAAAGAGCCATAAAAATGACTTCAAAGGGCCGCACATTACATTTCAGTTTATAATCCTTTTTTATTAAGCAGAGGTTAGCCCTGCAACACAATTGTCTAAATTCAAGTTCATTCAAATTTGTTATCTATGTGTATATGCACAATGTTATGATGAAAACCTGATTCTTCTTGTAGTTACTTGACAGAGCTAGTCAGAAACCTACTTGACTAATCATGAAAATTTCACTTGCCACTTGATAAATATAAAAGAAAAAAACATTTTGTGAGTTATTCAAACACCCTATGGTACAAACAGTTAATTGTTTTTGATACCAAATGATGTCTTTATAGCCACACTACTTTATTTCAGAGATTGCCAAACTGTGCTTATGTACACAAGTTTATTTTTAAAATAAATGAGAATCATACAGTTTATTTTGTCTGTCTTGAATTTATTTTTCATTATTTTAATTTGATTTTTAAAACCTTTTTACAGGTTCCCTGATGCCTCAAGTGAGAGACACAGAAGCCATTGAAATCACTAGTCAAATACAACCTGGATTCAAAACGATACATGTAAGCAGTAAATATTTACACAAATACACTTGAAGCATTGTGGAAGTAAAGAGTACACCCCCTCCCCCGAAAAAAACAAAAACATGTAAACTGTAAATTCGAAAACTGAATTTTATTAACTGAATTAATTTTTTATGCTTCTCTTCTCCCTATTGATGAAAGTATTCTTACTAAATTATAGAAAATACTCTTTGAGAACATTAGCTTTGGCAAATGGCCATATTCATGGCATACAGTGAAAAAGATGAAGATTTTTATATGTTGGGTACCTCTACTTATCATTTCATAACAATATTTATTAGATAACATGGCAAAGCTACATTTATAGTGCAGTAACTCAAGTGCAAACATTCACTAGTTTGTAAGCTGGTCTTTTAAAGGGTCTATTTTTATTTGTAACTCAATTTCATGATTTTGATTGATTTGCCTTGTACAACTGCAGCTACCTCATATCTGAAACAGAGTGAGATTAGAGTATGAGTTGGAACTTATCAAATGGTTTTAGGACATGATCAGATGGTAAGTCAGTTGGATTATTTTAGTACAAGATCACATTCACAAATCATTGAACAGAGAAAAAAATCACTTGTCACTTTGAAATACATCATATGAGACTGTTGTCTGACTCATCACTTGATGATTTCTAGATATTTTCATGGTGGACTATTTATTTTTATTTTTTTTTTTTAGCTTTTAATATAAATAAAAATTTAAAAAATTTCTTTTCTAACTCCATATTAGATTTGGAGAAGGTGAAAAATTTGTTAGTGTCTTTGTAGGATTTAATGCAATCTTATTATTTATGAAATAACCAACATAGGTGGTTAAAACTTTAAAAAAATGTTTCTTTCAATATCCTCATTTTTATGAGTTGATTTGGCATTAAATTACTTCAATAATTGATTGTTTTTCTTAATATTTTTGTGTCTTTCATTTCAGGTTGGGTATGACCATGAGGAAGATGGAGATTCTCAAGTTCCTTTAGTCACATTCAAGGTAAATACTTTGTCTTCAATTCTTTGGAATCGTGTGCTGACAATTTTTTTGGCTTGACAAATAAACCCTTTGAGAGAAATTGATCATTTTGTCTTATTTTGTAAGTCGGGCCAAGCTGAGAACTTTTCAGTACTTAAGATAGGGCATTGTAAATTATGAGCATCATTGTAATATCTTTAGTTAATAAATGTCAAGATTTAAAAAAAAATTTTGCACAGTCAGCATATAGAAGAAGGCCAAATGGACATTTGTGGTTTTTGAGGCCTTGAATGATTCTCAGTTCGGTTATGGACCTCTATTAATATTTCTGTCTAAATTTCTGATATGAAGAATTATCATTATTTACACTATTTATACTCGGATTATTGTCCTCATCTTTGTTGTTGCTATCACAAAGTTTCAGCCATTGTGCCCTCCAGCCTTTCTCGGGTATATATTGATCTGGATGACCTACAGGGAATTCTGAACTGAATCTTTTATTTAATCTACAGAGTATAATGTTCTTGTTCCATGTCTAGGGATATTGTCTAGTTCTTATTTATAGTACTGCTTTGTTATTGCTCACCTGTTTCTGCTGAGTCCAATTACACACTGCCCAACCTAGGTTGTGGTTGTGAGTTCAATCCATGGGTTGGCAAATCACCTTTATTCCTTTCATATTCCATTAGTGAAAAGTAAGTTCCCCTTGAACAGCTTCTTTCCATGAACTGCTACTTTGGGCAACCAACTCCCAAGAGGATGCTTTCCCAACCTCTACAATCTTAATATGTTCAAGTCTAGGGTTAATTGTTATATTTCCCACATATTCATTTTATCCACTTAAACTGGATCTTTTACCTCCTGCTCTTATGATCATACAACAAACTTCTGGAACCCTCTTGGGCCTTATATAGGGTGAACTCCAGTATAAAAAAGTACTTTCTATAAAATATTTCAGGTTTGAATTTTACAAATATTTGTTTAAGCAAGTTTCATCACTCTAATTCCAGTTCACACTCCTCCTTGTGTCTTTCGAACAGGTGCAGTTTTGTCCCTTGTTTCCTGTTCAGGATTGGATCCAGTTCCTTCTAAAGTCTACTTCAACTCTATACTTCTAATGTCTTTGCGTTTTTTTTTCCCTTCAGTAGGAGTATATAGTTTCACCTGTTGTCCAGTTCACACTCCTTCTTGGACTTTTGAACAAAAGTTGAGGTTTATCCCTTGTTTCCTGTTTGGATAGGTTACATTTCCTTTTAAAGCTTTCTCATTTTGTTTCACTTCCAGTAGCCTCTTGCATCTTAGTGGCATTATTGCATTGCTCTGGGTGAATTCATAAAAAAATGTAATAAATGTACAAATAACATTCACTTGTATGGATGTTTTTTTTATATTGCCATATATATATTTTTTTTAATCATTTCACCCCAAGCAAGGCAGTAAAACCACTAAGGCACAAAGGATAACTGTGTGAAAGAATGAGAAAAAAAAACATTATTAAGGAGAGAGAACAATAAAAGAACATAAATTAAAAAGACAGAAGATAATAATTGACATTGCATTTAAGTTTTAAGATTAAATTTGACATTTGGAAAGTAAGAGGCTGGAAGAGAGTTCCAAAAGCAAGATATGTGATAGAAGAAATTATTGGCCTAGAACTTATGGTTACATCTCATTACTTATCTCTCTTACTATTGAAACCTTTTATTGTAGTGTGGCTCATTTTACACAGGTCCACCAATGATACAGTGCACCATGAAAAAGGTTTATCTCTTGCTCATCTGTTATAAGCAGTAATATGTGTAGTAATGTTATGTTTACTTTCAGTGGAAAGATAGATTGCTATAAAAAGATTTTGAATAGACATGAAGTGATTGAAATAGAGAAAATGATATTAAATAACAAAGAGAATCATGTAAAGAAATTGAAATAAATTGAAAACTTGACTGCAAAGTGCATTTTGCTATTCAAACATAGTTGTCAATATTTATTTTCTTTCAGATTGTGTTCACTACAAAGATCCTTCTGGAAAACATCACCGTTAACATCAATATTCTTCCTCCCCTTTTCACTGACCATTCGGAATTTGAAATCTCATCTCTTGGTATGTAAATTCTCTTTGCTAAGTCACTTAACAATGAACAAAAAAAATAGAAAAGTTTAACAAATATACCCGCCGCCCCCCAAAAAATGTATGGTGTGTCAAAATGGTGTTTTTTTTTTTCTCTTGACACTATAATTACTGTATACTCATTTGGTAATTTTTTGTGTTTTAAAAGGATATTTTTAGAATTTTAATAAAATCCCAAAATATGAGACTGGATTTTTGCATTCTCTTTTTCTTGAGAATTAATAAAAGAATTTTACATTTGCATGTTCAATAATGATAATGTAAATGAAAAAAATACTAAAAAATTACAAGAATGTAAAGTTTATTTTCATCAGGCTTCTGCCAAAAAAAAAAAAAAAAAAAAAAGCTGACTAGATAACTGGTTAACTAGATAAGTTACTTTAAATTTTCTTGATGTATTGAATATTTACAAGTTTATAAAAATCTGTGAACCAATTACAGTAACTAAATATTAATGTACTCTATACAACAAACTGAAGAAAAAGTACATTAACTACAATACTGTAGACAGATTTTGATTTCAAAATAAAATTTACATCATGCATTACAAAATTACATACTTTAATTTTTCCTGTCTCTTCTTTTTTCTGCTGTCATTTCTGGCAAACATTTGATCAATTAACATTCAAGAGATGACAAATTTTTGGCAAAGTTTACCATGCACAAAAAAATGGTGTTAAAAGGACATTTTTTTTTCCTTTGACACCACTATTACTGTATACACACTTGCAGGATTGTTTGATTTAAATTAAATGACTTTTAAAAAAAAACAATCACTAACTTAAACAAATTTTACAAAAATCTTTATTTAAAGCAAAAGATTTTGAAATAAAACAATTTTTTTTGTTTTCATTTAATTTCTTGAAGGAAGAAAAGTGTTAAGCATTGAATCAAATATTTATTAATCAACTGAATAATCTTTTCTTATTATAAAATAACATTTTAACTATTAACAAATTTAAAAATTTTAAATGAGCGATGGTCCTTTCAAATTTAGGTGCAAAAAAAAAACAATCCAGATATTTAAACATTCAACTCTGCCCATAATTTTATTGCTGAGTAACAATATTACCTAAATTTCTAGATATTCTAGAATTATGATCTAAATTTCTAGAGAATATTCTAGAATTCTTACTAATGGCAACAATATTATTTGAATGTAAGTATTTTGCCATGGGAATAGTTGCAAATGAAATAATGACTTATTTTCATGGTAGCATATAATTATATTTTAAACTCTGTTCACAATTTTATATTTTATTCAATAAACTCCTTGTTGGGACTCATGTGTTCTTAAAGTCTTATTTGCCTGCTAAATATATATTGTGACAATATGCTAAATATTAACAAATGATAATGACACTGATCTACAAAATATGACAAATGTGACAATATGCTAAATACATGTTGTGGCCCATATCTTTCATTTTTTTCTACCTGCTAAATCTGTATCTAATGGAATTATTCAAAATCCAAAATGTATAATTTTCTTCTGTTGATTTTAATGAAGCACATTCCCTTTAATTAAAAAAAAAAAAAAAAAATGGTGTCATTTGTTTTGTCTTTTTTTTTGTTGTTTTTTTGTGTGTATTTACCGGATAGTATTTACCAAATAAAACCAGGAGAAAGATAGACAGGATAGAGTATTAGAATGGAAAATTTGAGAGAAAAAAAAAAAGTTAATGCAATTTCTTTTCCACAATATCAGTGTTCATAACTTTTGATTTCACATTGTTTAGTTTTGTTTTTCTTTTTCTAGAACCAAACAAAACAAAAGAAGTGTTTGTGTCCTTTTACCTTGGTTCACAGGGACTCCCAACAAGTCTGTCAGCACAGGTGTGTGCAAGTTACTTATGGCCTTCAACAGGTAAAAAAAAAAAAGCTTTCACTTTTAGGGTTTAATAATGAATTTCTTCTTCAAATCTTTTGGTTATTGTGCTTCACATTTTCAATATATATATTTTTAATCTCGGTTATTCTCTGAGAAATTCTCAAGGAATATCATTGATAAACATTTATTTCTATTTTGTAGAAGACTACTACACTTCCCATTATAAAACAAGAACCTTTGTTGGTGCAAATCTAGCCATCTCTAAGACGTTGTTTCCTTATCAAATAACTACATTTATGAAAGACTCTTGTCAGTTTACTTTCAAAAAATCTATTAAAGTCTAAGACTTATGTTACTGAACTTTTCACCTTTTATATTTACCCAATTTGTTAGAATTATTCATTATGAAGAGGAACAAGATTAACTAATTTCTAGGCAATATTCTAAAATTCCATATAATTGAAACAGTATTTAGAGATTCTATAAATAAAAAGAATCTGCAATGTTATTGGTCTTGACCTGGCACTCTCAAATTCAGTCACTTTCCCACCAGTGTAATGTAGATTCTTTTTCTATAAATATTTTCATGGTAATTGTTCTGATGAGTCTTCCTCTTTGGTATCTAAATTTTATGAATTTAAGCATACTAGAAGATTGGTGGCAATATCTTGTCATTTTAAAGTTGAAATGGCAAGATGCAAGTTCTATGCTAACAGTTTCTTTTCTCATACTTCTTGCTTGAGGAACTCTTTCAGCTGCTTGGCTTTCATTTAACTTTGATCTTGAAAATTTTAAATGCAATAACCATTGTTAACTTCTGTCCTAATTCCTGTTATTTTATTGTTCTCTCTCCTTAACAATTTTCTTATATTCTCTCATACTCAGTAACTCCTTGCATCTTAGTAGCTTTATTATCTTTCTTAGGGTGAAATGATAAAAAAAGGAAGAAAAACTTTAATTTCTCTAGACATTTTGCACCAACAATAGTTGTAGATCAAGTAAAGACTTATTTTCATGGCAACATATAATCAGACCTTTGACCCCCAAATTTGATATCACAATCTGCTTGCATCCTATATGTCAAAGGTGGAAATAATATATATAAATATACTGTAAAGCTCTTCGATGAATTGAGCGCACTTGGTCATTGGCATGTTTATTTAAAGAATAAGTACGTAAAAATCTGCCTTCCTCTTTACCGGGCACTGAGAGCTCAGGGGTAAAATCTCTGACTGATGCCAAATCAGTCAGGTTTCGATCCTGGCTTAAGGTAATCAGATGTCTAGTCACACTGATGAGCTGTGATACAGCGAAACAGTCTGTCTGTGGATGGCTATATATATATATATATATATATATATATATATATATATATATATATATATGTGTGTGTGTGTGTGAAAATATATAGAAAATATGAAAGAACTGGTTAGGTAAATAATCCAAAGTTCTTTAGTATTTTTGTTATTATTTTTAAAAAATAGTGCTCGATACAGAAGTAGAGCATAAATATAATTATTTAGTGTGTTGGAATCATATTTTTAAATAAATAATTATATATATATATATATATATATATATATATATATATAGCCAAACAAGTTTCATTAAAATGAACAGAAAAGTTTTAATGAAAAGTTTATTATTTCAATTTTCAAATGTTTTGTGCATCGTAATCAAAATTATGCATAAACTCTGTCCAGAGTTCATGTTGAGTTGTTGTTTTGTTCAAGTACTTTCAACTGTCTCATACATTTCCAAAAATCAATGTGCTGTCTATGTGGTAGGTAGAATGTCTACATCCTGGTATTCTTTAGAAAGCTGAAAGTTTGAAATAGTCTACAGTGATGTCATAGGTAATGGTGATATTTGCTACCTAAATATATCGTTTTTATATATATATATATATATATATATATATATATATAGTATAGCTGGTCACCTGCATCCGAGGATTCCCATCTACTAGAGCAGCTAGCTAATCACTATTGCAGACGCTTGCTCAGGTTCATTTGTGTTTAGTCAACAACCACAGAGCCCACCAGGGGTTTATACAGCAACTATGCTGAGCAGACCTTAGTTACAGTTTCTAGGAAAGAGCATATTATGAACAATGCCAGAACACTCAAGTCCTTGGCTATGACGACTTGTAACTTTGTTCTAGCACAGCTATTGATGGCCTCCAAGGGTTCAGTCTACTCAATTTCACTCACAATGCTTGGGTCAACTCATGGTATGGTTTTCAGGTACTCTCCAAAGGTGCCGCATGCTGGGATTGGCCCCTTCCTGACAAACTGACCATGGTCAGATTCAAACCTGGGTCTCATGATCAGAATGCAAATGTTCTAGCCACTTGGCCACATGCCTATATATATATATATATATATATATATATATATATATATTCACACACATACATATATAAAAACTGCTGAGGCACAGAAAGTGCCACAGCTGAGCAAGATTCAATTACCCTTTTGAAGAATGAACACCCCCCCCCACATTCAGATTTTCTTGACAACCCGTATCTGCTCATTTTTTTAATATCCAAAATTTAAACAAAATATTTTTTAAGGAATTTATGGACTTTTATCTGACATTTCCTCCTACTGAAACTATTATTTTGTGGATACCCATGATTGAATAGATGCTCTGTTTTTGGACAATAAAAAAAGTATGCTCCTGTTACTCCTTAAACTTTATTTACAATAGTTTGCTTAGTACTAACACTGTAACTAATAATGTCTGTCATCAATGCTTAAATCAGAATTGCATCAATTAATTATTTTCTCATCAGGAATGGTAAAAAATCTTAGAGTGTGAATTGCATCTACCAACTCGAGCATGCAAGAGACTTAATAATGAAAATGTGCTAAGAGGGTTTGAACATGCATCCTTCTTTGTCACAGAAACCACTGTCTGCACAGGCATGCTTTAGACCACTCAGCCACAGAGAGTTTCATAGCCCATCAAAGTTTAATTACCCTTTTGAACAATGCATATCCACCCCATTCAGATTTTCTTGACACCCCATATCTGCTCATTTTTTTTCATATCTGAAATTTAAACAAAATAATTTCCAATTTTTTCTGACATTATTTCCTCCAACTCTAAATAATGTTTTGTGGATAACCCATATTTGAGTATAGACATCCTGTTTTTTTTGTTTTTTTTTTAAAACTGTGAATTAAATCCACTGGCCTTCAAATTTCAGAGACTTAAAGAAAATGTGCTCTCTGGCAGGGTTCATATTATACACAAGCTGTATGTAAATATATTTAAATAAGCATGCATTGTTTAGTTCATTTTAATGTTATTTAGTAGTAATGATTTCAAATGTGGTTAACCAATCAGTTTGCTGAATGCTATTAATCTTGTAATCATCTAAATGTTATCTCCATCTGGCACATACTTATTCTCAAGTTGGATGCATCACCAAAAGTTGAAGTACCAGATCTTAGGCCTAGAAAGTCACTTACTAATTTTTTTTTTATTTTTTTTATTTTTTTTCACCCACTTCAGTTAGGTACCATACGTGATACATGCTTGGATGACCATGTCTTTTTCAATTCATGATTGACTAGGTAGATTTTCCCACACTTAGGTTACTGTTTCTTTATGTGCTAGACTGGTTGCCAACCATGTCTATAGGACCCAGTCTTGCTATTCAATCTATATCTTAGGAGAAGAAGAAATAGATTCATACCTTTCCCAAGGGTATTTGCGCATAATGTGAATATAACAAATCTAATTGAAATTCGAACTTGACTCTCTGATTTCTCATTCTGCAATGGTATTACACCGCAATGCACAATTTCACCCCTTACAATGTCTAAAGAAAAGAGACTGTCATATGCTGCAAAATTTAAATTAAGTGTGATTAATTATGCAAATAATGGGATGAAAAATTTGTGGGATAGAAAAATAAGTGATATAGTAAATAAATCATTTAGGCATTGTGGTGTCAGTAGTGCAATGTCTTTGTGTTTAGGACAATACCTACTTATTTATTTGCGTCCTGGGTATGACGATAGACTACATCCGCATCCTGGGTAAGACTATAAAATATGTCCAACAGAAAGGCCTCTGATTAGGAGGTTTTGAGGAACGTGGAACCACCTCTTAATTGCTGGTGTTCACAGGTCCATCTTGACCCGGGGTGGTAGCACCTGTTAGAGTCCCAGCTATGGGCAAATAGTTAACCCCTAACTGGGGTCAAAACACTATGAAAGTTTAAAAATAGGTTTTAGTACCAGAAATATTTTGTAAAAAAATTGTTACCATTAATAAATTACTGAAAAATAATATTACCAGCAATAAAAATTTTGTTGGCATTAAATAACCCATTGGGATTGATATGCTGTAAAACAAAACGAACAAAAACAAAATTATTTATCAAACCGTGATGAGTGGTGTATGTGTGAGTCAGTCCTAAGATAAGTCTTTTAAACTTTTCCTTATCTTGACTAGTGTTTAGAACAATATTTATTAATTTTGGAAGTATCAGATTGAGTTTTTGTTCAATAAACATCTTTCCAATATGAATGTAGCTTTCTTTTTTTTTTCTCCAAAACATTTTCATCAAAATAAGAGTGCATCTTATATTCTCAAAAATACAGTACTTAGAATCTTGAATACCTGCCTTACAACACAAATAAAACTTAGACATTCAGACATTTCTGTCTGAATTTCTGCAATGACAAGTTATTATATAACACACTAGCATCTACTAAAAAATGAGGGACCGCCAATGTGTGTCCCATGCCAGGAACCATATACAGTCAAACACATTGCTGTAACCTCCAAGAAACCCAAATCAAACTTTACAAATTGGATAACTTAAAGGATATATTTGAAAATATCAATCCAAGTAACATCATAAATTTCATCAAAGAAATTGGGTTCTACAGGAAAATATATATATATATATATATATATAAAAAAAAAGAAAAACAGTTTACTAAATCTGCTTACTTGTTTAGTAACCTATTTTGGAAGAAAAATTATTTTCAGCAATACACTCAAGAAAAGGATTACTAGCAATACATTTGACTCTCGACAAAATTTCTTTTTATAAAATATGTCAGTGAAAATTACTGATTTCTTATGAAGAAGACATACTCTATTCATCTGAACCTATCAGAAAAATCTTGTCGACATTAAACTAAATAAACCAAAACAAACAAGTTATTATTTATACTCGAAAGATGAAGATAGTAGTCCGAGTATAAGCGCAACTGCTGAAACGTTTATGATTTTAACAAAGATGAGAACAATTAAGTGTAATGTTAATAGCATGAATGGTTATTTGGAGTTATTTCCCTTGTTTCTGATTTAGTGCTGGAGTTGTTATCTCCCTTAAATATTTCTTACAAAATTTATTATATTTAAATACGCGTTAAAAGAAATCTTTTAAAATGAGGTCAGCATGTTTAAGATACTGAGTGAGAATGTTAATCTTTTAGGATAGTTTGTATTCAATTTTGTTTATCGTGATTTGATGAACAAAATTATAAACAAACTTCTTTTCTGTTGATCAGTTGTCAATGTGTTTTAAATCATAAGTGCCATGTCATGACTACATTCTTATATCAAATATCAGAATATAATGGACTAGGAAGTTGAAATCTGATTTACCTGTGAATAGATACAGAGGCTATATAGTGCTGTAAATTTTCCTATCATCGCTGTAGACTAGGGTTGAAGTCCACTTTGAGGAAAATAAAGAATTTAAACCATTTCTATTTAAATGATTATTTTTATTTTTTTTTCTTAGCTTGTAAAATAATCTTTAAGATTTTTATTTGTTTTCTAAAAATTTATCTTTTTTTGAACTGAGGAAAAAATTGGAAAGTAGTATAATGTCCTTTTTAAATCGAATCCACTGAATTAATACTCGAGTTGTGGGGATGAGAATTTGTTCCTTTTAACCTCTTCGAAACAGAGTCAAATATAATTTTGGTCATCATTATACTTTTTAATCTTTGTCAGAGGCTTTAAATTGAGGTGGGGGTGGAGGTACTCAGAAATATGAATTTGGTTTGGTCTTATTCAACAGTGATACCTGAGTTTTCACAGTTTGAAAATGACACAAAAATCATCCTTCTTTTTTTTTTTTTTTTTTTTTTTTTTTTTTTTTAACTTCTTCCTTTGTAGTAGTTGGACTCAATAAGAAATTTGGGCAAACTTGAACCTTTGTGCCCATAAAAAAACAGTGTCAAAAGGACAGTTTTCCCATTAACACTTCTATTGACACTACTTTCATTCTTCTGCAGTGTTTATTTTTTTAAAAAAGCAATGATTTGAATTGTAATAAAACATAAACATCTGAAAGGGACTTTATACATTTTCTTTGTTCTTGAGAATTGACAACAAAAATAATAAACACTATTAAATTGTTTATTAAATAATAAACACTATTAAATTGTTTATTTACACTCTTATATTATTTATTGTAATGGTTGACAAAACATCATCTAATTGATTTGAAATGATAAATAGTAAAGATTTCTTTTTAGATGGATCACATATTTTATAATTTAGTAAATATTTATAAATCTATGAATAAAAAATTGTTTTCATATTTATTTCTTTATAAATTGGTAAATGATAAATATTGCATTGCACTAGTTTTAATTGTATTAGTTTTTAAAATGTTGTAAATATAAAATTATTTTTGTAAATAAACAATGAATAGTGTTTAATATTTTTGTTGTCAATTCCCAAGAACAAAAAAATGTATAAATTCACTTTCATCATATGTTTGGGTTTTATTACAATTCCAGTTATTGCTTTTAAAAATGACGAACATTGCTGAGGAGTGAAGGTAGTTAAAATAATATCGCCGTCAATGGAAAAACTGTCCTTTTGACATTCTAATTTTTTGCGGGCACATAGGTCCAAGCTTGAAATTTCTCATATAAAAAGGAATTTGAAAAAAGAAATACATCTAAATCATTGTTAACTGACTTCATATGCCAATAACTACTCTGCTTGTAGAGTGTAAAAATGCAGCTCAAATCAGACACCAGTTTTGTTTGCAGCATGCAGCTTCTAGTTGAAGGTTTGTGGCTTAATACAAGTAAAATTATTTTTCAGTTGGATCATTACCCAAGAAAGAAAACCCCGAGACACAATTGTAGCAATCAGCAAATTTTATTCAGTTGCAACTGTTACGTAAGGGCCAGCTGTAGGCGAGTGGGGCAAAGTGAGGGTAAGAACAGTCTAACTGGTGTGTGCCCCTCCTTTTGCATGGCAAGCAAGCAAGCAAGGCAGTCCTCTCTGGTTTAGGCTGCTAGGAACCACTGTCTTATAGAGACCAGCCTTCTCTGTTGCCTGCTTTTGTGTAAAAACCATTCATCAGTAACCCAGTGATTTTAGTCCATCCACTCGACTCAGTTGGCGTTCTTTGTCAGGGTTGGCTCACCTGGTTCTTGTGAGGTCCACTCCATTCAGCTGACATTCTTTGTCAAAACATTAATTGTCAAAATGATTTCTGTAACATCCTGCAGATATGTCCTTAACAAGATCTTAGCTGACAACTGATATCACTACAGAAGCAATCCTTTAAATTGGATTACATATGGATGCTTAAGATGATATTGACATAAAGAGTAGCATTTCAACAAAACAGTTAAACATTAAATAAGATGTACCCATAAGTGTTCACAGAGAAATGTTCAGAATAGAAAAAGAAAACGGCTGGTAATACTAATCTGATGTGATAATGCTCAACAACTCAATGATTTATGAATTCATTTAAGAACTAAGTCAAGTTTGTAATGTTATCTTGAATATTAGATGAAACATTGTCCATTGTTATTAATTCTTTTTACTATTATTTCTTTTATCTTACTTTCAGTTGCTTTTTATTACAAATTTTGAAACTGTCATTTTATAACTGATAGTAAACAGTATGAATTGTGGAAAGAGCAACCAAATTAGTATAAAAGAAATATTAAATGAATAAATGACAATTCTTCATCTAATCATTTCATGATAATATTACTATTAATCCTTGTATATAAACAAAAAAGATGGTAGTGAGTCAGATGTTTAAGGAAAATGAAGAGTGAAGACTTAATGGTTAGATTTGATCTTCTGCAGTTTATATGTTTTTATAGCATAGTCGGTAAAGCAGCTGTCACATAAGACAGGTTCTTTGAAGAGAAAAGGATGTAAATTTGAATCTTGACAATGGCTTATTCTGTTTCCAATTTGTGCTGCTGTAATAAGAACATGAGACTAAATTTTTCATACATAACATTTTATTCAACTTTGTTGGCCAGTGTGTGTGTGTGTGTGGCTTCAGGCTCTCATCCAAATGTGGATCTTACATTTTCATCTACAATGTTTCAGTCCCCTTCCTCTCTGCTGGTGTGTTCATATATCTGTCTGAAGGTTCTTTCTCATGCATACCCATGACATGTTCACTTATTGGGGCAACCATTGACATCCTTTGAGATGCAGAACTGCCTTTGATGGTCAGGAGGTCATCTGTTGAGCCATCAAGTTGATGCATCTAGCTTCTCTGATGTTACATTGAGTGCAAAGTATATTCTGGCATGATCTGGGGTGAGGCACATACAATACTGCTTACTAATGGCCCTAGAATTGTGATGTGAAAAATCATTGTAAAATGCAACTGAAATTAAGATGAAATTATTGTTGTCATCATCATCATCAGTCCTATGACTGAGTTACTGCACATCTGTGCACCTAACCAGTTTCCCCTAGGGTGGTAAACTGGACAAGTATTCATTCATGTGTAGCATGTCTAGGGCAAATAAACCTGGCGTAGGTCGTCCCTCTTCAGGTCATATGATAGCCGATGTTCTCCAACTTGAAGGCTCACCTTGGTCAGGGACATTTGGTTGTTGATCCCATGAAGGGAACTCTCCACTCTAGTCATTGAGTTCAGTCTAGGAAGCCCTATGCCCATTGATGTCATGTCACTACCTCACATAGCTATGGAGCCCAGTTTACCCCATTGGTTGTTGACACTTACAAGAAGGTTCATCTGCCTTTGAAATGTCTTGCTGGGTGTCTAGCCACCCCTCTTCATCAGAAAAGGTTGATGCTGGAACTGATTTAGTTGCCAATAATTTGACCACTGTGGCAGGTATTAATAGGTTACAGGGCACCAGTAGCAATCATAGAGTGACCCGACATAGTCCCAAACCATATATTCTCCCAAAAAAGCTTCCAGTAAAGGGGGTGGCATGTTGACCACTGGATCTCGAGTTTAGTAAAGGACAAATTTAAATTATCTCAATTGTGACATTTTTTTATTTTATAACAATTTCAAACTCTGTTCAAATTTTTTTTTCAATTTTATTCTCTACAGTAAGTTTAATAAAAGAAAATTTTATGACTGTGACATAAATTTTATTAGTCAATAAAAATTCTGTGAAGAGTAACTGGGTAAGCTTTAGATGACTTTACAAAATTACATAAAAAAATAAATATTGATATATTAATAGCATAGTAATTACCTACATAATATGTGCATTGTGCTCTAAAAGGAAAAAAAAAATTAAAGCTTCATCCACTTAAAAATAGAAGTGTAAAGGAGTCATAAAACTTAAGGTTTGCTGGCTGGCTGTCTTTTTTTTTTTTTCAATTTCTTTCTTTATTTCACCTGCTTTTCGTTTTTTCCTCATTCACACCTCCATTGTTTTTCCAGTTCTGTTGTCATATATATATATATATATATATATATATATATATAATGTGAAAATAAAGAGATATGAGCAGCCATATATATGTGCGATTATGTACACATACAGATGAGCAAATACATATTGGGGGGGGGGGGTAGACAAAACCGTGATCAGTGTAGTTAAACAGAGCTATAAAGTGTATATTAATAATTACGCATATACCTACGTTTACAGTATAACTCTGCTTCATAGCTTTATCATTCATCAGATACTGAAAGTTATGAACTGTACAATACAGTTGTTTTTGTTTTTTTTTAATTTTTGGGAGCAATGCTACATTGTGGATTCAAATCTCAAGACTATTATAAATTTAATATGCTATTGGGGTCAGTCAGTTATGTGCCATGTTATGCGATCATGTATCTTTTGATACATGACTGACGAGGCAGTTTTTTTTTTTTTTAATTCAAAATATAGAGTGTTGATAGGTAGATACTGAAAAATAAACTAAGATATGAAATATAAACTTTGTAGTGGTACGAGTCCGTTAAAAAAAAAAATTGAAAAAAAATTCAAGTAATCTAAGGGAGGCAACTTTACAATAAATATGGCAAGAAAGAGAAATAAAATAAAAAGAAGCAGGAATAGTTAAAGGTGGGATAATACAAAAAAAATAATAGAAAAAAGGTAGGTATTAGGTAAAATAAGAAATAAAAAATACAGAATAAATAAATAAAAATAAATATGAAGCAACTTGAGAAACATAATATAAGTAATGGACTAAGGGGTAAGTAGACTAAGTGGATAGTATTGTTATTCGATGCAGTTGTTTACAAAAAATTCTGTCTCGTGTAAGTATTGTTGTATTGTATATTGGGTCAATGGATAAGATTATTGTAATACAAACTAAAAATAGTTGGTAGTTACCAAATAAAAACTGCCCGGTCGGTGGGGCATCAGAATACGCCGACTGCCCCCCGCAGATTGTAAAAGTCCCTCAATGGGGCCACCTGTTGGCCGTGGGTGGCGACCCGTAATGCCTGGGGACGGGATCCTGGTGGTTGATCAGGTTGTAACCCAGTTGTAAAGCGGTCACAATCCTGTAACACATCACTTTGGCCCTTACCTGGGCTAGATGGGCGGTCGGAGGGGCCTGATCCGATCAATCGGCTGGTCATGTCAAGCCCCATCATATATAATCCACCCCAAACCTATAACTGACACTCCTCTTCCCAACCAAAACTAACACTTAACCCTAAATATGTGATGGAAGGTGGTGGCTGAGGGTCAAAAAAAGGATCTGACACACCTGCTAAACCTTCACAGCCGTAAAACTTGGATAACGGAAACAAAGGAACACGCATGCTCAAAGACTCCTCCCAAAGAGAGTATACCATTCACGTAGCCCCAACATGGCAAGGCGAATGGGTTTCCCCCTTGTCATGTCCCAATACTGGGCTCCGCGGTGGGTAGGGAGCATGGATGATGAACAAAAATAAAAACAATGGAAAAAAAGAAATCTTCCAAGAGACCACATGTGGATAATGACTCTGAATCAGAAAATGATAGTGAAAACTTTCCATGATTTATTGTTCTCGAAGCATTAAGCAACAAAGCACTAACAGAAATATCTCCATTTAAAATCCAAAAAGCTATATCAAATATAATCATACCAAAAAATGTAAAAAAAACTATAAAATATATGTGGATACACTAATAAGACAAAAAAAACTACAAGAAATAGAAATAAAATCCTACCCACACCAAACCCTAAATTTCTCAAAGGGTGTAGTAAAAAGCAAGGAGCTCTCCATGTGCACTCTAGAGGAGATAAAAATAGAACTCCAAACTCAAGGTGTTACAAATGTCAAAAGAATCACAATAAAGAAAAATGAAGCAGAGATACAAACTAATACCTACATTCTAACCTTCAACTCCCCCCAAATTCCGACAACAATTAAAATTGGATATGAAATTATAAAAGTAGAACAATACATACCAAACCCTCTTCAATGCTATAGATGCCACAAATTTGGGCATCACAGAGATTCCTGTCGAAACAAAAAAACATGTGGAAAATGTAGTGAGAAAGAACCAGAATATGAAGAAGAGAACTGTCCAAATGAGAGTCTATGCTCAAACTGTTTGGGAAACCATTCTGCCCTCTCAAAACAATGTAGTATCTACAAACAGGAAAAAGAAATAATCATAATAAAATACAAAAAAAATATAATCTTTCTCAGAAGCACGAAAGGAAGATAAAAATAACATAAAAGAAAACACCTATGCCTCCATGGTACAAAAAGCAAATAAAATAAACAATGAAGATAAAATAAAAGGTACAACTGAAATAACAAATTTATGTAAGGAATTAAAAGCTTTCCTTGAAGAATTAAAAACCTTTTTAATTGAACTTAAATCGGATCTAAATAAAACTCAACAACCCAAATCAAATGGAATTAACCCAGAAGAAGGCAAAAAACTCTGGAAAGAAAACATAGAACAAAACTCCAGTGAACCCTCTTCTTCCCAAACCCAAACCAAGAAAATGAAAAATAATCAAAGACAAAAAAGTGACAACAGAACAAGAAAACACTCGATCAAGATCTAACTCAAAATCAAGAATCAATATATCAAATGAAAATAAATTTGAACCTATGGAATATATGGAAATAGAAGGGAAAGAATATAAACAAAATCCAAAACAAAACCCAAAATCTGACCGAAGGACACCACAAGCAGTTGAAGACAAAGCTTCTAAAAACTCAAGAGATGGAAAAAAAACTGGAGAGGACAAATGATATAAACCTAATAGGTAACTTTACCCCCAAAAAATGAAGATATAACTATGGCACATAAGATCCTGCAATGGAACTGTCATGGAATAAAATCTAATTACAATGATCTACTCATACTTATGTCACTACTGTATCCAGCCGTCATCTGCTTACAGGAAACTTTTTTTACAAGAAAATGCCAACTTAAAAATTATAAACAATACCACTATAACCACAATACAGGACATAGAGCTAATGGAGGAGTGTCAATATTGATTAGAAATGAAATGAAGTACACATTAAAACTAAATTACAAGCAATAGCAACACAAGTGACACTAGATAAAACCATCACAATTCTTTCCATTTATACACCCCCACAGGAACCAATAAATACAATAGAAATAAACAACTTGATGTTTCAAATAGTGTATATGTATGTGTATATGTGTTTATAGACATATATATGCATGGATGAATGTAGATATGAAAATATATAATCAGAAACAATCACAAGAAAAGCAATCCCAAAAAATACAGTAGATTATGAAATCCAACAGCCTCCCAACCTTTTATACACTATAACCATCTTAAATTCATAAATAAATAAGGCTTCGGCATAAAATGACCCAAATAGGAGTTGACATGCTGTTAAATCCAACATCCAAATAAAAAGTGTAGATAGAAAAAAACGAATATAAGGTAATAAAATAAAATAATAAAACAAAAAAATTAAAAAGGGGACACCTATGAGATCTGTTATAATTGAATGCTGGAATGGTGCAAGGAAGGTAACTTAGTATAAAAAATGGAATATTTGAGGCAGCAGATGTTAGGTTAATTGACCTAACCAGCATCGGAATATTTGAGAAGAGAACTTTTTCTGTGAATGCATTTAGTCATAAGCTCACTTTGCTTGTTCAGCAGGTTAGGATTGTCAGTGTATTTGGGAATAATGTTTTTTTGAAGAGTCAAAGGTTACATTTTTTTCTGTTGCTGGTAATAGGTTTTGTTTTAGCAATGAAATCCCAATTTACTACAAGTGTGTAGTTATCTGTCTTAATTCTCCTGAAAAATTTAGAGAGTGCCATGGTATTGGAATATATTTTATTGGTAAGGGTCATTTTATGATGGTAATATCATGTTTTTCAGTGGTTAGCAGTGGAACTATAGTAAAATTTGGTTTTGCCATTATGTTCAATGCTAGCTTTGTAAATAACACCTTTATTCATGCATTTAGAATTTAATGGGCAGGTACTGTTTTTTTGCCAATTACAATTTTTGTTGGTATTATCATCACTGGATGGTCCATACTTCTGGCCTTGTACCACGCCACGCTTACTAACTCACTATAAACTCATATATATATATATATATATATATATATATATATATATATATATATATATAATGAGTGAGATAGAGAGACAGACAGAATGGACATTTAGCTGATGTGTTTCATCCTTGCAAAATAAACTCCTTACATTTGCCTTGATAAAGTCCATTAGAGGATGAAATGCATTGACTAAGATAAGTTTTCCTTTTGTCATTATTCATATTGCCTTTTTAAAGATATATTGTAGTTATATGTGAATTTTTTACACACGCGCTCACATATACAGAGTGTATTAAAAATATTTTAATCAAAAATACATCTATATGGACTTTTGTCCTTATTTTGGTGTGAGGAGCCTGCCCCCAAAGTTTGTAAAAAAAAAAAAAAAAAAAAAAAAAAAAAAAAATTGATACACTATATATATATATATATATATATATATATATATATGTTCTCTTCCTCATTTAGATATAGATCATTCTCTTCTACTGTATAGATAGGAGATAGGTGTTTGTTTTTTTTTTTCTTCTCAGTTTCTTTCCTTTTTAGTTTTTGGGGTTTTATGGGTTTTGGTTTTTCTTTTTGCTTTGGTTACTTGGCAAGCTTTGAGTTGCTTTTACTAATACTCTTTGTCGTTTGTGTGTGTATATATATATATATATATATATATATATATATATATATATATATATATACACACACACACACACACACAAAAAAAAAAAAATCAATACTAATAAATGCTTTTGCAAAATATATATTAATGTTGATGTTTTAATGATTTTCCATGATTGTTTCTGATTTGCAGGCAGTTCTCGACAGATGACCAGTATCATTAAACTCCCTTTATATCTAGTCGTTAAACCATGTCCTCCAGTCAAGAATGCCGACCATAAAATCACCATTGAGTCAAACAAGCCCTCGGCTAACCTCAACAATATTTTTCCTGGTGAGTTTATTGTTAATGTTTCATTTCACCAAATGGAGAAGCTTTGAATATCGGCTGTTGCTATTGGTAACACAACAATCATTCCATCTTTGCTTGACCTACTTTTATTATTTACATGCAAAGATGATCTTTCCAGTTGATGCTTCTGAATATAAACTTTGGTTGTCACAATCCAAGTAGTTGGTCAGAAAGATTTTTCTGTAATAGGGAATCAGAAAGTTTGGATTTGTGGGACATGAACTAAAAAAGATTTTTAGCTCAAATTGAAACATTCTAAAAGCATATGATGCACATTATCACAGATCACAAGCTGATAGACAAAGTGAAAGTAATTACTCTTAGAAATGTAACCCAATTTGCCTTTTCGCTCTGAGACAATTGCTTGAAACCATTTAAACATTAAAAGATCAATATTGGGAATAATTCATTCTAAACTTAGCAAAAGAGAAAATTCAAAAATAAAAATGTACTCTAAATCATAGTTAATATATTGCTTTGAAAAGCAGGGTTGTAGAATAATTGTTCAAGTGTAATAGGCAAAATTCTCAACAAGCGGAACTGACATAGTTCTTAATAATATAAAAATAATGAGGGCTTAAAATAAACAATATATATAATGCAAGTCATAAGCAAAGCAACTGTAAGGCAGAAATGAGGCCAAAAATTCCAAAAGTAGGAATAGTATTCACATGGAAAAGGGATACAGTCAAGTGGTTATAGCATTCTGACTTCATAGCAAGAGAGAACAAAAATGTGGGGATAAGACAGAAATTTGATTCTGTTTTTTTTTTTTTTTTTTTTTTTATTGATAAGGAAGAAATCCCAGCATGCATCTGTAGGATTTATCTATAAATTTGGGGAGGGGATGTTTTTAGCAGTCATTTTCGAAGAATTCGTTGCAAGGAAGATTCGATATTGCAGCTCCTTTGATAGAATTATAATTAGCTTAAAAAATAATAGGTGCTTTTGTAAAATACAATTAAATTCTTATAAAAAAAACTAAAAAAACAAACAAAAAAATCACATAAGGGGAATAATTAAGTTTTAACGTTTCAGAGTTATCTCCCTGGAAAAATAATCTATTCTTTTATATCTATTTAAGAAATTTTTATTTACTTCTATAAATTCTTTTGAACTTTTCAGTTTCATTAAAGAAAATACTCCGAAAAAAATTATTCATTAATTTGATGAAGGAATTCTGACTTGAAAACATATACTTTTTCCTTCAAACAATGTCAAAGTAACTTTGAATAATTTTAGGTAATCAGTATATTATTAATGAATAATGACATCTTGATTTTTAATATCGATGTTTCTTTGCATTGTGCTAGTGATGTGTTTAGATGTCAACAGAATCCAATTAAATGCCTCTGAGTTTGTCATAAACTCTTAAATATTGTCATCTCAGAGTAAGCTTATTGGACAAATTTGAGGTGTATAAGATTGGATTTTGCAGGTGATCAATGATAATTGGGAGAATAAAATAAAGGCCCA
Organism: Acanthosepion lycidas; assembly: GCA_963932145.1. Taxonomy (NCBI): domain Eukaryota; kingdom Metazoa; phylum Mollusca; class Cephalopoda; order Sepiida; family Sepiidae; genus Acanthosepion; species Acanthosepion lycidas. Next base: position 46,634,936 of record OZ010598.1, on the reverse strand, counting down.
TACTTTATATTGTGTTACATCATACAAAAACTGTCTTCATAAAATGAAACTGCACTAAAAAAAAAAAAAAATGTTTTTTGTAAAAATAAATTTTGTAAAAGTATTTGACAATTTCTGGAATCTAAAATTTTGGATTTAAACTTGACCTGCTTTCTTCTTTTGCTTTCCTTTTTCTTTTTTGTTGAATTAAATGTTTTTATAAAGCTAAATCTTTACTCTCTCAACTTTCACAAATTAACCAGACATTTAACTGAATGTTGAGAACATTGTTGGTAAATATATTTTTAAATTTCTTTCTTTTCTTCGATCTAATTTCATATTTCTTGTTTTTGAAAAAAAAAATTTTCTCTTGAAGTTTTTTAAACTTCAAAAGAATTTTTTTTTTTTGTATTTTGAACATACTGAGAATAAAATAAATGGAAAATTCTATGATTACTTTTGTATGGTAGACTAAAATATACAGAAGATCTGATTATATTTTTTTCTTGTTGGAAATAGTAATTTCTCTGTGAACAAAGAATAGTTAAGTTATTGCTATTCATGATCAGTAAAATTGGTATTTCTAACTAATAGTAATTTGAAGGATAATGTTTCAGAAATTCAGTTGTCCAGGTTTTTTTATATTAAAAATCTGAATGCCTGAATTTCAAACAGTAATAAAATAAAAATAAAGAAACAATGAGTATGCCTGTTAAATAAATCAATTGCATTTACAAACATATGTACATGAAAAATAGTTGAAAAGGAGTCTTTAGATGAGTTAAAGTCTTTGGCTAGTTGGTTCACAGGAAATCTTGTAGTTTAGAAAAGACTTTTAGTAATTGGTTTGACAGTAAAAATCCGTGGTTGAGAAAAGACTAATCATTAGTGATGTTTCACTGACCATCTTTGTTGTTGGAGATGATTCGTTTTAAGTCACTGACTGGCTGTCCATGTTGTTGCTGGAGATTATTTGTTTGAAGTCACTGACATACGTTTCTTTCAGCACATTCTGTGGAGGAGGAGCTATGTAGCCAACATCTTCGGCTTGGAAACATTTGCATCTCTGCTCCTTGAAAGTTGAAATCTGTTGGTTTATATAAGAAAATTTTTCAGAATGCATGCTTCAGAAAAATAGTTTTAGTTTTCTCTGATTGGTCAAATATTTGACATAATGATGTTAATTTATAACCAATAGACACTTTGATATACATGGTGTATTTTGTATTGGGAAATCTTTTTGACATGTTTGTAATATTGTCTGTTATGGGGTAGAAAATAAAGTTTGGGCATGTTTTAACATGGTATGTATGTAGGTATGTAATTCTATGGAAATAGGCTTTTAAAGTAAAAAGAATAAATATTACCAAACTTTGAAACAGGAAGTGAAATAACTTACATACTTGATGGCATATGAGATGCCAAACCCTTAGTCACCTCCTCTGCCCAAATAACTAAAAAATATCTACTAGGATTTATATTTGAAGTTGAAGTATCTGGTAGGTAATGTTTACATAGATGTTGTAAACTACCACTAGTTGTACCTTGGCTAAATCCATGATAATGAAATATTATATGCAAATGGTGGAAGGGTCTTATATGCCATCAAATATACTGAAGATAAGGAAGACCATTGATTATTCCCAAAAGATTACTATTTAAAATTCCGATGAGGTTTTCAATTGAATGCTAGAATAGGAATTATACAATGACTGTAACTAGTTTCACAACCTTTACAAAATAATAATGTCTCAAAAATACCTGCTATCATTTTCAGAATTTGTTGGGATGAATCCCTCAGGACCTGGGTCTGCATTAGGTTTCCAGTTTTATAATGGACCTGTAGTGACAGTTTTGGCTTCAAAATCAGGTAAGAAAAACTTTTCTCTTGCTGTTTTTTTCATTCATCTCACTTCAGCAAATGAAAACAGCTTACCATATACAGGGTGCAATGGCTAAATTGTCGTCTTTTATATTTTTAATGTTGTTTGTTTTTTGATTTTGTTGACTGCACAGTAAAGTCAGTTGGGCATCGTCTGTGAGAAAAAGAGCACCATGACACAAATCACTCCATCATAAATTTAGAAATGGCATGCTGTACTGCTTGGCATTCACACTGGAAGCTCCAATACAAACATTTTAGAGCATTTGGATGTCAATCTGAAGACAGTGCAAAGGATTCAGTTGGATGATATATCCAGTCAACGTCAAGGTGTTTAGAGTGATCACTAGTGATGGTGATGTTATGCCTCCATTCATCTTCCCACAGGGCCTCAAACTCAATACGGAGATGGTAGTGCTGCCCTGGATCAAGAGGGTGGCTGCAACAGGACTCTGCACCATGCCACGCAAGCAGTAGAACCCAGTAATGCCTGTCAAACAATTTCTGTGATCGCATCACTACTTACATCTGGCCACCTAACTCTCCAGACTGCCACCCCCTTGATTATTATGTGTGGGGTGCAGTTGAGTGAGAGACTAACAGAACTCCTTGTAACACCAAAGATGAAGTGAAGGCAAATGTTATGGCAACATTCACCAACTTAAACAAGGAGACCGTCCAGAAGTTTGAGGAGATTCCAAAGTTGTCTGGAAGCCATGGTTGAAGCCAATGGTGTTTGTATTGAATAAGTTTACTCTTTAGTATTTCAAGATATTTTTGTGTAATTTTGGTAAATATATCTGTTAAAATGAGATGTCAGTGTTATTTTCATTTTTACGTAATTTAGACAACTTATCAATCGCATCATGTGTATCAGGCAAGGAATATGTGCCTAAAAATTGATGATAAAATGTGGGGTAACTTTATATTCAGGATGAATAATTTTGACCAACTTCAACATCTATGTAAAAAAAAAAAAAAAAATGCCAAAATATTTGAACTGATTGCTTTACTATAAAACACTTTTTTTACTTAGATTTTAGAAGCATTTTGTATATTTTTAGTACTCACAATTTTTGTTTTCTCTTCTTCCAACATGTGAGTGGCTGGTTCTTTATTCCCCAATTAATTATCTTTTATTAAATGTTTTAACTGATATGTATTTCTACAGATGCTCTACAAAAACGGATTTACCTGTAGGACATTGGTTTCCAAGTTTTTTAAGGAATGCATTTCATTCAGTTTATATGTTAAGTAAAATCCTGTTACATATAGAACACAGCATTATTGTTATTTCTAAAAAGGAAGTAAACAAAAATTCAAAGAACTTGTTAAAACTTTATAAAACTGATGAAATGTAAAAGAAATCCTAAACAACTATACTGTAAATTATGCTTAAAAACATTTTAGATATGGAAATATTAAAACTTTATAAAGATATTCCTGATTACTGGCAATTTACAAAAGCATGCTTATCTGAACATAATGTGTTGATTTACTGCCTCAACTTATACACAGCATTTGGATTATTTCCTAATTTCACAGGCTTAAAATCGGGTGTGGGTAGTTGACATATTCAGATTGGCTCCATGTATATTTACATATATTTATCTTCATTTATACAATGTGTAATCTGTCAGTGTTGAGAGACCATGGATCTGCACCCAAGAAATGATTCCTCATTCTGCTTATGGAAGCACATCTTTTACAACTGTACAGGCCTACAGAGGAATGACGATCTCGATTGCAACCAAATGCATGTGAAGACACTGTCCCCTGATATTGCTGTGTTGTTTTCTTTCCATTGAGCATGCTTCACTTCAGTAGCAAGCCTCAATTTCTTCTCTCCTTGATCCAGTTCTTGGTATAAATTGCGTCTCCAGCATGAGCGATCATTGGCAACATCTTCTCACATCTTGATATCTATGTCCATCACCTTCATATCCCTTTTGCAGATGTCCTTGAAGTGAAGATGAGGTCACCTTGTCGGAGGCCAATTTTCCATACAGAAGGACCTTAGAAATCCTCTCATCTGTAGACTGTTGCTTCTCCTCTTTTGCCATCTTGGTGAAGTAATGCTGGAGTGTCTTTACCATGGCACAGGCCTGGACAGGTTTTTTATGAGAGATCGGCAGTTGCCAATGCAGCATGTCTCCACTCTTCACATCACCGATATTGTTCAAGAGAAAGGTAGAGTCTAATACAACTTGGTAGGTTATATAGTAGAACATTATTTAGCAAGGTAGTCTTGCAAATTGTTTAGGGTGAGTTTGTTTCTCACTGAGCATTCTGTTTATACTAAAGTTAGTTCAGCTCAATAAATACAGATATTTCTAGTACTTTATTAAGTGATTATATTTTTTTTAAGTGTTTTGTAATGTTGTAATGATAATAAGGCACCTAGAAAAAAATCCAAAACTGAAGCAAAGAATTTGAGAAAAAAAAAAAAAAGCTTTGTAATTCTTTAATTTTCTCTGATTCCAATATAAACTGAGAATTTCTTTTGTCCTCTGTAGACAGGTACCGATTACAGTGTGACAGTTTTGAGGCCATCTACTTGCTTGCTGATCAACTGGTTAACCGACTGAAGACTCATTTTGACAAAAGGCAAAATGCTGAATACAAACTAAGCTTCAGTGGGAATTTGCCTCTACAGGAATATTTTGAAATCATCAACACGCATTTTGAGGTAAGCCAAGAATTATCAATTTAATACTCTTTCAATCCCGATTGAAACAGTTGTTCTATTGTGCTGTTTACTTATAGAAGTGATACATTTATTTTAATAATACAGTAAAAAAAAATATGATTTTAAATTTAATAGACTAATGTTCCCTCAATACAGGGTTCAAGAGCCACTTAAGGTAGTGTTAGTGTAAAAAAGGAGGTGGTAGGAAATGAAGATTATGAAAATAAGGAAGATAGATAATGATTGACTCTTGACTTGAAGATCTTAAAATTGTAGTGTTCAGGGAAGCATCCATGTCGGAGTCTGTTCCACAAGGTAGTAGTTCTTGGTGAGGGGTGAGGAAGTTGTCTGAAGGAAACTTTCTTTTTACATTTGGAAGACGGAGGAAATGATGGTGATTTGATTCCGTGGAAATAGCATGAAGGTTTTGTAGCAGTAACGGTCTTAACTGGTGGAACTGAAGAATGGGGTTCATCTAAACATTTGCTATGGAAATAGTGATTGAGTAATGATAGGCTTGCAGTGTTCCATCTTTGGGGAAGAGGCTGCTGTATAGAGAATAAGTGTTCCTCCTCAAGACCATGTAACTGAGACATCACAGCAATAAATCAGTTTTGGACTGACACTTGTAGAGATAAAGTATGGCAGGAGTCAGATACTTTCTGGAGAGATAGAATGAGCCAACAATTTTTCCCGCATCTATGACAATGTGCATGTTTCTCTTAATAAGAAAATCCAAATCCCTAATTTTTAACAACTTTATAAAAAAAAACAATATATGTTAGGTTAATCTACAAGTGCTATTTGTCCACTCGTAAAAAAAAAATGCTGATTTTTTTTTTTTTTTTTTTTTTTTTTTTCATTTTAGAAGCAGGGTCCAGTTCAATATAGTGATACAGTATAAAATCGATCGATGACTTTTTACATAGTTATCTGGACTTAGTTGTTCTGCATATGAGGTCCATCTGAAAAGTAATGAGATCAGTGTCAGAAATAATTTATTTCAATTCCAAACAACAAACTACATAGTTTCCCATTTAATGGAATCCCTCTCAGGTTTAATGCACTTTTCCATCCTTCTATGCACTACTGAAAGTTTTTTTTCTTGGATGTCCCTCAGCTTCATTGTTACGGCCCTCTTGATGATCTCCAAGCCTTCAAAATAGGTTTCTTTGATGATCCCCTTGAGCTTGGGTAAAAGAAAAAAAGTCATGCAATGCTTGATCAGATGAATAGGGAGATTGTTTCAGTACAGTAATGTTCTTCTCTTTAGGAACTGTCGAATGCTTCGAGCATTGTGAGCAGGTGCATTGTCATTTGTTCTACCACAAAAACATGTGAAAAAATATGCAATGGTTGCAGAAAGCTAAGATTATGGTTATTTACTCCCAAGATATCATGTTAAATGATAACACAATCTGCATATCACTCTTTTGTTCATAGCTCAAGCAGCACATCCAGTCCTCTTACATTTTAGATAGACTTCATATAAAATCATTTTTTTCTTCTTTTAAAAAAGATTTCTTTCAAATAAATGACAAACGGATATATAAACATCTTAAATTAAAGAACAAAATTCACATGAATTACTAAAAGTATATATTTGTTTTTTTTTTTTTTTTTACAACACTGATCAAAAAGAAAGCAGTATGGACAAAAAAATTACTATTTCCAAACTTGGCAAAATAAATGAATGACAATGCTTCAGAAATTTGGACAATTTTGTCTTTTTCATTCTAGATTTTTTTTATCCTTGTCTTTTTTTAAAATTCATGTTCTACTTCATTATATTCATCCTTGTTGTTTTCTTGCTGCTGCTACTACTAACACTACAGCATGTGAAGAAACCATATGGCAGAGAGTTAAATCAAAGAATATACAATTAGATTTGAATGTTTGTTTGGTTTCTGTTGCCTAACCTTTGTTCATGTTAGAGAGGTTCCTCAGGATGAAGGTTTTAATTAAAATCTCATTAGTGGCTAATTCTTTACTTCAGATCTATGTTACTTACTTAAATTTTGCAAAATGTAAAAACAAATGAAAAAACGTAAGTATTCTGATAAAAAACCCACAAAATAAGATGAAAAAAAATTATTAAAAATTAGTATCAAGGCCATTTTCAGCAACTTTACAAGAGGCAATATTCTTTGTGAAAAACATTCTGCTATATACTGAATGATAAAATGGAGAAAAACTCCCGTTTCATCACTTGAAAGGATTTCTTCAAACTGATAAAGGTTTAATCAATGGACTCTTATATGTATATAAATAAATGTGGGAAGAAATACATCAAACGTCGGTTAAAATAACAGTGATGAAAAGCTGACTAGGTTATACACATCTAGTCACATCTAACAACAAATCTTAGTTAAGCATCCTTGCACCTTGATTGTTTCCCCCTCAATGTTTAATTATAACCAATAACCAGTTTATATTTTATTTGCACCCACATACACACAGTTCATCTGTCTATATATATATATATAATTTTTACAGAGTACAATAAAAAAAACTAAGATAATACTTTTCAAAATATCCTTACATGATGATAAATTATACCAAAGTGTAGCATTTTTATAATTAAAATTATCTGAAAAGAGAATGATTAGGGGTGAGTGAATTCATAACCATTATACAAATACAAAATTCTGTACAAAAATATAAAATATATTATTAATGTACTTAATAATGGTTTCCTTTATAGACTTCCCAGATGAATTTGGTTAATATATATATATTTTTCTTAAAATTTGAAGTTTGATAAGTTTATTTGTAAGACAGTGTGCGTGTATATATATGTATATATATATATATATATATATATATATATATATATATACACACACACACGTCTATGATCTCAACAAAGACATTATTTAGTTTAAAGAAGTCCTGAAGGGACTAATCTGGAGGACCTTTTCAAGAAGATAAAAGTAGAGACTGTGGGGAAAATTAAATAAAACCAATAAATTATATAATAAAGAATAAAAAAAATAAATTAATTAATTTTTTCATGATGCAAGTTATAAAGAAATTAGAAAAATATTTCTGATCATGTGTGTGATTTTATGATCCCACTTCTCGAAAGGACAGACTCTTTCTTTTTCTCCTCTTGGGTTAAAGATGTGAACCATGTCTTAATAGCATTCTCACTGGGAAATATTAGTTTCCCTAGTTCACTGGTGACTGAACTCTTTCCACTTTTCAGACATGTTTTCAGCAGCCCTACTCATGAAGTAGAGGTTTGGTCTGACTTGAGCTTGACCATGTTCACCTGTTTGTATCATTACTTACCATAAATCATTTCAGAACCAAAAAGAAAAATGAACACGCTCAAGAGACCTTTTGACTTTATTTCAATTCAGTCAACATAAAAGGATAGCAGAAACAATATTCTTTGTATGTTTTTTCTATCTTCTTTGTTTGTATGTTGAACACACACCTTCACCAACAAAATACACACAAAACCCACTAAGTTATTAACATCTACAAAACTATCCTTTCTTACTTGAAAAAGGTTGGTCTGTACAAGTTATAGCACTAAATTACTCCATTCTGGAGCCATAACTGGAGAGTGAAGGAACCATCAACCCAAAGAATTGTTTATAAGCTATATATTTAAAAAAAAAATCTATTCATCATTAAGTAACTGACAGCTGATATACTGTTAAAATAGAACAATTACTGAATTCTTTCAGGATTTATTACATTTTGTTATTCAATTATATCTTCCATATTCTACATGTTTATATTTGAATGAAATATTGGTGTTGACGAAAATGAAGTCGCTATATCAAAAGCTGAAAAATATGTTTTTATTTAGATTTTTTTCTTGTTATTTACTTATAATTAAAAGCATCGCTTGGAATCTGCAAGGTGTAAAGCTGAACTTGCTCAGAAAACATCCCAGTTCCGTGCCATCCAAAGAAGACTTTTAATCAAATACAAAGACAAATCTCCAACTCCCTTGTCAGGTCTTGATGTTATCCTGGAAGAGACGTATAGGCAGGTCAGTGATGGCCTCAGCTCACTGCTAGGCCCCTTTTTTGTTTTTTGTTTTTCATAAACAGTTTTTATTTGTAGTTTTATTTTAAACATTGCAATGCTGTTCACCAAATATTTTTTATGGGCTTCTATCTTTGGCTTTAATAATAATTTTTTTTTTTTTTTTTTTTTTTTTATCTGCCTTTTATGTGCAATCAACAGATGATACTATTGTATCCACATCTAATTTAGAGATAAATGTTTTCAATGTTCATTTATCTTAAGATACTGGATTAATATACAAGGTGCTATTGAAAACTTCAGAGAATTTTAACAGCATGTGGCAACTTAATAGAGTCCAGGCTTTTCTGAAGTTACTGTATCATGAAGTAGAGATACTGACCATTAACAACAAAACACTTAATCTCCCACATTAAACATTACATTTTATCCAACTCCACACTTTACTGAATCACAGATTCTTGTATGATCACTGAAGTTAAGCAATGCCTGGTCAGCACCAACATGGGTGACTGCTTGAGAATACCTGGTTCTGTAAGCTTGGATGTGTGGGTGGTGTAATGGATAACAGCTTGGAATTGGAAATCAGAGAGCTGAGTTCGACTTCCAGTTGGGTTTGTTATATTTGCCTACATGCAAATACCTTTTGGGAAAGGTATGAATCCACCCCTTTTTCCCACACTTATGGGCTTCTTAATAGGACTTGTATCAATAAATCATTCTTACCATCTAAAAATATTTTCTGGCTTTAAATAACCTGCAAAAGGTTGATAAGCCATAAAAAACAAATCAATCAATCAAAATCAAAACTTCATCAGTTTTCAGCAGTTAGTGTAGGTGTGCAGACCCTAGCCCTTGTCTCAAATGTGGACATTACATTATTATTTGCAATGTCTGAGAGAGAGAGAGACTGTTCTAAATTGGGGTGGATGCTTATATATCTATCTTTTGTGTGACAGGTTTTATCCTTTAGGACTTCATTGGACTAAAGTGATGTTTATGTTAATGAAAATTCATATGAAGGAGAGTGGACAGTGAAATTTTAACCTTTTAAATTTAAATTATTTGAATATATCTTTGGGAATATAGTTTAGTCAATTTCCTTTAGTTTCTTTTTTTTTTTTTTTTTTTTTTTTTTTTTTCTAAGTGTTTCACCCCAAGCAAGGCGGGAAGCCACTAGGACGCAAGGGGTTACAGAAAATTTGGAGCAAGATCAGATAGGAGTAACAGAAGAAAGGATGAGGAGAAGGGTAGTGGATAGATAAAGGCAACAGGAGATACAGAGGCCAGTGAGAGAGAGAGAGAGGACCGGGAACCCCTTCCTAAACAAGAAACATGTCCAAGAGAAGGGGGAGGAGTGTTGTTTTGTCTTATCACTTTTGTTATTAAGTATCCAACATTGTTATAATAGATGATCTGCTAAAAAAAAATGTGAAATGTGTGGTTCAAAAAAAAAAAATTAAAAAAAGTTCTCCTTGGATCAGATCTCTCTCATTCTTCTCTTAAATCTCCTTCTTTTTCACAACCTTTCTCATATGAAACAAACAAGAAAAAAGCTTCCAACTTCCTATTTTCAGAGGAGCTTTATAGCATTTCCTACTTCCCATAATATTCTTTTTCTGTAATATTTTTCTATAAAAGAAATTGCTGCCTGTCACCACTTCTTTCACATAGAGGATTTGTAGGAATATTTTTTTATAAAGACATAGCTCACAAAAGAAGAGAAAGAGAAAATTATGTGTGTGTGCAGAAAACTCAAAACAAGCAAGGAGAAACATTTATGGGATTTGTGTAGTGTGTATATATATATGAGAGTATGTGTACCACATAGTTGAGTGAAATTTAAGAATTCACTTTGAAGGGGAAGGTTCCCATGTTGTCACTACTACATCTTGATGAAAAAAAGAGGAGGAGAAGGTTTATATCCCTTCCTTTTACAGTCCTGAATAGAATTATACCTGGCAATGTTAAGTAGGATAATTACAAGCTGATTAAGACTGCAACTTCAGGCAATTTGAAAGTTTCAATCCACTCCTTGCTTACTGCTTCTTAAAGACTTTTGGGAACCCAAGAAGGAAAGGTAGGATGGTGTTCCTCCTCCTCCTATTGTTGTTCCACCTTTGTTCATTGAGTTTTCATTTCTATGTAGCAGTGACTTTTTAGAACCATAATTTCTTTCTTTTTTTTTTTTTTTTTAAGACTGCTAGTTACATGGATTTAGTTAAAGTTTGTATAATATGCATCGTTAAATTAATTGCATTGACAAGATTATTTTGAAAATATTTGTGGTGTAAAAGAAACATTTTTTTTTTCATTTTTTTCATCATAAGGCTATGCATTTAGCATTTATTGATGTATCGGTGTAAATTCAATAAAAGAATGGCTGGTATGCTTCTTATTACAATATCAAAACTATGTTTGTATTTTCACAGATTCTTATGTTGGCTGATGTGATTGAAGGAAATAGTGCTGAACAAGAGTTAGCTGCAAACAGCTTGAGTTGTGCCACTCGGTTGCTAAACCTGCTCATCCGATTATGGTATCCTGACAATATGACTGATGAAGAGTTTGATATCTTAAACACTGTGCTCTCACCTACTGTGAGCATCAGTGAACACCAGGTATGCTGCAGGATGTGGGTCATTTGATGACAGATGCTTTTCTTTTCTTTTTTTTTTTTTTTTTTTTTTTTTTTTTTTGTGGGGAGGATAAAAACAGATATGCTTATTGAAAGATGTTATACAATCAGACATTTTCCTGACATTTTAAAATTCTGAGTTGTCCTCATTTTTACTGTTTTTTTTCTCTCTCTCTCTCTCTCTCTCTCTTTTTTTTTTTTTGGCAAACTTTTTTAAAAGCAAAGACACTTATGACATTACCATTGATAAATGTTTTTTCAGTTTTTAAAAATGAAGGAGGGTGTGAGAGATTTTTGATTTTTAACCACTTGATTCCAGATCTCTTCCTTGCATCTGACCGATGACATTCTATGCTACAGGCCTACTCATGGTGCAACTAAGAGTCAAAAGTTGAGGCCCATTTCAAAAACCCACATTTTGTTTCAGTTTGGGTTTGTGGTAGTTCAATACTGTAATTGGCTTAAGAAATTCAAAGAATGTTTTGCTTTTTACATGTGTAATAGGTTGGTGCAAAAATAATGTCGTTTCCTCACATGTGAGAAAACGACAATATTTTTGCACCAACCTAATAATAACCTTAGCTTTATTTTATGTTTATTGCAGAAACAAATATTTTTGTATAAAATTCACTAAAAAAAATGTAAGTTAGGAATCATGGTCTTGTCACTTTGATGTTTATTTAACATTTTTAATATTCTCCATATTAAATTTTTATTCACCAAAGTAAATACACTAAGGATAAACTTATTTTATTTTTTGTTTTTTTGCATAATTTGTATTTCTGTTTGAAATGGATAAAAAGTATATAATTGTTTTTTATACTATAAAATTAATGAAAAAGTCATTTATTAAGAATATCTTGTAAAGTTAGTCATATAATTAAATTCAGTAAATTTAACTTGATATTTTCAATGTATGAAATGTTATACCTAACCTTACTGCTAAACCATACATTTTTAAGAATCAATTCTATTTCAAGGTACTTCTCTAATCATAAAATGTATATTTATGCCAAATTAAATCAGTATAATAATTGTTACTTTTGAAGCAATTAGTAGTCTATATCGTGACTGCTACAAATTAGCTAGGGAGGATTACTATTATTATGAGTGTTCGGTTTTGGTTGGAGTAGTAAAAGAAAAAACAGCAAATTACTGTAGCTTTCATTATCTAACACCAAATTGTAGCAATAATGCTGAAAATCAACTATGAGGAAAAACATGTAACAGAAAACACAACAGGATATAAAGTTGAGATGTTTTTCCCTCTTGTGTATTTATATGTTGTTAATGAATTTGCTGACATGTTTTGCTTTGTGCATGTTAAATTGTGATATCTGACACAGTATATAAATGTTTTTAGTAAATATTATGATTATTTGTTTGTATTATATATTCTCCCTTTTTTTGTTTACCTTACTTGTATGTATCAGTCCCGAATTCTTTTGAGAATTAAACTGCGTAACCGGTAATGAGATTCAGAGGCTGTTTTATTTTGTTTGGGGGAGGGGTGTAGTCGTCAGATTTTCACATCTGTTGTATTAAAAATCAAAAATCTCACTGCCTCATCCCGTTGTTAAATGAACATTAATTCTAGTCTCACACAGATTTTGGCGGTAAAAGAAGGGAAAGATTTTCTATTTATAATTATGATGAAATATCATCGCTTAGAGACCCACTATATTTTATTTCTAAAACAATAAAATAAATAAGTTATCATCATGTTTATTTTGTGTCACATTTTTGTGCCAGACTTCATAGTTCCAATATGGTTTTTGTTTCATTAAAAAGTTTTAAGGGGGATAATTAATTCACATATAAAGAACCTGAAATTTCCATAAACCTTTGTATAATATCTGTCTATATTTCTGAGATGAGGTATTATGTACACTATTTACATTATTCAAACTATTGTCCTCATCTTTGTCGCCGTATTTATTATTAGGTTGGTGCAAAAATAATGACGTATTAATGTCGTTTTTGACGTTAAAAAATACGTCAAAAAACGACATTATTACTTCATTATTTTTGCACCAACCTAATACAACGTTTCGGCTGTTGTACGCTCCAGCCTTCTTCAGGTGGTTGGAATGTTGAACTGAACCCTTTATTTTGCTTACTGGGGTAGACTGTTCTAGCTCCACGTGCCATGTTTAATAAATATCAGTTATCAGTTATCTCCTGTTAATTCCCCTCTCCAAGTTCTCCACTGCCTTAACTGGGTATTGAACTTACACTCGTTGTGTCCTGTCACTGGATCTAACCAACGCCTTTATCCACTGTGCCATGTGTTCTTGAGGAAGCTCAAGGACACATGGCACAGTGGATAAAGGTGTTGGTTAGATTCAGGGTTCAGTTCAATATTCCAACCACCTGAAGGAGTGGAGCATCATGGTAAAGTTGGAATAGAAATATTTTATGATTTGGAACTGATAATAATGTTAAAAAAAAAACAAAAAAACTTCAATGCAAAAAACATAAACAGAGGAACTAAGGAATTCGGATGAGCTACCATTCCTTAGTTCCACTAGTTCAAGCATTCTCCAGTTAGGACTTGCCATGCCACATACGCAGTCAACTTCTCCTCATTTCCTTCATATTCCATGGGTGAGTTCCACACAGACAGCTTCTTCCAAAGAACTGTTGTTATCAAAGTCTGTTGTTACCCCAAGTCTTCCCAAGTCAAGGGTCAACCATCATCTATTCTACATATTTTCATAATATTACTTCTTAATCTTATATTTTTACAATAACCTCATTCATTAACACTGTAGTTTGAGTGCCTCTTGGGCATTGTATTGGGTGAATAATCATATAAAAAAATAAATTCTATTTTTAGTTTTTTTTCCATATTTAACTGTTTCCATTTTGAAATGTTTTATTAATTTCTAGCTTTACAGTGTAAGGAAAAGTATGTAAGAATATATGCGGCAAGTGTAATGTTTTTTTTTTTTTTCTATGAAGGGCTGGGAAGAAAGTGTTGATGCTGCCATCACACATTTACTGAGGACCGTGTTGTCAAAGAATGCCAAAGACACAACTATCAACCCTGTACCATTCAGTCTGCCAGTAGACACAACTAAAGTTTGTAAACACATCACCACTTTCTGTGATAAGCTAGGAAAAGGAGCAAGACTAATTCGTCCCACCAATGGTACATATTTTTTTTTAATTTTTAAAGGCAAAAACTTTCTAGAATTCAAATTTAGCAGTGAATGTATTTGTGTGTTTACAGGCACAACATAAAATTCAAGCAGGGAAATTTAATGCATAATATTAACCTTCAGCTATCAAAACTGACGGATACGACAGCCACATTGCAAGTAAATGTAGAGATATTGAATTAAAACATTAGCATGGTAATGATGAGATTAGCCATTGCCTTATAAGGAAACATTTGAAACTTATTGATTGAACAGTTAGCATGACTGAAGATTGAAATTTATAAAATCTTTCCCTTAAATCTTTTTTCAGAAAAATAGGTTTTTAAAGTTCAGTATTATCAGTGTTTACAATACTAATGGAGTTTTATTTCCTAACCTTTTTGTTTGAAGTAGTGTGGAATGTCTTCAACTTGATTATGTCATTATTTCTTTGAGTTACATGCACTATCTGTTTTAGTTGTTGCTGCTATTGAAAGTCTTAAAGTGATGTGGTTTCTGTTATTTGGTACAGTTCCTTGTTTATGATTCTGTAGTACCAGTTTACAAGATTCAACGAGTGAGTCCTCTTCAAAATGTACAAGGTTCATTTCCTTGAAGTTATGTTGAATCACCGATCTGAGAAAATGATTGTATATAACTGATAGTTTAGACATTTTTGAATGAATTGGACACCATGCATGGCATTCATATGAGAGTCTAGATTAGGCCAGACTATTTAAGAATATGAATAGAGGTCTTAGTTTAATTTTTGGAGTGTCTTTGGATAAATTTTCAGTGTTGATATATGACTGCTGATAGGACTGTAACATTAGGAAGAGATTTCAAATGAATTCACTAATTATATTTTCTAAGTGTGTAATAAATTTGAGAAACAGTTGTATAATATCATACTTTTATCAACAAAGATTTATAAATTACTAATTTGGCTATCCATTTAATAAACTGTTTCATCTTCATAACTTCTGTGTGTGGAGTCATTTCAAGATGTAAGTGATCATGGCTCTTCACAACTTCCTGTCTTTTGTTGCACTAAGTAATTTTTTTTATCCTTTACCATTCCTTTTCTGTCATTAATTTACATAAGCTGGTTAAATAAGTTACTATTTCCCTCTGTTTTTCTTGCCTTCAGCATTATGAGTGAAAATTTTATTTGAAAATCTTCATCTTATGAGTGTGAAAATCTCTAGAGATTCTTTCATCATTATTAAATTTCGGCTGTCTCTTTTTGATTGTAAGTATAAGTTTCCTTGTTCCTATTTTCCTTGAGATTTCCTTCTGTCAATGGTATCCTTAGCATTGGATGGACCACATCTCTGTTTCATTATCATATGAGATTAGATATTATATAGAAGTTCAGCACACATTTTTGCTAACGATATTTTCTTGTTTGTATTTATTTTCTGGAAAATATCTTTTACTCTTGCTATGTACCTTCCAATTTTTGTTATCTGTTATTACATTCTTGTACTTACTTGATTTTGACATCCCCGACATGTAGGTCACACCTTGGGCTGTCTCTTTTGCTGAGAGCCATTTATTCTGTCTTCTTAGAATTAATAATTAGTCCTTTCTTGCTTTCCATTATTACCTTGTCTAAGAGTTCTTTGAGTATTTTCTGACAGGGCTCAAGTTAAAACTGTCAAGTTTCTGCTGGTATTGTTTGCCAACCTGGCACTGCTACTCCAGCTGATTTTCAACTGCTCAAATGGCTGAATCCGTTAATTGTCTGATATTGCCATATATCCTCTTTTATATGCAGTTATTACTTAAATTTATATGACCTGGTAATACATCTGGTTTTCTCTGGAGTGCACTTGTTATTGATGTGTGTTTCTGAGGTCAAGCCATGCTGTAAGTTTACATGTATGACATATTGGAATTATCTGTTTGTATTTCTGAGATGATGTATTGTAACTATCTATACTATTTACATTGTTTGGACTGTTGGTCTCATCTTTATTGTCATATTCACAAAGTTTCAGCCATTGTATGCTCTGCTTTTTCAGGTTTAAAACAGTGGAATTTCGAAAGCCAAACCTTGATTTATTCCAAGTGACTTGGTAAGAGTTGTCCTATTCCACAGAACATGCCTCTGGATATCTCATTTTCAGCTAATTGCCCATACTAACTCAACTATGGGCAATTAGCTGAAAATGAGATATCCAGAGGCATGGTATGTGGAATTAGGACAATCTACCCTCATGGAATAAATAAAGGGTTTGGTTTGAAATTCCAATGTATATCACCTGAAAAAGGCCAGAGCATACAATGGCTGAAACTTTGTGAATATGACAATAAAAATGAACAGTCCAAACAATGTAAATATTGGAATTACTTTACTCGTTATCTTCAGATTTTTATTTTGATTTCAATTCTTGATGAATAGATGATGCTTCTTAACTATTGCACAAGTTTCAGATTAAAAATTCCCCTATTGTAAAACCTTGAATAACCTTTTATTGTGAACTTGTAAACATATCATTTGAGGTGCCATTTTTTTTTTTTTTTCTTTTGCTGACTACAGTACATATCTTAATGCAATTTATTGATTCCATATTGTTTTCTTTGGAGGATTGTTATTCATTAAGAAAAGTGTAAAGTCAATTCATAATTTCTATATTATTATTATTATTATTATTATTTTCAATGACCTGATTTTTCTGCTTTCATTGACAGCATACATCCCCATTTCTAATTTCACATTTTGTTCCTCTTTTGCAGAAATCAGCAGTGACATCGATGCTGCATGTTCCACAAAGTTAGCAACTGCATCTGTCCATGTGCCAAATGTTGATAGCGAGAGTTGTGTTATAGCTGAGATGGAGCAGATGTCCCTTTCTAAGAGTTTCACTTTGCCCGAACAGAACGAAATGTCTGCAATCTGACAGTAATTTCAACATAGAAATGGTAAGATTTCAACAGTATCAATTAGATGGACACTGCAAGATGGTTTATATAGTTTATCTAGGAAAAGAAACATAAGATTAAAAATCTCTTTAGAAACTGTACCATTAATCTTTATACATAATGATCCACATAGGGGCGTACATGCACATATATATTTTGATTTTTACATATATATATATATATATATATATAATGAAATGGACTAAGTGTGACAATTATTTTAATATATTTTCTGTTTATACGTTTATAGATACAAATATTTAAGTAAATGCTCTGTTTATAATAAACAGTATTTACTACATTTACTGGCCTGACACTTCCTATGTAGCTAAATGGTTTAGCATGTCAGGCCAAATGATGGTTCTGTATAGGATATCAGTTCGATTCCTGTCAGAGGACACATATTTTCAATGAAATTTCACGGACATTCAGGCCGGTAAATGTAGTTAAGACTGTTTATTATAAACAGAGCATTTACTTAAATATTTGTATCTATACAAATAAAATATAAACAGAAAATATATATATATATATATATATATATATATATATATATATATATATATATATATATTATCTACAATGGTTTCTGCTTGAGCTTGACATATTGTGATAGTGAATTTTTAGTTCTAATTAATAGTTGTTTTTTTTTGCTTAATTTAAATATGTTCTGGTATAATTATTCCTAATAATGCATGTAGCCAATGCTCTATTTAACCTTGTGTGTGTGTGTGTGTCCAAGAAGGTGGTGAAAATTTCTTAACCTGACCAAGATGCCTTTCTCTTTACAGCTCAAATTTAATATTTGGTCATTTCCTATGACTTTGTGAATTGAGTCAGGCCAAGAAACTTTTGGAAAGCCCATGTGAACAGACACACGTACATATGATCTGTACGTATGGGCTGTTAGGTTGCTGAAATAATTTGGCTTCTACTTCTTGTCTCTCTAATGTTAGTTATGTGTGTGTGCGTGTCTGTATGTACATACAGAGTGAAGTGATCAAGAGAACCAGTCAAGGTGCAACTAGATGCACTGAAACAAGGTTTTGCATCTTTGTAGTGAGTAAATTGTTTTTTGTCTATATGAATAAAGTATAATAAATAATTATTGTGCTACTCTCCGTATTGAGCCCTCTTTTGAATTAATGTGATGAAAGTTATAATTTATATATTATTTTTGTTCTTATTACATTCAGATAGATATATATATATATATATATAAGGTTGGTGCAAAAAGAATGTCGGTTTTTGATGTCAAAACCGACATTATTTTTGCACCAACCTCATATAGATATGTATGATATGTGTGTGTATATATATATATATATATATATATATATATATATATATATATATATATATATATATATATTTTATGTGTTTAATATAATGGTGAAATGGAATATGTTTTGGTACAAAAAGATTAGCGACAGAATATCAAAGTCTGTGATGACAAAACTTATTTCAGTACCAAGTTGAAGCAATGTGATCACTTAATAGATAAAGGTATCTGGGTGACTTGCAGGAATGGCTTGAAGAAATAAGACTGTAATGTAAGAAACATAGGATTAAAGAAACTATTTAATTAAATAATTTTTTTTGCTCAGGAATTAATTTTGTCTAAATGCACATATCTATTTTATTTGTATAACTTATTAAAATGGTCAAGGGAAGTAATGTATATATATTTCCTTAGGAAAAAAAAAGTATTATTTATTATTAATATATAAATTATAGCTCTGTTATTTTACATTGAGCACTATTAGTACCAGCACATAATGTTTTATATATATATATATATATGATGACATCACAAGTCATCATGTCTGAGAGTTTGAGCTTACTGGCCTTGTTCAAACTTTTTATCATGCTAGATTTTTTGGTCTCTCCCAGAAGCTGTAAAAACGGTCCTCTCAGCATAGTTTCACTATAAACCACAGCTGAGCTCTGTGGGTGTTGAACAAACAAATGTATCTGAACAGAAATTTGTAGCAGTGATTAGCTAACTACCCCAGCAGACAGGTATGCTCAGAAACAAGATGGCAGCCATTTTATACATATGCACACACACACACACACACACACACATATATATATATATATATATATATATGTAATGAATTTATGATTTTTTTTTTTTTTTTTTTTTTTTTTTTAGGAGTAGATACGTTCACCTATTGCCCAGTTCACACTACTTCTTTCACTGTCTATTTAACAGTAGAGGTTTATCTCTTCTTTCTTGTTACGGATTGGGTCTCTAGTTCCTTCTAAAGTTTAATTAATTCTCTTTCACTCCCAGTAACCCCTTGCATCTTAGTGGCATTGTCACCTTGCTTGGGGTGAAATGATTAAAAGAAAATTCATTTATTATGTCCATTACAAAGTAAACATTACCTACCCATTATTCCTGCCAAGGAAAAAGAAGTAACCACGATGGAATGAAATGCACTGGTGACCCTATAGAAGGGGGAAGAATTTTTTTTTTTTATAAATGATATCCTTTCATTTCATCCAACAAAAGATCCAGGATTTACTGATTGCTTTTTTGTGTGTTAACCTAAAAAATAAAACAAAACTGAGAACTGTCAAACCCATGACGTGTGACAGTTCCACATCTGATTACAATGATAACATCTCTGTTGATACTTATTCAGTCTGGATAAGACACTGTATCTCTCCATTGTGTACATCCACACCCTGATACGTTTCAACCTTCAAGGTTTTAAGGCTGTTCTAAGGTGGCATGAAATTGTGCAAGGTCAAAGGTCTTTTTTTTTTGTTTTGTTTTTTTTTTGTTTTTTTCTGATGGGTTAGCTATTGGCCTTGTAGTGAGAAGATTGCATCTCTTATGGAAGGTCTTGTTTTCTGTTTGGGTGGGTATAGAGCTGGGTGATCTATTTTTTATCCTCTAAGCTTTACCTCTGAGGGTGTACTGATATCATGACTGACGCCAGTCCCCACTGGCACTGCGTTTAATTCTTTGCATTCACTCTTTTACAAAGTAAAAGAAAACGAAATGATAAAGTAGAAACTGAATATGGTCAACTCCCTTTTCCATCTTAAAGTTTTTATCAGATTATTCTGTCAGTTTAAAATTTCTAAATTATGTGCGGAGATAAATACTTATGCTACATAGATATTGCAGATTTTATAAGTATTAGCAGTACCTGTGAAAATTTAATGATTTTTCTATTTGAATTTTCTGATTTCCTAAGTTAATGATTGAACAGACTTAATAATTAATGTCAGATAAAAAATCCATTTTCTTTGTGTATATATATATATATATATATATATATATATATTCAATTTGTTTTGCTTAAATGTTATTTTAAACTAGCTGGGATACCTGGCATTGCTCAAAAGATCTCTGAATAATAGTTTATTTTTGACAATTTAGTGATATTTTTCAGCCATTTTATGGAAAATAATTTTTTATTCATTCTTTAAAAAATAAACTTCATTGTTTAACCAAAAAACAATGAAGTTTATTTTTTAAAGAATGAAAAAAAATTATTTTCCATAAGATGACTGAAAAATATTAATAAGTCAATAACACACACACACACATATATTTGTCCTTTATGGTGATACTGAGTCTGTACATACAGACAATCCTCTAATCAATGGACTAATGAGGGTGGGGGATTAAAGCTGATTGTCCATAGATGGGAAGGGATTATTTTTCAGTTATAAAAACACTATAGTAACTGCCAGTTGTTATGATCATAATTTAAATACTATAAGCATGGATATATGGTATAAATAAATGTATACTTAATATAGATATATTAAGCAAAATAACAAAAATAATCAATTTCTCGTAGCTACTTTCTCACACATGTGCTAATGTATTGAACTTTATATACTGTACACCTGTCGTTGTTTACAGTTGTAAAGCCCTGTCACTGCCGCCAAGCTCTCACCTTGAGAACTAATATGACTTGTTCCACTAAGCCCGTAAATTTTGAACTACATCACTGAGGATTTGGAAGTTTTTTTTCCTGCAGATCTTGTCCATTGCATCTGAAGTCCATTGATGGGAGGTCTGTAGATGAAAGTTTTGTCTGTACATTCATCGTCACCAATTGCCCACAAGTATACGTGAAGCAACTGGTCAGAATGAAGGGGGAAAGAAAGAAGAAAACAATGTTCCTAACTGTGAGATTAGTCTTCTTTGCTCTTAAACCAAAAATAAGTCAATAATGCACACATATATATATATATATATAGCTGGCCACTCGTATTCAAGGATACCTGTCTACTAGGGCAGCTAGCCAATCCCTATTGAAGACACTTGCTCAGGTGCATTTGTGTTTATTCAACACCCACAGAGCTCACATGTGGTTTATACTGCAACTATGCTGAGCAAACCTTAGTTATAGTTTCTGGGAAAGAGCATGTTATCTAGCGTAATCAACAATTTGAACAAAGTCAGCACACTCAAGCCCTCAGCCACGATGACTTGTGCTAGCACAACTATCAACAGCACCCAAGGGTTCTGTCTACCCAATTTCACTCACAAGGCTTGGGTCAACCCATGGTATGGTTTACAGGCACCTTCCAATGGTGCCACACACTGTGATTGATTCCTCCACTCTGATAACATCAAGAAGTCTCCTTCCTGACAAATCAACCATGGTGAGATTTGAACCTGGGTCTCATGGTCAAAATGTGAACATTCTAACCACTTGGCCATGTACCCACACATGCACACACATGTTAATTATTGTAGTTTTTTAGTTTTAGAATACAGTTCAAATCCTGCCAGAGGACTCATGTTTTCTGACAAGAGTTCTCAAATATTCAAGCCGGTAAATGTAATTAAATAAAAATATTGTTTAATTAAATAAACAGAGCACTTGAATGGACTTAAATGCCTGGGAAGTGTTTTAACAGTGGATGAAAAATGCAACACTAAAATTTGGAAGTGCATCAAGATAGCAAAAAATAGTCTACCAAAAGCTAAACAGTGTATTAAGAAACAGAAAAATTTTGCTAGAAACAAAGAAAAGAGTACTGAACTGTTACAAATTATCTCTCCTCCCATGTGTCAGTGAATGTGGGACAATTTCCTCACAGATGAAGAAGAGACTTGAAGTAACAGAAAAGTGTTTCTACAGAAAGATGCTGAGTATACCATGGACTGAACATGTGAGCAACAACGAAGTTTTAGAGAAAATGGAAAAAAGGACAATTATACTTTGAATCAGAAAGAGATTCTTGGGCACATAATGAGGAAAGAGGACTTGAAAAATTTGATACTCACAGTACAGATTGAAGGCAAGAGGGGCAGATAAAAGCTTATAACCTACCTAGCAAGCTTGAATAAATGGAGGGCAGAACAAGGTTTAGGAGAGATAAAAAAAAGAAAAGAATTTATTAAGAGCTACAAAGGGCAAGAAATTGTGGAGAGCCATGATTATCTACATCCTGTAGGAATTTGGCACATAGAAGACAATGAAGTAAGATACTTGTCACTGTTTGTTACATATTCTATGCTAAAATGCAATTTGAATCAAGAAAGATATTGCCATAACGATCCCAGCCAAACTGAAACTTATTGGCTTTTTGCCTTGTTACACCTCTTGCCTTAAGATGTAACATGTTCCTGATGTATGCCTGCTGCAAGAGTAATGATGCACGTATATAAATAGAAATAAAAATACAAATAATATGAAGAACTGTGTCTATATTACTCTTATATTCCACCATTGTCAATTGGACCCCGAACTACCACTAGTGATGATGAACGGATGTCCCTTCAGAGAGTCTTGAGAGTACCTTTAGAAACTATTGGGCCTTAAACTCTAATCTGACCTTAAGTGAGACTCATATATCACTAAAGATGCAGGTAAAATGGTCAGTTCCCTATATCATTCCAGTAAGTATCTGACTCCATGTGCTATCCTCTACCTTTACAAGAACCAGATCAGGCCAAGAATGGAGTATTGTTGTCAGATTTGGGCAGGAGCTGCACAGATTAGACTCTCCAGCCTCAATAGAGTCCAAAAGCATCTCCGAGTTTTTGTAGGTGACAAATTATTCCCCTCCCCCAACAATCTCTCTCTCTCTCTCTTGCATGAAGAATGTGGCAAGCCTCTCACTGATCTACTTTCATGGAAAGTGACAGGTCGGTCTGACCTTCTCAGCAAGAACCTGCCATGCCATTTACATTGTAGCACACCACCCAAGTTGATTCCGTGTTTCATCAGGGAAAAGTAAGTTCCACTTGAACAGCTTCTTCCCACAAACCATTGCTATGTGGAACCAACTCACAAGAGGATGTTTCCTCAATCACTACGATCGTAACCTGTTCACATCTAGGGTTAACCGTTACCTTCCTCTCCTATCCTTATAAATCTACCTCCTAACATAACCCTCTACCTAAAGTGTCCCTTGGGTCTTGTACAGGTGAATCGTACTGTAAAGAAAAAAGAAAAATGTAATTCTATAGAGATGTTTGTCACTGATTTTCATGTGACAACTCCTTATTAAAGTACATTGGAACTTTTTCCTTGTTAATCTTTATTTTCAGCTGCCCTTTGTGTGGATAGTGTTATGGTTAGTGATTTAGAAAGAGAAATCAGCAAGCTAGGTTCAAATTCCATCCAAGTTCATTATGTTCACTTTAGCATAAATACCCTTAGAAAAGGTATGACTCCATTTATTTTACCCACAACTAAGGGTTAAAAAAAAGGGCTGACTGGGCTCTCTTGCCTTGAGGTGGCAACCAGTCTAGAAGAAGGAAAACTCTGAATTCAAAACCAACCTCAAGATGCATGTATTTTATCTGGTTATCTTGCCCTGGACACACCACTGCTGCCATGGCTACAGTACTAATGTGTTATAGGACTTGTGATCTTTTAGAGTTATGAGGGTTTATGAGTTGTTACCTAAAAGTTTATTTAATTTGAATAGCTCAAACTGAATGTAGTACAGACTCTTACTGCAACCATCTGCAAGCAGTAACTTATTAGCTAGTTTCTGTTATCTACTTTGGAGATAGTTGAATCTAAATGTAAGTAAAAATGTTTTTTTTTTTATATATACTCTTCAATTCAAACTAATATCCTCATCTTAGTTACTATATTCCTTCTATTACATCCTCTAGCTTTTTAGGGGTTTGTAATTCAAGGTAACTTTCTTGGAATTTTGATCTGAACACTGTATTCCACGTACAGTGGCAGATTGATCGCATTACACTCTTCATGTATAGAGAATCTCTCCTATCAGTTCATACAGTTCAGTCCATATTCTTTTGTCTTGCTTGTCTGTAAAAAGTAGAACAACAACAATCTTTTCCCTGTGGATGAAATAAAGTGTTCATTTAAAAATTTCAAGAAGGTTACTGAGTCAATCAGATCTCTGAAGAAAGTCAGGGCACAATAGCCGAAATGTTGAGAGTTTAACAACTAAGATTAGTATGCCAGTCAGAATGGAAAGGCATATTTTGATGATGATTCATCTTGGAAATTCAGGAATAATTTTTTTTAAAGTCATATTACAGAAATTTTTGAGTAACTCCTTAAGTGTGTGTGTGTATGTGAGGTAGATATAGAAAACCATCTCAAGACTTATTTTCAGCTCCTCTGTTAGAAAAGATCTAATTGAATTTTTGTTTTTTTATACATAAGTGACAAAAAAAAAAAAAAATAAGTAGCCTCTTATGTCAGTTTCTCTAAAGTCTCTATTTTTTTGTTTATTGCTCCGTTTTTGTCTTACTCCTATTTTCTTGTTTGCATTGTCCTCCCCTGTGGCTCAACATAAAAACAATTTTGCATTGGCAGGTAGAGAGATCGATCAAGAAACTTATGTATATAGATGGGTAGGTTGAGATATACACACACACACACACACACACGCATGTCTCATATATTTGTGCACAAATAGGTGTGTCTTTATTGAAAATGCTGTTTTTGTGCACACCTGTATAAACGGGAGGTATATATTTGCAGGTGTCAAAGATCCAAGGGTCATTTCTTGAAAGAATGTCCGCCCAAACAAGCCTGGTTGCCACCCACACATCTGTTAGTATCAATGCTTGCCCTGTGACCTAAGTCAGTCAAGGTTATCTGCCCCTTAATCCTTCCCTACTCCAATCTAATAACAATTCTAATGTCCACAAAAATGAAGAATGAATAAACTTAACCTAGGTTATTTTTTTCTTTTTTTGCTTGTATGGCATCATTTCAACTCTGACCCCCATACATGCCACACCTTGTATATTTATAGCTACAGATAGAAGACAGCTTACATTAAAGGTTGTGGCTCATTTGAAAGTGACATTGGTTCTTTAATCTGAGATGTTAGAATAAATATCTTGCTAAGGCATCATTATTAATAGCTTAATATCTTCAACAAATGCCCTTGTTCTTTTAAGTTAGGCATACTCATTTTCCGCACCAAAAATATACGAATATGAAGTTCTCAAAGCTATACTGTCACGGGACACTTACAATTTGTACTCAATCTGGCCATTTCTTAAAAAGCAGTAAAGAACCCTCCGCCCTCATACATATACATATATATATATATATATATATATATATATATATATATATAGTGGGTAATTAACAAAATGGAAAAACTTTCCCCTTTTTTCATTCAATTACCCACCATTTGTGTGATATATTGTGTTTATAGTGATTTAGTAAGTGTGCTTTAGATGTGGCACAAGGCCAAAAGTATGGAGCATCCAGTGAGGAGATTATATATATATATATATATATATATATATATATGTGTGTGTGTGTGTGTGCGTGCATATACTATGTGCATATGTGCACACACATTCATATATATATATATATATATATATATATATATATATACACACTTTGTGGAACCAACTCTCAAGAGGATGCTTTCCCAACCACTGAACCTGTTCAAGGCTCGAGTTATTTTCCCCTCATATTCCCTTAACCTTTTACTCTTACTGCTCAGGCAACAAACTCCTTCACTAACCCTCTACATATATAGTGGCTATTGAGCCTTTTATAGTTTTTTTTATATATTAGTTATATAATTCTTTCCTTAGAAGTCATGGTAATTCACAGATAAAAAATAGAACATGGCAGGTGGTACTTTTTGGGGTGGTATAAGGAATGGAGTCTGTATAGAGTGCATGATCGCCTAAGCCCTGAATGAAAAAATACTTGATGTCGCAGTTGTGACACTATTTAGCAGTTGCGTGAAAATTAAAAGCGAGAAATAATTAAGGCAAGAAGAAGCTATCACGAAAGACATACTGAGCGATGTTATTTTTTTTTAACAAAAGAAAAGTGGTAAAGATTTTATTTTCATTTGCAAAGAAAAGTATTTTTTTTCGCAGAAGATAGGAAATTCATAAGATCTCAGATCTGTCAGAATTAATTTATGCTATGATGTGGCGAATAAAAGATAGCAATCTGCCCATGGCAATAATGAAAATTTCAAATTGGTCAAGTGGCCTACAAAACAGAAGCTGGAAGATAATCGTAATCAGGTTACGCACTGATCGAGAAAGGTATCAGCTGAGGCCACCCCAGAGAAAAAGGGAAAGAATAAACCATTAACTATCTTTCGGAGATATCATTTGGTTTTGGAAAGACACCTGTTTTATGTTCAGATCCTGGACATGATAAAAATTTGTTACCGGGACAGATAATTGGCAACAGGGTGCGAAGACGTCCAGTTGACCACCCATTTGACGCTTGGCGAAAATCTTGTTGATAAATTCCAGATGACATTCAGTTAAGATAGAGATTAAGGACCACACTACGAGTCGTAGGGGTTTGGTGAAAAAGAAAAAAAAAAAAAGGAAGATAATTTTTTTTCCTTTGAGCGATAATTATAAACACCTGCGCTGCCGAGCGTCATTGGCTGAGTGGTGGCATGAGCGGTAAGCAAAGGTAAACATATGAGAAGGAGGGGAGGCCTGTTGACGCCTCTGAGGGGATTGGTGTGAGATACCACTATGAGAAAGAAGGGAAACCTGTTGACACCCCCTGAGGGGATTGGTGCGAGATACCAGTATGAGAAAGGAAGAATTTGGGAGGACAATTTCTTTAAGAACCCCTCTAAAGCAAAAAGTAATGGACTTCCAAAAATGGAAAGTGATAAATTTTCCTGTCCAAAAACAAAGAAAATCCTTATTGTGGATTTGGGATTATTGAGGAACCCAAACCACGACAAGCCCACACCCGGTTTTGGTCGGCGTCCATATAAACAGAGTTGCAGCGAGTAGATGGCAGTTGCAGTTGGAGAGAGAGACAGTTGAGCTGTGAGCTTTGGAACCAGCCTCGCAGGAAGCTGACTGAAGATCCACGCATTCCAACTTCAACTTCTAACCAAGAACAATTTATTTTTGAAGAACAACTTAGACTCACACCACCAAAACAAGTTTTACAAATATCACCTGAAGATACAAAAAAAACAGTTATCGAAAAACAACTTAAGATATTAAGACTTGCCTAACAAACACAAAGTGTCACAAATCCATAGAAGCGGTTTGGGAGAAAGACACAGTCATGTATTCAGCAACCAGATATAAAAATATTTGTTATTCTTTTTTTAACACATTTGAACTTTTCGAGTTGTTACTTTATTTTCTTTTACATATACTTGTGTGATGTCACCTTTGCTCAAATTCGGGTTGCATTATGGCCCGGCGACTGATTGATTTCGTCTACCTAAGATCATATCACAACGTGGGTAGGTTAGACTAGAAATCAAAGCAGTTACTTCGGTAACCAGACATTGGAGGCGAGCTGGGAACAACAAAGCTGATAGCGAATCTCACCAGATTCCCATCCGAATCAGCCAAGGGTTAGAACGTCACATTTGGTGCCGTGACTACAGGATCACGTCACATTTGGCGCCGTGACCGATACCAAGTCACATTGGTCGTCACAGGATAGAATGAGGGCAGAGAGGCCGGGGTGACGTCACACAGTAGTACATCCCCCATACATCTTCATCTAGCTAATGTGGGCAATCAGGTGATTGATATATATATATATATATATATATATATATATATAAACATAATATACAAAGCTAAGGTAAATGCAAACAACACTGCAATGCACTACATTGGTGCGACAGAAGGAACATTCAAGCAAAGATACACCTACGACCTCTCATTCTTTAATAGAAAATACTCTAAAAGCACCACACTATCCACATATTGATTGCAGCTAAAAGGCAAAAACATCATACAAAAAATAAGCTGGAAAACCATGAAAACCACACCTGCCTACAATAACATATCAAAGAGATGTCTAATTTGTCTGCACGAAAAAGTGGCAATAATCACCCACTCTCAACAAAAAGAATTATTAAACCAAAGATGGGAAATAATTTCAAAATGCAGAGACAAAAATAAATAAGTACATTTATTTGTTTGCGTTAATTTATTTTACTTGCTTTTCATTTTCATTTTGTATTATTTATTCTTTTCTTTTTTTTTGTTTTATTAACGTAGTAAAAAATTTGGTGGAGGGATTTGCTTAGGTCGCTTATTTAATAGTT
Source organism: Acanthosepion lycidas (assembly GCA_963932145.1). Lineage (NCBI taxonomy): Eukaryota > Metazoa > Mollusca > Cephalopoda > Sepiida > Sepiidae > Acanthosepion > Acanthosepion lycidas. The sequence continues at coordinate 46,606,158 of OZ010598.1, read as the reverse complement.
TGTTTTGGTCTGGGAAGATAATTAAAGCTATTTATTCGTCCAATGTTTAGAATGCTTGCCATAGTCTATTCTGTTATTTTGGCGGGTGAACAGTTTTTAATTTATTTATTTGGATTGATTATTTTTACTTGTTTTTGCTTATTTTTATTAGTTCTAACGGTTATTTTAGTGGGGGTGATTTGTTAATTTGTTCATTTATTTATTTATTTGGATTAATTTTTATTAGTTTTTTTATTTATCTACTTATTTTTTATTTTGTATATTTTTATTTATTCTATTTGGTTTTCAATTTTTGAGTAACGTTGTGATGTTTTTTTTTATTGATATATAGCAGTTATAGCTATTTTATGTCCAATTTTTGGATTGGTTGTAGTCTATTCTGATGGTTATTTTGGTGGGATTGGTTTGTTAATTTGTTTATTATTTGTTTGTTTTTATATATTTTGTTTATTTGTATTTATTCATTTTAATTTTTAAGTAACGTAATAAAAATTTGTTTTCATGTCTGCATTTTGAGATAAGCTCAGATCATTTATTTAATAATTTATTTTAGACTGGGAAGGTAATAATAGCTATTTTTTCCTTCAAGCAAAGTTTGCAGGTTTTTGATTCATTGTTGTAGGCTGATGATCTTTTCCTTATTTTCCATGATATTTTTGGTGTGATTTGTGTTTTGTTTTTAATTTCCCAGATGTACTTGGAAAGCATTGTACTGTTCGCGTATTTACTATTTGTGAAAGATGTTTTGTGTGCATAGTTTCTTTGTTTACATGGTCCTTCAGTTACTCCTATGTATACTTTTTCTTCATTATCTGATGATTTTACCATGGCTTGGTATATTACGTCGTTTTGTAAGCAATTACCATTTAAGGGACATTCATTCTTTATTTAATTTGTTCGGGTGCTTTGTTGATAGTTTTCCTGTTGTGCTTTTTTATTATTTGTGCCATGTTCTTGGTGCTGATTTTTACAGTTTTTATTGACTATTTTGTGTAGAGTGCTTGATTCCAGGAAGTGTTTAGGAGTTTGAAGAATATTTTACCTACATTTGTTTTTACATTTTTGAACCACATGATATTCCTCTTCCTGTTGGACTTTCTTGTGCTCTGTGGTATGTGAGTGTTGCCGAGAATCCACTATCTTTTACGGCTGTTTTGTAGTCTTTCTTAGCTTCATTAAATATGATTTTTATTTTTATTGCAATCTACAAAATCTACTTCGTTTAGCTTAGTTTTTATATCTATGTCAAATCTGTTATTTTTAAAAATTCTTATTATTGCTTTTCTAGTTTTGTCTGTGTTTTGTTGTAGTTTCTTAAGATTATGAGACCATCGTCCCTGTAGAGTCCTGTATCATTTTTATCTATTATTTCACTTAGTTCATGTAGTAAATATATAACTATGATTTTGCAGGAAATAAATAAATAAATAAATATATATATATATATGAGAGAGAGAAAGAGAGACTGTCAACTGATTTCTAATCTGACCTATCTCTAACAGCACATTGGGAGGAAAAACTGGCTTGTAACTTTAAATACCTCCAAAAAACAAATTACAAGGTAACAAAAAAAAAAAAAAGTCCTTACTGTTTTTTATTTATTAGGATAAAAAGTTATATAGCAAATTTGACATACTTTTAGTCATCAAAGTAATCTTCATTGGCATCCAGAAGCTTTTTACCAATGTGCCTGGTGGCAAAAATCAGGTGTATTGGATGCAATGAAATCTGTAAGTGCCTGCTGCAAGTCTGCCTTATTTGTGAAGGATTTCCCACAAAGCTAGTTGTCCAGGGAATCGAAGAGGTGTTAATCTGTTGGTGCAAAAATCCAGGGAGTAAGGTGGATGTTAAAGTGTCGCTCAGCCAAGTTGCTAGATTGTATCTTTGGTCACTCTTGACTCATGAGGTACAGTACACCTTTGCAATTAACCAATGCTGGCTCTTTCTTCTTCAGTGACTGTTGCAGACGTTCCAACTGTTAGGAGTACAGGTTTGCAGTGATGCTTTAACAGCTCATAGTGCACCACTTGTCAACTCGTCCACCAGATACAGAGCATTATCTTGTGTGGGTATAGAGGTGGTCTTTATAGTGTGAAGCACAGGCTTCCATGATGACATCTGGCATGTTTGGAAGTGTCATGCAGGACCCACTTTTCATCAATGGTGAGCAATTGATCAAATATTGGTATGTTGCAGTGCTGCAAAGAAACTGGCTGTCATTCGTTGTTTGTTGGCATCTGACAGTTTGTTCTGTACCCACTTGCTCAACTTGTATGCCTTTCCTATGTGATGCAGTTGAAGTCTGTTTCATGAGAAACCACAGTTTTGGCAGTTTTTCCTCCTCAATGGCCATCTTCAGGGCCTCATTATCAAGGACTTGTCTTGATCAATTACAACTGAATAGTGAGTTCAATCCTCTCTGTTTGCCCCATACTTTTGGCTTTTTTCTGCAACTAAACTTTGCTTAGAAAATCAACATCGAAAACATGTGGCTGGCCACTGCAAAGTTCAACACAAAGGGACAGATCTCCCGACCTGAACTTCTGGAACTAATGCCTCTCGCTGTGTTCATTCACTGTATTATCTCCAAAGGCTTGACATATTTGGTGACTTAATGTGGCTGCAGACAAGCCCACCTGCTTCAACACCGTCATGTTTCCTTACTGCTACTCAAGCTATATGTGTGCACATGACACCTGCAATAGTCAAGAGCAATGCTTCCAAGAACACTTCACCCACACTGTCTTTGCAGCATGTGACACACACATTTGCATAGCAGTGATCACTTCTTCCCACATGATGTAAAAACTGGTAAGAACTTTTTTGGTTACCTTTTAACTTTTCATCATTACCAAGCCGAGCCTTAGTTCTCACCTGTCATGATGAATAGCTTCACTCAAAGAGTTTTTTTTGCTTTGAATGTCTATTGGGACTCAAATTTAGCTCATACTTCAACTAGAAACTCATACAATCTCTCTGTAAAGATGCTGGAAAAATAGTTGTCTTCTTATGCCACTCCAGAAAGTATCACCTGTGATGTTCTATTTTGAGAAGTGTCAGAATAAAAATGGAGTATTGCTGACATATCTGGGCTGGAGCTGTTCTGTCCTCACTTTCCAGCCTTGACAGTTTCCAAAATCATTTACCATATGTACTCACAGATAGGTCGCTCTTTTTTTTTTACCAAAAATTTCACAAAATATTAGGAGTGCGATCTATCCACTAGACATAAATGTAAAACAACTCTACCTTGTCATCATGATTTCTGAGAAATCGGAAATGATACCCATAAACACTAAAGCTGTGGTTTTTTTCCATAGAGAAACAATTTATCTATCGTATATATATATATATATATATATATATATATATATACACTGACTCACTGCTTTAAACTTACCTCATGCTGCTAGATTCACATATCCATCACAATAAATAAATGAAATTATAAAATATTCATTGATCCATCAGTCACCGTTCGGTTGGGGCCCTCGCACTCGACTGATATAGAAACCCTGAACATGAATACATAAGTTGAGGAGCCATGTTTAGATGTTTATTGACAAAGAAAAAATAGTCCTACGATTCATTCTGCAATATATATATATATATATTTATTTTGTCAAAAATACATTTGAAAATATGACTTAAAGAAATGAAATATATTCTTTATGAGATAATTTTCTTTAATGGTTGTTTCATATAACATTAAAAGGTGTTCTTAAGTGTTATTTATAAATAACAAAGTGCATGAATCTAGTACCCAAAACTTTTGTACTATTTTGCATTGTGCAGTGATAAAGTTGGTAGTCAAATTTATAGTTTATAATTTTAATTATTGCAAACACTAATCATGAGTAAAAGAAAGTTATGAAGCAGGTTTTAACTTAAATACTAAATTATGTGGAAGAATATGGATATTGATTTGCAAAAGTGTCTTAATAATTGTAAGTTTTGAAATAAAGGTAGATATCTGATAATTCTTACATTTAAAAAGGGCTGTGTAACTCTCCAAATTATAGTGCAACCTATCTGCAAGTCAACAGTAAATCATCAATTATTAAGCCATAAAGTAGGGGTGTGACCTATTCAATGGGAGTGACCTTCCTCCAAGTATATACAGTATGCATCCATAAACCCTTTTCCTACAGATGCAATATTGCAAGTCTTTTGCTGCTCTATTGCTATTTCTATGGAAAATGTTTTGAAGAATTACACTCCCAAGTTCCACCAGTTCAAACTTTTATGGCTGATGATATATTAATCTCTTCTTATTTCATTGATAAGAAGGAAGTTCCATTCAGATAGCTTCTTACAAACACACGCAGGATTAATATAAGTAAAAGTTTGTCACTGAGCTGATTGATGTTACCTTCAGCATCCTGACTCCAGAATTTCGTAGGCACACCTTCAGGGCGTATCAGCAATTTGCTACTTATGTTTTTTTTTATTTTTTCCTTTTTATACACTTATCATTGGTGTAAATTTTTTCCGTATTTTTTGTGCATGCCTGTAGCCATGCATTTGTTGTGCATGATTCATGATCATTTGTCCGTTTTGTCATTTTCTTCTTTTTTTTTTTTTTTTTTTTATCACTTTACACTCACTCTTTAGCTTTTTCTCTCCCCCCCCCCCATTTTCTTCTTTTCCTTTGTCAGTTGCGGTTTGTGGAGAGTTGTTCCAATCTCTAGACATGTCACTGATTTTAATTTTTGGGTGTTCTAGATTTCTTTTTTTTTTTTTTTTTTTTTTTTTTTTGCTAGGGAAATTCTGTTTCGTCTTTTACATAAATAATTGATATTAATGCTTAAATGGTAAATACTTTTTACACACACACATGATATTAATGCTTAAATGATAAATACTTTTTTTACACACACGTGATATTAATGCTTAAATGGTAAATACTTTTTTTACACACACGTGATATTAATGCTTAAATGGTAAATACTTCTATGCATATACATACACATACCTCTCTCTTTCTCTCACTATATATATATATATATATATATATATATAAAAAAATATGACAAAATGGAAAATTTCTTGTGACCTGTTTCATCCATTAGGATTTCATTGGACTGGGCTTTGTTGATATGCACATGAAATGAGACACAGGTAGTTTCAAAAATTTTTTGTTTCTATCTAGTCAAATTCATCTGTATTCTTTTTCTCTCCATCACCTTTGTCCCTGACTATCCCACACTGTGACAATATAAAATCTACCAAGAATGGTGATATATTGTAAGAGCCTGGACACAAATTTATTGTGGCTGAACTAGCGATCAAAGCACATTCCAGACATTTTCATCTCAGCGAATTATTTTCGCTTTTAATCAAAGTAACATTCCCTATGTCAGAAATTGTGGTCCATTTTGTTATGGTGAACAACCGATGCATTTCGTGGGTTGTTATTTAAAATGTTCCTATTTCATTTTCAGTGTGAAACAAAAGGCTCACAAACTAATCCAAAATAGAAGAGCTGCTCTTCCTGACAAACCCAACAAATTAAAAAGCAGGAAAAAATAATGATTAAACATGCATACAAGGGCATGCTGAAAAGTTCTCAGCCAAACCAAAATGCCCTTCAAAAATTCTGATTTTTTTGTTAGATTTTGAGAAGTTTTTTGGGCCAAGAACTTTTCAGCACTGCCTCCCTATATTCTTTGAAGGTTGGCATTATTGAAAGTTTGCATGTTGCTATTTGAAGCTTGAAGTGCAGCTTTAAATTCTACCATTTACTGCCAGATTTAATTTGTGATATTTCTCTTGAAAAGCAAATTCCATTTACTTCTAACTCACTTTGTGCCAAGACATTCTTGAATTTAAAGAAGCAAGACTTGGAAGAAATTTGTCCAAAGAGAGGGTAGATGAATAATATCAATTTCTGTTGCATTAAGAGAAATACTCATTGATCAGTGAGATGAGCTAATCTGTTCTTTTTATTCATTACTACTGAAGCAAAGAAATAACACCAGTTACAACTATATCCTTTGTCAGTTATGAACAGCATTCAAATGGTTTTAGATTTTTTTTTTTAATGTAAAAGATGCTTATAAAAACTTCTGTAATTCTGATAATTACTGAATGCTGTCTTCAGTAAAATAATTTGTCTCAACAATATCTAAAGATACCTCCATAGATTCATGATACCTAACTGAATTTTTAAAAATGTAAAAATCTTTTTTGAAGCTTTCATTTTAGTTTGAATTTCAATAGATTAAATTTAATATTTCCAATAAGCAAAATATTTTACTGTATTTCAAAAACTAATTTAAATTGACTGGGTGAATTGTTTTGTTTTTTTCTTTGCTAAGAAATTTGATTTAAGAGCCATTTTTAGCCTTCATTTATTGCAATGTAATTCTATTTATTGAAAAAAAATATTTCAAAAATAAAATATGATTTTCTGAAACTTTATTAAAGTTATTTAAAGTTTACTTAATTTGATTTGAGACAAATATTACTTTTAGTTTAAAATATCACAGAAATACATTTTTAGCACTGTGGTGACTGTTCATGGTATTAACAGCATGACTGATAGATGGAACGTTATCTAATTTTTTCTGTGGTGGTCATATCTGTAACATTTAGTTGAGGAATATAACATGAATGCCTTTTTTATATAATTATTAACTACCCAGTAATTTTAAAAATTGAGGAAAATATTTTCTGTCATCTAATATTATGTTGAATTTTAGGACCTTCAATCGGTTGTGAACTGGGGCAGGAATTGGCTGGTCAACTTTAACGCTTCAAAAACAAAGCTGCTCTCTATTAATCACCACAGAGATCCTTCCTTACCCTCCATTAGAATGCCTGATGCTCAACTTCTCGAGAGCAACTCTCTGCGGCTGCTCGGCCTCGCGTTGACTGCTGACCTGAGATGGAACAAATACATTGAGTCAATTGCCTCGTCCACTGCAAGGAAAGTTGGTTCCCTGTGCTGCGCCAGTAAATTTTTCTCCCCGGAATTGATCCTCCAGATCTACAAATCAATAATTCGCCCTTGCATGGAGTATTGTTGCCATATATGGTCTGGAGCCCCTTTTGTTTGCCTCGGGGTTCTTGATAAGGTCCAGAGGCGGATATGCAATATAATTGGCCCTACTCTGGCATCTCGTCTACAGTCACTTTCTCACAGATGTGCCATCGCCTCTCTCTGTCTGTTCTACAAATACTTTCATGGTAATTGCTCCAAGGAGCTGCATTTGCTAGTTCCCAGACTTCATGAGTTCAAGCGCCCTATGAGGCTGGCATCCCGCTCTCACCCCATCGCTGTCAAAACTCCTAAATGTAGCCGTCTCTTCTACTCTAATAGCTTCATGTCTCATACCTCACGCCTATGGAACTCCCTTCCCTATTCTTGTTTCCCTGTGAGCTATAATCTCCAGCTATTCAAGTGTAATGTCAATCGACATCTCCAGTTGCCTTGATCTATCCACTACCCTTCTCCTCATACTCTCTTCTATCACTCCTATCTGATCTCGCTCTATATTTTCTGTAACCCCTTGCATCCTAGTGGCTTCTCGCCTTGCTTGGGATGAAATGCTTTAAAAAATAAAAAGGTACTTTGGCTTTAAATTTACGATAGTTATTGCTCTTATTTTCTGATAATATCATTTATTGACATCTGTATTTACAAAAATCAGCACATTTATACACACAAAAAAAAAGACGGTTCAAAATTCTTTTAAAAATATTGAGTGTCAATGAATTGTACTAAGCTTTTCCATATATGGTTAGTAAATATAGTTTTTATTTAATAACAATAATATCTCTGCAAAGTAAGAAAGAATTTTAAAAGGTTTAAAACTTTATAAATTTTTATAATTAAAATTTTAAAATATAAACAATTCTTGTAAAAAAAATTCATTATTCATTGAAAAAATTTTTTATTTCTTATGACAATTGTGTCAATAATATATCTTATTCATATAAGCAATTAAAAGCTTTTCTGATTACATGCCTTAGTTTTATTGCATTTATTTTACAATTCAAAGCAGATATTTGGTCCTGTTTTACAAAAAGAAATTGGTGATTTAAATTTTCCAAGGAGTTTTTAGATATAACTGAAATAAACATTAAATGGTACAAATATTAATCTCTTGAAATTTCATAGAATAAAAATAACACTTCTAAAATAATTCCATTCATTTGTGAATAAGTCCTGAAAGTTTCATTAAAATCCGACAATTATTACTTTGACTTGGAAATTCTTGACAAAATAATGTGTTTTTCACCACAGAAAAGACGCTAAATTTTCCTATACTAATCTTTGCATCGGGACTGAAAAGAAATCATTTTTAACCAAAATTTAGTACATTCTAAAAAGGATCAAAAACTATAATATAATAATCAAAAAATCCTTTGGTCTTTCCTTTTAACAATAATGTAAAGATTTTGACAATAAACCTGTTTTCATTAAGTTTAGGGCAATTTTTCATCATGGTATGCTAACTTTTTAGCAAATCTGTGAATATGCCTGATCTAATCTTTTTTTTTTTTTTTTTTTATTTTTCAGATTAAAAGAAATTAACTTCTTGGCTTCTCTTTTTCTTTTTTTAATCAACTCTGCCGTCCAGTGAAAAAAATTAACTTCCCAGACAGAAGAATTGGAAATAATATTCAAGTTTCTGTACATTTTTCAAAAGATTCCTTAAATAATAGATAAAATTTTAAAGCAAATTATATAAAAACATAAAGGAAATTGGAAAAAAAACAAAAAAAAAACAAAAAAAACACCCACTTACAAAAATGAAAATTCCTGTTGAAGTACGACAACACATGGAGTACTTTTACTGATTTCCTGATTTTCCTGAATTCTGTGTCCATTCTTTCCATTTTGTGGATAAGAGCATCGATTTTAGAATGACCACTAAGAGAAATACTCATTACAAAACTGAATAATAATCAACCAGTAGGAATTCATCTTTCTTCTACCATCAATGACTTTTTGTAAGCTTTGATTCTCACAAGCATCCAATATGGACACTTAATCAATCAAAGACATTATTTCATTGCATGATTAAGGTAAACTGGTAGTGTCCTGGATTAAAATGGCTTTTGAAAATATCATTTAGAATAAAATGTTGATTTCCTTGTTAGTAGAGTAATAAAAGTTTTTTTGCAATTAGCAATGACTGCCAAAGGTCAATTACAAGATCTGATTTCAAATGCCAATTTTATAATAGCCAACTTAGGCAATAAAATATTTTTATGAGTTGATTTATGACTTCAACTGAAATCTTAGCATAGTTTTTATGCTAAAAAGTATCACGGCCTTGTTGGCTTTCATAAATAAAACAAAAAACTACCAACCATGAGATAACTTGTGGTTGGCAGTAAATGTATTAACATTGATTTGCATGGTTATCCAACATTATTAAAACAATTGTTTTAACTTTACCAAAAGTTTGAATTTGAAGAGAAGTGGGGAGTATATATATATAGCTGGGTTGCCAAGTAGTTCGATACCCTTGAGATCAGTGGATTTGAATCTCACCATGATCAATTTATTAGGGAGGTGAGCTTAATGTTATCTATCTGGGGAAGTGATCCCAGCATGCCACAGGTTAACTCAAGCCTTGTGAGTGAAATTGGGTAGACAGAGCTATTTGGAAGCTGACAATGGTTGTGCTAGTATAAAATCACAAGTCATCATGAGCAAAGGCCTTCGAGCACGCTGGACTTGTTTAAACTTTTGATCATGCCAGATAATGCTCTCTTTCATGGAAACTGTAACTGTTTGCTCAGCGTAGTTGCAGTATATATCACAAGTTGGCTCTGTGTGTATCGAACAAAGACAAATGTGCTTGAGCAGGTGTTGGCTAGGGGTTAGCTATCCAACCTAGCAGACTGTAACATAAAAGTAGTTGGGCATATATATATATATATATATATATATATATATATATATATATATATATATATATATTCATGAATTATTCATACATAAAACAAATACAAAGGTTAATGATTTAAATGGCTAGAAATCCATCTTCGCGTTTTATGTATCAATAATTCATGAATTTGTAAATTAATTGCACCTTTATTGAATTTAAATATATAAATATATATATATATATATATGCCCAACTAATCACTGTCAAACAATTTCTGCACTGAAACCACATCATCCCTTACATCTGGTCACGTAACTCTCCAGGCTGCAAACCCGTTGATTATCATCCATGGAGTGCAGCTGAGCGAAAGACCAACAAAATTTCTTGTAATAGCAAAGATGAACTGAAGGTAAGGATTCTGGCAGCATTCACCAACTTAAACAAGGACTGTCCAGGAGAGTTGTAGGAGATTCTGAATATATATATATATATATATATATATATATATATATATATATATATGTATGTATGCGATGGGTAAATCGTTGCCATATTCTTCATTTCACTCATGCACGTTGTTTGTTTTTGATTTTGTTGACTGCACAGTATAGTAGGATCAATTGGTCACCGTCTGTGAGAAAAAGAGCACCATAATGCAATTCACTCTGCCAGAAATTTGGAAACAGAATGCTGTACTGCTTGACATTTGTGCCAGAAGCTCCAATATAAATCTTTCAGTGTGTTTGGATATTAATCTGAGGACAGTGCAGAGGATTTGAAAAGAGTTTGATGAGTCTAATGGTGATTATGAAGGTGTTTGGAGTGATCACTAACAGTGGCAATGTTATGCCTCCATTCATCTTGTTATCGGGCCTCAGACTCAACATGGAGGTCTACATCAAGTGCCTTGGGGAGGTAGTGCTGCCCTGGGTCAAGAAGGGGGCTGCTGGAAGACCCTATGTCTGGCAACAGAACTCTGCATCATACCTCACAAGCAGGAGAACCCAGTCATGACTGTCAGACAGTTTCTGCAAACCACATCGCCCCTTACATCTGGTCACCTAACTCTCCAGACTGTAACCCCGTTGATTATTATGCATGCAATGCAGTTGAGTGAGAGACCAACAAAATTCTTTGTAATACCAAAGATGGAGTGAAGGTAAGGATTCTGGCAGCATTCACCAACTTAAACAAGGAGACTGCCACACACACACAAACACAACTCCTCATCCCAATTATTTGCACCCATGAAATTTCAGTACATAATGTAAAATATCTCCTGCAAGACATTTGCTAAGAATGGAAATTTACATCAATATATCTGTAGCCTAATCGGGCAAAATAAAAAGCATTTATTATATACATATTATTTATTTTTCAACATAATCCCTTTCGTATCACTTCATTCAAGCTAAATGGTATAACATGTCAAGCTATATAATGGTTTCATGTAGAATAGAGGTTCAGTTCCTGTCGAAGGGCACATATTTTCTATGAAATTTCTTGGACATTCAGGCCAGTTCATATATATATGTCAGGGCAACTGATAGATGCTCATGTATGAAACTATATTATAGTGAAAAAGGGTAAATGTATTTCAGTACTGTAAGTTGATTGTAAGAGGGTCATGGTTAATCTTATCAAATGTCCTGTCTCTTATCCAGTAACATAACTTAATTAAAAATGATTGCTTTGTTGGTCATGTGACCAACTAAGTACATGTCATCAGATGCTAATGTGTATTTGGTCAGGGAACACACATAGAAAGTGACCCAGTAAGCATTTTCACTTGGGTCTTTCTTTCTTATGTTTTTGTGTAGTTAGAACTGATCAGACAACTTGAAATAAGTAAACACTTTGCTCAACCTCTTTTCCTTCCTCTAATCTACATACAACAATAAAAGAGAGTTGCTAGCAAAGTCACATTACAGTTCTAGTATATGGCATTATCTGATTGGTTGGTTATTGTTAATTTTGTCAATGTGATGCCAATTCTTGTTCATTCCTGGCAATCTGATGATGATTAAAGTATACTTTGCCGAAAGGTTGTGCCGGTAATAATCTTTATAATCAAGACGAGAACAATACTTTAAATAAATCAAGGTATATTTTCAATTTCACATCTCAAAAATCAAAAGTCGGCAATAGTAAACCAATGTCAAAAACCATCTGACGGTCAATTTTATAGTCTCTCAAAATACATCACTGATATCTTATGGGTTTTTTCATTGATTGATTTGTTTTTTGTTTTACAGCTTATCAACTCTTTACGGGTTATTTAAAGAATAATTAAAAAAATATTTTTGATTGTAAGATTTTTTTTTTTTTTTTTTGTGATAATAATGATTTAGTAATATATGTCTTAACCTGTATCTGGGTGGGGGGGGAAGAGTTGGATTTGTGCATAAGTGACTATAACAAACTCAACTGGAATTGGAACTCTGATCTCGGATTAAGTTTCCAAGCCATTACACTACTTGCGCATTCAAGCCTACAGCACCTTATATTTCTAAATGGTCACCCAACTAAGTACTGACCAGGCTTGATGTTGCTTAACTTCAGTGATCATACGGGAAGTGGTGTTTCAACCAGAGCCAGTATCCTTTGTGACAGTGGTTTGTCAAGTGTGATTGTGAGTTCAAACTCAGGATCAGGTAGTGAAACAGTATATTTTAGTTTAGGAGGAATGAACAAAAAAACAACATCACAGGAACAAAATTAGACAATAATCAAGACATCATATACAAGAATCCCTCAATTAGTGTACATTTGATTAATGGGATTTTAATTAGTGCTTACATAATACTCAATTAGTGCAGTAAAACATTCTTCAGTTTAAGCATAGTAATTGAAAATTGATTTTTTTTTAGTTACCAATATACATATTCAGTCACTTACGTGCCATGCATGATACACACTTAGGCGATCAGGTGTCTTTCGATACGACTGATGAGGCAGCTTTTTCAACCCTCTGCAGTAGGTTTTCATTTATTTCTACAGTAGAGCAGTTTCCCTCCAAGACTCTAGAACCCATTCTGTCCTGCTATTTACCCATAACTAGGTGGAGAAGATGAGGAAGATTCATACCTTTACCTAGGGTAAGTGAATGTAATGGATCGACTGGAATTCAAACTCAGCTCTCCAATTCCTTAATCCGAGCCACTATCCATTACTCCACTGTACCTCCTTATACACATTAACTGCACTTATCGAGGGATTCCTGTATAGCCCAAAATAATGACCACCTGAAGAAGGCTACAAAATACTTGTCTGCAATGGTTTCATTCTGATTTACTAATAATGCAAATTTTATTGCAAATAAACATTTATTTTGAATTATGCCTTATATTGGTAATACATAATTTTTAGTGTTCGTTTCCCTTTTGGTAAAAAGTCAGTGCTATGTATAAAAATGAATGTTTGACTCTTCGAGTTTGAACCTGGCAAAGGAGTGCATCAGAAGTGGATCATTGAACTGGATGATAATGGTGCAGGAGGTGCAAGCATGTGTGGAAAAGGATTTACAAAGTTGAAGGATTTAGAGATCAAAGACACAGAACATTCTGGAAATTTGTCGTACTTGGCAACTGGAGGACCTCCTTGAGGAAAAATGAAGTTAATCTATCAACTCTGTACTGAAAGAGAAAAAAATGCTCTTTTATGAGGATGGAAGTCAATATATGCTTCATGACATCTCTCATCCTTGGGTTGAAATGTGAATACAGAATAGCAAACAATCCTGAAGGTGGGGTGGCTAGTTCTTATGCATGCAATGCATTCTCCAAGACTGCCATCTTCATGCTGTCTTGTGTTTAATTTCATGCAACTCACACTGTCTGCTCGTCAGGTCCAACAAGTCGAAGACAGAAAAACAAATCGATCTCTTTCATTCAGAAATGATGGCAATATTTAAGCAAATTTACAAATGCATGCTTCATATTATTAATAATAATCTGGGAATAATATTAAACTTTTATTTATCAAATTAGCTTTTATTACTTGTGAGAAAGAATTCTGCTTTTTAAATCATTAAAAGTTTTTAAAAACAAAACAAAAAAAAAAGCACAAAGGCAATGAATTAGCAGCCTGATTTCCCCTACTTATGAAACCACATTATACAGGAAGTTGCAGAAATACCTCCCAAAAATACCTTCCACCAAATGGTAAGGTATTAGCTAAATGAAGACACTTATAGCTTTCCCTTATATGGGAAGAAATTCTGCCGCACACTGTATAATGTGGCTTCATCTCAGAAGTAGGGGAAATCGGGCTGCTAATTCATTATCTTTATGCGTTTTTGAATGGCATGTCCCGCTCAGTGCTTAGGTGATCAAGGCTCTTCACAGCTTCTTTATTATCCGTGAATTATTATAATGACTTGAGGAAGATGATGGAGTGGTTTCCTGTTGCCTTACCCAATTTTTTAATTTTATTCAGAGTAGTCCTTCTCCTAGACTAGTTACCACTCAAGGCTAGAGCCCAATCTTCCCTGCTATTTAAGTCAAAGTCAGAAGAGAAAAGATGGATTCATGGATCTACAAAAACATCAGTGCGAAAGTAAATGCAACTTTCTGCTCTGGAACTTGAACTCGGGTCATCAATTCCATTTTCCGCACTAGTAACGATTATTTTACCAGCACATTCTTTATTATAGAACAGAATGAAAAGAAGAGAACCAAAAAGGGAATCGTTCTTTTATGTTATTATACACAATTCATTTGAAATGTGCAAAGTCATGGGAAAATATTTTTATGACTAATCTATCTATACGAATTCAAAAAATCTACGTATTCCAGCTTCGAATCAGCGAGGTAAAAAATGAACTTTGGAATCATTTTTATGATTCCTGTATTTAAACTCAATATATTGTTGATTATAACTTCAAAGAGTTTGCTAATGACGCTAGTTAGACTGATGGGTCCATTCTGTGAGGGGGAGGGGAAGCGTTCCCTCGCATTCTTGCAAACGGAGCACACACTTGACACCTTCCACAGACTTGGGAAGGATTTCTTCTAGCAGTGGTTAAATAGTTTCGTTAATATGTGTTAATATTCTTGAAAACAAGCACTGGGATTTTTTTTCTGCACCGGTGGCCTTCTTAGGGTGAATACTTTTGTTAAGTCTTGATACTTCCCTGACTAATGAAAATATTACTGAAATTGTGCTCAATGAGATGGCGGAAGTCGGGATGTCCTTTGCCTCGAAGCCAACGTTAGATGACAAAGGACGAGAAGCTTCGTCTTATCTGACGACGATGAGAGGAGCTCGGGGTTATTTATAATATTGGGCCCTATTCAGAATTTGGTTAGAGATTTTCTAGAACTAGTGGGAATTTGGTTAAAGATTTTCTAGAACTAAACTAGGATTGCTTTATCCTAGATTGTTTGAACATAGCTACACCTTGCATTTTTCAGAACTCTCTTTCAGTGATTACGAGCGGTTCTTTATTATCCGTGAATTATTATAATGACTTGAGAAAGATGATGGAGTGGTTTCCTGTTGCCTTACCCAATTTTTTAATTTTATTCAGAGTAGTCCTTCTCCTAGACTAGTTACCACTACACCGTTTCCTGCGATATATATAGTAGTTGTTCTATAGTGAGATATGGTTACAGTATATTCGGGGGTGAACCAGGGCCGGCTGTATGATTTTTTTTTTTTTTTTTTTTATTACTGTGTGACAAAAAATAATAACGACATCCTTATACTTGGTATACCCTTATCAGACTGGGTGTCGTGATGGGTATATTGGCTTTCGTATATTTGTACTCACTGGGTCAGTCGTCGCCATCTTCTTATAATAATAATAATAATAATGAGAAGAAAATGTAATCTACGACAGAGGAATAATCGCCTCGGTTCTCAAGGGACTAAAAAGGCATTAAAAACATTATTGAGTTTTCCCCACTTTCATTTCCTTATTTTTTCTTGTAAGAAAAATCTCAAAATAAAAAAAAAATAAATCGGTAAAAATTAATTATATCATAATTGGGTTGGAATAAAGTCCGTGCTAGCTTAAATTGGTGGTTAATCAATCATTATGCCAGATTTGATGGCAGCTAATTAAATGTTTTTTTTAATATGTGGTTGCTGGGAAGAGGAGGGATATATATATATATATATATATATATATATCAGAAAAGCTTAGTGACCAATCATTCTTTCATTTCAACGCCTCTGCATATTTCTGTAATAACTCGTATGATTCGTACATTACAGTAACCCGTACCATAGCAGAAGCAATATGAATGATTATGTTATCGTATGGGTTACTGTAATGCTCCATACTATTCCAAAACACGAAATTTATATTTGTTTTTACGCGGTAAAAGCAGCTGCAAAAATGCAATAAATTGGACATTTTCCAGTCGTCAATAAAAGAAAGTTTGTTTTTATTATTATTATTATTTGTGTGTGTTATGTTTCCTGCTTTGTATCCTGTAGAGTCAGGTTCAAACTATGGTCCTTATGCCCTGTAGGAGAATTGACATGTAATTGATAGCACTTTTCTTAGTATATAGGATGTTCCTAGTAGGGTGATCTTCTGGTCAACTTGTATGATGACGTTACGTGGGACACTGTTAGTAAACTTACTCATTCCTTTTTTCGCGAGGCCCAGAGCTCTGGTTACTATTGGTACACACTCGGTCTTCATTCTCCTCATCCTATTAATCTCAATCTCCAGGTCCTTGTATTTGAACAATTTTTCGATAATTTTTATCGGTGTGTTTTTTTTTCAGTTGGTACTGTGATGGCAATAAGCATACACTTCCTGAATTTCTTATCGTTTATGATAATATCAGGTTTGTTGGCTTTTATTTCCCTCTAAGTTTGAATTGGCATATCCCAGAGGATAGTTACATCGTTATTTTGGGTAACTGCATCTAGTTGGTGCTCATACCATCTCTCAGTGGTTTCGATTTTATGCTTCTTGTATATTTTCCAGCGCACATATGTGGCTATCTTGTAATGTCTGTGGGTATATTCATTATTTTGCTACTTCCGGACATCCTGAGATAATATGGTCGGTAGTTTTATTATTATTAAATATATCTGGGAAATGTTATAATAAGCTACAGAAAATGTGACACAGAAGGCGCATTGAAATAGAGAAAGATGCCATCAAAACATTAAGGAAAGTATTAAGGAAAATTTCATTAGAAACTAAGAAAAGAGTACTGGACAGTTATGTAATATCGGTTCTCCTATATGGTCGTGAATGCTGAACACATTTCTCACAGAAAAGACTTGAGGTAGCAGAAATATGGTTCTACAGAAGGATGCTGAGAATACCATGGGCTGAACATGTGAGCAACGTCGAAGCTTTAGGGGAAATGGAAACAAAAAGGACACTTAGAATCAGAAAAGTTATTAGTTCTAGGTAAATCAGCATTGATTCTCTCAAAGCAAGACCACATACGTATTTCAAAAATAGGGATTTCGAATAAATATCATTTCGTATAATTGTCCTTTTGATTAATTTTCATTGAAAAAATTTACAATTCGAATAAATGTTTTTCGAATAATTGTTTTCAATGTTCATATAATCAACAAGACAAGGATGAATATCCTCACTCGATTTATTCAACTTCTACAGCGAAACTCTCCTAAAGGACCTGGAGACATTACCAGGCTTTATTATCGGTCGGTACGCGTGATCTGAACAATATAAGTTACGCAGATGGCACATTGTTAAATCAGATATAGAACGAAAACTTCAAAACTTACTATACAAGGTAACAAAGGAAAGCGAGAAGGGACTAACCATCAATTATAAGAATGTATGATTGTCAGCAAGAAAAAAAAAACCTGAGATGCCAAAGTCAAGCATGTACATCAGGCATGGGCAACCCTTTTTGATCTATGGCTCATCACAAGATAGGCAGCAATACTAAAATGAGGCGAGTAAGCTCGAACTTTTAGAAGCGATGACTTGTGATTACGTGTTAACAAAACCTTCGATAGCTTCCTAATATTTCCGTTTATCCAATTTCTCTCAAGTTTTCAGTCAGGCATGGGAAAACCACTTTTCAGCAATGGGACGCATTATCTATGGCTCATCACAAGGCAGGCTGAACTACTAAAAAAATTCAATGTCATTTTTTTTGTAGCTACCTCAGGTACTTTCACTACAGGACACCATATGTGTAAGAATATACCTTAGAAATGGTAGGGAAAGTTTTATTTTTTAGAAAATATTTTTCTTATTAAAAAATTGAATTCTTGGTATAATTATATCACTAATGACATTGCGATTAACACATGCCAATATGTGGAATTTATTTCGAATTTATTCGTTTGAAAATGTTAACAATTATTCTTCAGAGAAAAAATTATTATGAACGTTTCTTGTTTCAAAAAGCAAAAGATGTTTACACGTATGATCTTCCTTAGTGAAAATTGCCAATGGTTTAAAATGCTGACAACGTTACTTTCCCCGAAATTTTGCAAAATTCAAGAAACATTATACTTAGTCATTGTTTATGTCTGTGGTTATATATGAGAGAGTGTGTGAGTGAACAAGTGAGAACGAAGCAAAACAAAATGTTAAGAAACGCTATTTTCGTTATGAAATTAAGCGTGCAATTAAGAAAGACCAAAGGGGACCAGTTTACCCATGACTGATGTCAGTCAGTTATGTGCCATGCGGGATACGAGCTTAGGCGATCATGTATCTTTCGGTACATGACTGATGAGGCAGATTTTTTCCCGCAGTAGGTTGCCATTTCTTTTTGCGGTAGACTAGTTGCCATCCAAAGCTATAGAACCTGGTCTGTCCTACTATTTACCCATAGCTGGGGGGGGAGAGAAGAGGATTCATACCTTTCCCAAGGTATTCACGTAAGTGGATTTAATGGATTCAACTGAAATTCGAACTTTGCTCTCCGATTCCTCAATCCGAGCCGCTATCCACTACTCCACCGTTTGGAAAATGTGACACCGAAATCCGAACGCGCATTGGATTAGTGAAATATTAATTCCAAAAGCTAAGCGAAGTACTAAAAAACAAGAAAATTTCGAAATTGCAATATGAGCTCTGGTAAAAACTGTTACTAAAGACATTAAGTTTATAACTCCCCAAAATTCATATACAGATGTCCTTAAAACACATGGCACAGTGGATAAAGGTGTTGGTTAGATCCAGTGACAGTTTGAGTTCAATACCTTAAGGCAGTGGAGAACTTGGAGAGGTGAGGTAACTGACATCTATGACATGGCGCATGGAACTAGAAGTCTAACCCATCAAGCGAAATAAAGAGTTCAGTTTGACATTCCAAATACCTGAAAAAGGACAACGATCGAAACGTTGTGATAAATATGTCAACAAAGATGAGGACAATAGTCCGAATAATGTAAATAGTGTACATAATACCTCATCTCAGAAATATAGACAGATACTGAAGGGCCGAAACGTTGTAATAAATATGGCGACAATGATGAGGACAATAGTCCGAATAATGTAAATAGTGTACATAATACCTCATCTCAGAAATATAGACAAATACTGAAGAAAATTTCGTATGTAATATAAATCTTCCAGTATGACAATTTTCTCACAGATGAAGAGAAAACTTGCAACGGAGATGTGGTTCTACAGAAGGATGCCATAACAAGAAAATTTCATCCATAAAATGTGAGAAACGATGACGGTTTAATAATTGTCATTTTTGTTCTATTTAGAACAAAAATGACAATTCTACAGATTCACTAATTTCATAATGAGGAAAGAAGATTGGAAAAATCTGACAGTCACAGAAGACGAAGAGAGGTAACCTACTTAA
Source organism: Acanthosepion lycidas (assembly GCA_963932145.1). Classification (NCBI taxonomy): domain Eukaryota; kingdom Metazoa; phylum Mollusca; class Cephalopoda; order Sepiida; family Sepiidae; genus Acanthosepion; species Acanthosepion lycidas. The sequence goes on along the minus strand of OZ010598.1, from coordinate 46,586,528 downwards.
CGTGTTTGTGTAAACAGATGGTAGAATGTGTTGTTTATGTCTAAATGAAGCAAGTACAGAAGTCTAAATATCTAGGAAGTGTTTTAACAAAGGATAGAAATTTTGCGACCGAAATCAGAAAGTAAATTTAAATAGAGAAAAATTAATTCCAAAAGTTAAAGAAATTATGAAGAAACAAGAAAGAAAAGTGACGATCTGCTATGTGAAAAATGTCCTTCTATATAGCAATGAATGCTGAACTGTTTCCTCGCTGAGCCATTGCCGAGAATACTGTGTAAAGAACGAGGTTTTAGGAAAAATGTAAACAAAAAAGAACACATTTCATAGACATGAAGAACACCGAAGGCACATTGAAAAGAAAGATGCCTTCCAAGAGCTAAGCAAAGTATTATAAACAGGTAAATTTCGTTAGACACATAAAAGAGTAGTGCAATACCAGTCCTCCTCTATGAAGAAGATACTTGAAGCAACAGAAATGTGGTTCTACAGAAGGATGCTGAGAATACATTGAACTGAACGTGTGAGTAACGAGTAAGTTTTAAGGAAAATGGAAATAAATAGTATACTTAGAATGAGAAAGAAACAGTTGAAATTTCTAGGATACATAGTGAGAAAAGAGGTCTTGAAGAATTTGACACCGATAGAACATGTCAGTGGCAAGGTAGAGACAGCGTGCTACCTCCATGACCAGTTCCGTCCTGGGTATGACGATAAACTACAACCGGCAGCAAGGCCTCTGATCGGAAGGTTTTGAGGAGCGTGTTGTTCCCAGGTCCACTCTGACCCGGTTCCCAATTACGTGCAAATAATTAAGCCCTAATCTGGTGTTTAAAATACTATGAAAGTATAAAAATACCTTTTCTAGTAAAAATACCAGCAATAAATGAAAAACATATTACCAGCAATACATTTAAAAAAGAAGGTATTTCAAGTAATACATTCCTGTTAAAAAATAAAAATTACCAGCAATACAATTTTGCAAAAAAAAAAAAAACATTTATACAAAAAAAAAAAAAAATTACCAGCAATACATTTATACAAAAAAAAAAAAATACCAGCAATACAATTTTCGAAAAAAAAATTACCAGCAATACATTTTTACAAAAAAAAAAAAAAAATACCAGCAATACATTTATACAAAAAAAAAAAAATACCAGCAATACAATTTTCGAAAAAAAAATTACCAGCAATACATTTTTACAAAAAAAAAAAAAAAATACCAGCAATACATTTATAAAAAAAAAAATACCAGCAATACAATTTTCGAAAAAAAAATTACCAGCAATACATTTTTACAAAAAAAAAAAATACCAGCAATACATTTATACAAAAAAAAATACCAGCAATACAATTTTCGAAAAAAAAATTACCAGCAATACATTTTTACAAAAAAAAAAAAAAATACCAGCAATACATTTATACAAAAAAAAAAAATACCAGCAATACAATTTTCGAAAAAAAAATTACCAGCAATACATTTTTACAAAAAAAAAAAATACCAGCAATACATTTATACAAAAAAAAAAAATTACCAGCAATACAATTTTGCAAAAAAAAAAAAAATACCAGAAGTACAATTTTGTAAAAAATAAAATTAAAAAATTTCTAAAAAAAAAATTTACTAGCAATATAAATTTGTAAAAAAAAAAAAAATACCAGCAATATAATTTTGTAAAAAAACAAGCAAAAATTAACAGCAATATAATTTTGTAAATAAAAAAAAAAAAAAAAATACCAGCAATATAATTGTATAAAAAAAAAATTAACGTCAGTATAATTTTGTAAAAAACAAGCAAAAAATTACGAGCAATATAATTTTGTACAAAAACAAAAAGAAATTACCAGCAATACGATTTTTGAAAATGAAAATACAATCAATACAAGAAATTTCTAATGCTCCCAAGAAAATTTCGTCATTAAATGACCCATAAGGATTTGATATGCCGCTCAACAAACCTCCCCCCAACTCCATGACCAACGAATTATAATGTGAATGAATGGCAGAACGAGGAGTGGCAGTTTTATTTTTTAAAAGACAAAAGTTACTAACAGCTACTAGAGATAGGAAGTTGTGGAGATCCATGATCGGCCACTTTCTGAAGGGTTACGACACATAGGAGAAAAGACTTGTCGAGGAGAGAGAGAGAGCGTTTGTAAGCGTGGGAAAAAAGAATGATAAAAGGAAGCAAAAACTAGAAGCAAAAAGGCCGGGCAAATGAAGAAACTCAACCCTTAAAAACAGCAAACAGACATTTTTCGCCGGTAGATTATGATAAGTTCATCTTGTCGTCTAATGCGGGAATCTGTCGTCGCCGGTTTCTGATTTCAACTCCCCGGTCACGGAGGGCGGATACTATCGGTGTTGGGGTCCTTGAAAAAACAAAAAACAAACGTGGAAGCAGTGTACGCAGGTGCAGCATAATGGTCAAGTGATGGGGAAATAGTTACAGAGGCTGAGGCAACTTTTCCTACTAAATCACGTTCGAAACATCCGTTTCCTTGATAGAAAGGAGACATCAAAGGAACTAGAGAACTGATTTGTTGTTAATATTGCTGTTATTATTAAGATATATGATGTTGATGTTAGCGTATCCACGCCTCGTCATTATTAATGTAAATTATACTATTATTTCTATTTGTTTGTCGTTACAGTAATTTTTTTTTTTTCGCGTGTACCTATAAAATATGTCAGGAGAAAGCGAAAACAAGAATAAGATAAATAAACGAATAAAAAATTAAATTATAAAGTAACCCTTCTAAAAGAGAAATCGGGGAACGGCATTTTGGGGCCTACTTCCCACACTAGTAGTTTTAAGTAAGACGAAGTGACAACGTAGGGTTGTGCATAAGTCCATATAATCAATGCCAGTAATTGTCCACGTGTTTTGGCAAATTCATTTTTTGAAACACCTCTGGTATTAAGGATTGATCCAGACCTTACCCCTTTTAAATGCAATGGCGTAGTTGCAACGTAATGGTAATTGTACGCAAGAACTGAACTCCCCATTCCCTCGGGGCTTTAAAACAAAAGCCAAAGGAGCTATATGGATAGTAGTTATACCCATCATTACTGGCGCGCTTGAAACAGTCTCGAAGTACCTTCCAAATAGTTTTGAACATTGACTGCCTTACTTCACGAGTGCATGTGGTGTAAGGGATAGCGACTCAGAATGCGAAGATGGAGTACAGAGTTCGAATTCTAGTTGAGTTTCTGCTATTCACTTACGCGAAAACACCCTTGAGAAATGGGAGAACTGAGTTCGTTACATTCTCTTACGTTATGGGAAAGATATGAACCCACCTGTTCTTTCCCCAGCTATGGGTTAAATAGCACGGCACTCTTGACTCTCTCTCTTGGTTGGCTTGTATAGGAGAGAGTCAGCTCTGAATTCAAAATCATGTTTAATAATGAATTATTATTTTTTATGGCTTAACCATTTTCTGGTTATTTAAAGCCAGAAAATATCCTCAGACTCTAAGAATTATTTTGTTTTTAGATAATAATGATTTAGTGATACAAGTTTTAATAATTAAACCATGGATGAGTGAAGATGAGGTGTATCCGTACCTTTCACAAGTGTATTTGCGCGTAAATGAATCCGACGATCCCAAATGGAATTGGAACTCGGCTCACCGATTAACAATTGCAAACCATTACACCACCCACACATCCAACCTTACAGAATCTAGTATTCCCAAGCGGTTTCCCATCAAGGCACTGACCAGGCCCGACGTTGCTTAACTTCGGTGATCGTGCCGGAACCAGCGTTTCGACGTGATGTGTCCGTAAGCCCCAAAACCGTATGATACCCTTTGACCAACTCACAGGTTGCTCATAGCAAAGAAGTCATAGCAGGAAGCCATATCTACCAGAGCTATGACAAAGATATCGACAGCTAGATGTTGGGTGTACTCAATGGTGGAATCTGTTTGTTATATTGAACTGCATTGGTGTTATAAAAAAAAAATCCTTCATACTGGACAAGTGATGAAATCTAATTATTCCGTGTTGGATGGAAACTGTGGAAACATAGACTCACGACTTGTATCTCCTAATATATGCACAACCGAAACTTCTATGGTGACACATGGAGGCATCCTGACGAACGATCTGTTCAGTTCGTTGTTTTACGGAATAAAAATTTCGTGTGTGAGTTAATGCCGGTACATGTACATTTGGATTTTATCTTGCTTAAAAATTTTCCTGAATATGTATAAAAAATTGTAAATTAAGATTTTATTTTATATTTTTGATTTTAAGTTAAAAATTTAAAGATTTCATTTTTACATAGATAAATATTTCTAATATTTTGTTTTAAATGTGTAAAGTTCAAATTTTTCTATAAATAAATAAATTTCTCAAAATTATGGTTAGATCAGTGGTTCACAACCTTTTTTTTTACCCATGGACTCTTTTCCCTTCTTTTTCTCTTGGTGGACCCCTTTCCCTTTCTTTTTTTTTTTTTTTGGTGGACCCCTTTTCCCTTCTTTTTTTCTTCGTGGACCACTTTTCCCTTCTTTTTTTTTTGGTAGGCCCCTTTTCTCTTCTTCTTTCTTGGTGGACCACTTTTCTCTTCTTTTTTTCTTCGTGGACCCCTTTTCCTTCTTTTTTCTTCGTGGACACCTTTTCCATTTTTTTTCTTTTTTGGTAGAACCCTTTTCTCTTCTTTCTTGGTGGACCACTTTTCCCTTTCTTTTTTCTTGGTGGACCTCTTTTCCCTTTCATTTTTTTGGGTGGACCACTTTTCCCTTCTTTTTTCTTGGTGGACCACTATTTCCTTCTTTTTTTCTTGGTGGACCCCTTAATTGCTATTTGATATAAGAAAACAATATTCTATTTTTCAATCATAAAAAATTTGAGTTTTTAATAAGCAAAGAAATATTATATAATTAAGCTTTATTTTTAAATGAAAACTAATTTAATGCAAATAAATTATTCTAGAATAATAATAATAATCCGGGTTACACTATATTATTATTATATAATACAGTGTAACCCGGATATAAGAGAAACCCGGATATAAGAGAGATTTTATCTGGTTCCAAATTAGAGCCTGTGTTAATGTATATATAATAGACCAAACCCGGATATAAGAGACTTCTTCTCCGGCCCCGAAAACTCTCTTATATCCGGGTTACACTGTATTAACAATTCGTATTAATCAATATCTTGATTTACAATATTATTAAGTTGGTGCAAAAATAATGTCGTTTTCTCACATATGTTAATATGTGAGAAAACGACATTATTTTTGCACCAACCTAATACAATGTTTCTTCCAAGGCCAAGGCCATGGGGAGCAGACAATTGAATTCACTGCATTATTTATTTATATACACTGGTTAAAAAATTTAATAAACCAATTTAAGTGTGTCATTAGAAAAAAAAAAGGCATATTTATTCAATGAGATCCCTGTGGTTGATGCTGTTCAGCGAGTTTCTTTATATCTGGGTCCATTGATAGTCGAAGATCACCTCTTTTCACAATGTCAAGTTTATAGCAAACTCTTGACAACGGTTGAGAAACACGACTGAACAACTAAGATGTTGGAATTAATTTTAAAGCTTAGGGATCGAAAATTCAGTGGAGATATCTATATAAAAGAAATAAAGAAAAAAGAATCATTCACATATATATATATATATATATATATATATATATATATATATATATATATATATATATATGTGAGTGTGTGTGTGAAAAGTGTGTATATAAATATAAATAAATATATATATATATATGAAAATTGTGTATATAAATATAAATAAATATATATATATATATGTATAATTATTTATATATTATATGCGCGGTACTTATTAGAAAGCGCTCAATATCAGAGATAGAGCTAACATATATGGTTGGATAGATGTGAGCTTGTGACCCTGGGTTTCACGCTTTAGCGATCGTCAGACAAACTGATTAATTTTTTAAAAAATTTTGGTTTTATGTAGATTGCGTGTATTGGTGTTATTGTGGAAGTGGTGGGGGAAACTTCGTCGTTTTTTAAAAATGTCTGACGATCGCTAAAGCGTGAAACCCAGGGTCACAAGCTCACATCTATCCAACCATATATATATATATATATATATATATATATATATATATATATATATATATATTTCAATATAGTGTAAATTACAGTAGAAATTTAATTTTTAATAATAAAAAGCATTCTGAGTTGGCTTTCTTCATGGACCACCAAAATATCATTGTGGACCCCCAATTTGGAATATTTTGCCTGTGCACCCCCAGAAATATTACATGCACCCCTAAGGCCCATGTGGACCCCGTTTGAGGACCCCGTATAGATGATGATTTTTAGGCGCAGCTTAGATGTGGCACAAGACCAAAATTATGGAGCGCCCAGTGAAAATGGAACTCACTACTCAATAGTTCTAGCGAAATACGCTGGGTAATCATTACATTATGTCGAGTTGCCCAAATTATCTGTGGACGGTGATTTTCCAAGCATAACTTAGATGTGGCACAAGGCCGGAAGCATTGGGGACTCAAAGATTTTCTAAGCGCAGCTTAGGTGTGATACAAGGCCGATACTATGTGGCACACAGTGAGGATCGAAGTCACTACTCAGTCGTAATTGTTCTAGCAAGACAAGCTTGCTAAACATTACACCACGCAGAGGCGCTCAAATTATGGGTAGATGGATTTCAGAACAAAAAAAAAAAAATAAAAAAGAATATCTCCTTAGCTAGTCAAATAAATGTAAGCACAAACGATGTAAATCATTGAAATTTGCCGAAAGCCTCTATTATTCATGCTTAAAGAAATAAGAACTTTCGGCGTTGCAATTAGAGGATTTGATGGAAATCTGCGAACTTATAGGTATACATTTACTAAATGGACTGAATAATCGATAAAAATTATAGAGGTCTATACAAGGGAGAAGATCCTAAGAAATTGTAACAGGAAAAACAGGCAAAACCAGAAAAATAATCATAACGTTTATAACAAAACTAGATAAATAATAACATTTTTAAAATATGTGGCATTTGATATAGACATAAAAACAAAAGAATTAGATTTCCTAGATGTCAAACTCAGCCGAAAAAATGTACATATTAACCATAAAAAAAAACAGAACATCAAACTACTTCACATACACATATCTTCCAACTACCCGCTTACAATAATCACGCAGTTCCCAAAATCAATTAACAATTTGAAAATTATTCCAACGAAACTATCTTCATCCTATTTACCTTAAGCTCTTTGATAAAATCCAAAGAAGAATCAGCAATATTATCGTCCTTGATCTGGCAACTCATCTTTAGTAACTTTCTCACCACCGTAAGGTTGCCTCTTTCAATAAATATTTTTATATTAATTGTTCGGATGAGCTCTCCTCTATGGTACCTAGGGGTTTTAAATTTTAAAGCGCAGGACTAGGTTGGCGTCGAGATCACATCAATTTACAGTTGAGCTGGCTAGATGTAACCCTAAATTCTATGCTAACAGTTTCTTTGCTCGCACTTATCGCTTGTGGAACTCCTTTCTGGCTCCATGCTTTCCAGCCAACTTTAATCTACAAAAATTGAAATGCAATGTCAATCGCTATCTACTGTCATCCTGATTACGCTTTTTTCTTCCCACTCATTAGTAATGTTTCTGTTCCGAATACTTCCACACTCAATAACCCCTTGTGACTTCGTGGCTTTATTTGGGGTGAAAACCGATTTTTAAAAATGTGTAATAGATATTGAGTCTATTGAGAGCTACATCTTCTTTCCTTACTTTCCTGTAGCTTGAAGGAGATTGGAAGAACTAGAAATGCTAGAAAGAATCAAAAACATCCGGATAATATTAGGTTGGTGCAAAAATAATGTCGTTTTCTCACATATATTACTTTTATATATGATTTCTGAATTAATTCATTGATATATATAGCCATGTTATATATCATTTTGAAGCGCGTTTTTCGCTCTATCGAATCGTGTTATTCATTACCGTTCTCAATCTCTTCATTTTTTTGCAGGCTTTTCGACAGCATGGACAAAATTCAAATCCGCACGATTTTCTTGTTCCAGTTCAAACTAGGCCGAAAAGCTGCCGAGACAGCTCGTGATATCAATGATGCGTTTGGCCCAGGAACCACTAACGAACGTGTGGCACAACGGTGGTTCAAGAAATTCGCAATGGTGGCGAGAGCCTCGAAGATGAAGACGGTCGCGGCCGGCCGATTGCGGTTGATAACGAACATTTGAAAGCCTTAATTGAAGCCGATCCTCGCAAAACCACACGAGGAGTTGCTGTTGAACTCGAGGTCGACCACACAACAGTCGTTCGCCATTTAAAGCAAATAGGGAAGTCAAAAAAGTTGGATAAATGGGTGCCGCATGAATTGAACGATAATAAAAAAAATCGTCGTTTTGAGGTGTCTTCTACGCTCCTTATGCGCAACAAAAACGACCCATTTCTCGAGCGGATTGTGACGTGTGATGAGAAGTGGATCCTCTACGACAACCAGCGACGTTCGGCACAGTGGTTGGATGCCGGAGAAGCTCCACAACACTTCCCGAAGCCGAAATTGCACAAAAAAAAAAAAGGTTATGGTGACTGTTCGGTGGTCTGCGGCCGGTCTCATCCATCACAGCTTCTTGAATCCGGGCGAAACGATTACGGCCCAGAAGTACTGCCGACAAATTGACGAAATGCACCAGAAGCTCCAACGTATGTGCCCGAGATTGGTCAATATGAAGGGACCAATTCTCCTCCATGACAACGCTCGCCCGCATGTTGCTCAACTGACCCTGCCGAAGCTGAACGAATTGGGCTACGAGACTCTGCCTCATCCGCCATATTCACCGGACCTCTCGCCCACCGATTATCACTTTTTCAAGCATCTCAACAACTTCCTGCGCGAAAAATGCTTCAAAAGCCGAGATGATGCCGAATCGGCCTTCAATGACTTCATCCCTTCCAGAACTCCGGATTTCTATGCTAATGGGATAAATAAACTTGTTTCTCGTTGGCAAAAATGTGTCGATTTTAATGGTTCTTATTTCGATTAATAAAGTTCATTATGAAAGGAGTTATGATCTTTTGAAGTTGAACGTCAAAAAACGACATTATTTTTGCACCAACCTAATATAATTACTGAAATCAGTTCGAATACCGTGGAGAGTGCTGTAGTATTAAGGAGACTTGCTGTCACTTGATGTGCACTGTTGGCCACGAAGAAGTTACTGTAAGAAAACACAGTAGTAGTAGTAGTAATTATTATTTTAACTAGTAGTATCTGTGAAAATTTCATGGTTTTCTTGTTTGAGCCTTCTGATGAATCATAATTTTTAATTTTATAATTCGCTTATCTCCACTATTTACATTATTCGGACTATTGTCCTCATCTTTGTCGCCATATTTATCACAATGTTTTGGCCGTTGTGTGCTCCGGCCTTCTTCAGGTGGTTGGAATGTCGAACTGAACCCTTTATTTCGCTCACTGGGGTAGACCACCTGAAGAAGGCCGGAGCGCACAACGGCCGAAACGCTGTAATAAGTATCGCAACAAAGATCGGGATAATAGTCCGAATAATGTAAATAGTGTACATAATACCTCATCTCAGAAATATAGACAGATTCTCCTATCTCATCATTAAATATTTGAGCTTAACAAATTTAACAAAAGTATGAATGTAGGTCATTATCTAAAGAAGTAAGAGGGTACAAATGAAAAAAAAATCAAAATTGAAAAGTTTCTCCTTTTCACTGAAGCAGACATTAAAAAAATGAGAGCATTATCATCATTTATCTTGTCTTTTTTGTTTCTTTAAAGCTGAGTATCTGCTATATCTTTATCTTCCGTCTTAACTCGCAATCAAAATGGAATAATGACCTATTATTTAACTTATTTATTATTATTAGTAGTAGTAGTAATAGTAGTATTTATTTGTTTTCAATCACCCGTCTGTCTTGTGAGAACCCTTCTTTCTTTTTATGTGCCATGTCCTTTCAGGACGTAGGCGATCATGACTCTCCACCTGACTCTATCCCTTGCAGCTCTCAACAAGTTCATTCCCTCTGCTACCTCCTCCAGACCCCGTTCTGTCATCTACCTGCTTAAGGACGCTAGGTATGCCATGCGTTGTTTTCCCTTGTCTCGCTTTCCCTTTATTCGACCCGTGAGTATCAGACTCTCCAGGCCCTCCTTTCTCATTATGTATCCCAGAAACTTCAGCTGCCCTCTTCCTGATGTTAAGTATAAGCCTCCTCCTTGTTTACATCCTCTCTAAGACCTCATATTTGCTCACATGCTCGGTCCATGATATCCTTAGCGTCCTTCTGTAGGACCACATCTCTGTCGCCTCCAGTTTCTTCTACTCTGTCAATATCACCGGGCGGAGAGACTAGTGCAACATATCCACGACGCTGGCCTGGCTTTGCTCTGTTCAAGAAACAAGTTTACCCGGTGAGATCCAAATGAATGCCAGACATTACGTTTAGGACCGGCTCAGCTGCAGGAGATCAATGTTGACACCCAACTGTCTTGGGGACTTCACTATGGATTTTCTGTTTGGATTTATTTCCAGAAATTTTCCCATGTTTGGATATAGCAAAAGAAGAGGTGGTTTGAAAATGAGAGTTTTCTTTCTCTTAGATTGGTTGCCATCGAAGAGAAACCAGTCCGTTCTTCTATTTAGCTAATAGCGGAGGATGATAGAGTTGTCGTATCCTGTCGGCACTACTACGTTAAAAAAAAAAAAACAACCGCAAGAAGAAACTTAACCTTCCAGGACCAGCGATTATTGTAAAACTGATTCAGGATATAAAGAATGCGCGAAACCTCAAAAAACATCATTCTGCAGCCAAGATGACTCGGATTAAACTGAGTGAAAGTCGCGAGTTTGGGTCATGTCTTTTGTAGTACCCAACGATAGAGTAATGTATAGCGGCCCCGGATTGGGGAATCGAAGAGACGAGTTTGAATTCCAGTCGGATTTATTACATTCATTTATGTGCTAATACCCTTGGGAAAGGTATGAATTCTCTTCTCCTCCCCCCAGCTATGGGTAAATAGCAGGACAGACTGGGTTCTATAGCCTTGGGTGGCAACCGGTATAGAAGAAGTAAATCTACAGAGAGTTTGTCTCGGTCAGGCTATCTTGCCCAAGAAACACCACTTCTACTGCGGTGGCAGTACATGTGGCGCCTTCTCGGCCCTGATGGCTCACGGGATTCGCGATCGATCAATCGAGACACAACGGGGCGTATCCTTGATGGACCCCAACCCTAGTTAAGCTAGATTCCTTTTGTTCACCTGGTTGATGTGAATGATTGTCGTTTCCGGCCTGATCCCAGCGTTCTCTGTTGTTATAGTCCTTGTCAAGATTCCCAATCTCCCCAGTGTTTTTATCCCCTTTTTATCTTGACTGGATCAGTCGCTTATATTGACTCGCCCTGAAAATTATTTTGTCCCTCTCTCACCTTTAGTGAGTAAGCGTCTTGATTCTGCCTACCGCTAGAATACAGCGGCTGTTCTTACTCTTCTGTGAAGTGGACGGGTCTAATTAGCATAATTTTATTTTAGTTTCAATGTTTTGTTCTTTTTATTTCGTTTTTGGGTCATGGTATATATTTTTATATATTGTAAGAAAATTCTTACAAAAAATTTACAATTGTACATATCGATTTTTTATTTCGATGTTTTATAACATGAAGTTTTCTGAGCAGGTTCCCTGCGAATATGTGGTGTTTTGGTATATGTTGGCTTGGGTGAAGAAGGATGAGTTCTTATGGTGAATGTGTCAGTTGTAAGAATGAATGGGTCATAAATCAGATTAGTTAAGTTTGGGATAATCAGTGACGATCAGCCTTTCCTCACTTCTCCTACGCCTTGTACCACAAATATGTATTTCATATTAAATAAAAACTAGGTTCGAAGTGTAGTATCTGTTTCAGCAGCAGACAGCCGGATCACGGCTCCAGCCAACAGTGGTAGAAATTCAAGCCAGCCAGCTAGTCATCTCCAGCACGCCTCAAGCTCCCTCCAGCCATCCTCGCCAGCAGCAACAATATGCGATAATGTAAAGAAAAAGAAAAAGCAAAAGCAAAAGAAAACATAATGAGTGTCAACTTCCGGTAGGTCTGCAACAGATTCGTCACTTGTAGCCAAAATCCAGTTCAACGACTATCCGACGTAACAATCGAACAGGCTACGTAGAGAGGACAAAATTGGGTCACACACCCAGCCTTCGCTTCTCGCTAAAAGAACGCCGATATTTATTACTGTATGTACAGCAAATATGGCGCAAGGCCAAAAGGGGGGTTGGGGTAAAGGACGGTCATCACTTGTCTTAATTTTAAACTTAGCTAACCACAACCACTGACCCAAACATACGAAACAATATTCCTACCCCCAAAACACCACATTCATAATTACCTTTCTTACTACAACCATCAATATACCTCATTGTCTCAATGAGAATCCTAATTAACCCCATATGCACAAATAATGTCTGTGGGGGGGGGATAAAATATAACAAGTAAAAGAACCCCAATGAATATATACAATATGACTTAAAATTATTTACATGAAACTAAACAAAATCATGTTAGTAATAAACCCCCCCACAAACCCTAAATGTGACAGTAAAATCAATTAACTGGACGAAATCGACACGGGACTTTAAAAATAGAGAAAAACAATCATCCCTCCCAACCACACACACAGGCACGCACTGAATCAGACAACAACAACAAATACGAAAAAACATACCCTCGAAACGAAAGGCGTCCCGCACCCACTAGAGAACTGAAAACACTGACCACCTAAAGAGGGATGAGATGGGGAGTTAAACTAAAAGAAAAGGGGACAGTAAAAAAAAGGGGGGGCCAATGAGCAAACATACCCTAGCTAAGTTTTAGAAAAAGAAAAGAAAAACTAAAAATTCACAACCAAAAACCTACTCTAGCCTAAAACCAGGGATGGGTTGCCCAAGTTCAACCCAGGAAAACAATATCCTGATGCCTAACCGGCATCAAAATATCACTCAAGGTCAGCCCCTTTTACTCGGCACATACGCGCAAGATTCACCCACCTTCTGCCAAATTCTCATGAGGTGAGCCGCCGCCTTTCTGTCCTAATCTTGACTTTAAGCTGATGCTTAAAGAACAAGATCAGTTGGGAAGAGGTGAACTTCTCGCCCTCATATAATTCCTTCTGACGCGTCGTCCAAATCACAACTCTCATAACCCCTAGTAAGCAACAGAACACATAGTGTTCAGCCTTCGTCAACTGCGGCACCACATTGCTACAAACAGAGTTGGCTTCAAGGACGAAAAACTTTTCCTGCAGCATGCGAACCATGAGGCCTTCAACAAACCTGCACAGCGGCACTACCGTCCTGCACTGAAAAAAGGCGTCTCGACTTCCCCCGTACAGCGACGACAGTTTGGATATTTCTCCAAGCCTGCTGAACAAAGTCTCTTGCCGACACAGAGGGCCCCATGAATCACCAGCCAGGTGAGTGATGCCTCATCATTATTGAGGCATTTCAACCCAGGCGCCCAAGGGCATATCGAGCAAGCCTCCTGCTTCTTAAGACCGAGCTCGCCAATCAGATCATCTTAAACGGCCCCCCTAAGTAACAGATGATACAATGCCTTACGAGAAAACGCCTAGGCGTCGGAGAGGCCATCCGAAGCCCGTAAGAGGAGCTTAAGAGCACGACGACATTCGCGGTAGAAGGAGCACTCGGCTCGGTGTGTACGACCAGCTTCTTCCTCGCACGAGTGCACACTTCTCAGGGATGGGAAATGTTTACGGACGTCTTCTTTCCAGAAGGCGCTCACCTTATCCGATCCGTGACACATTCGGTCTAGAAAGGTGATGCGAAGCATATGTTGACGAATCTCAATGCTAGGCATACCCAGGCCGCCCTCAGAGGGATGTAGGAAACAGATCTCGCGAGATACCATAGGGGCCTTGTATCTCCAGAAGTAAGAGAACAAGATCCGTACTAATAATATTAGTCTGGCATACGGGAGTGGAAGTACAGAGAGTCGGTACAGGAGAATCGGGTAGATGTGTGAAATACATACTTCCACCCTTCCCTTCCGGGAAAGCCTCCTCCAAGACCACAGATTAACCGCGATCTCGGCCTTCCCTTGTACCTTCGACCAATTCATTTCCAACTGGAGATCAGAACCGAACCAGACGCCGAGTATCTTGATCGGCCCATCCGTCCAGAGGAAAGATCCGGGAAGAGAAACTCCTTTCCCCGCACCCAACCGCAAGCCAACAGACTTATCGCGGTTGATCTTGGCCCCTGTCACCATCTGATCTCTTTGCTGACTTCGTCAATCTCAGCTCTACTCGACACAAGAACCGAAAACGTCGTCAGGATAGGCAGAATACCTGGCTGAGTTGGTAGCCCCAGGCAAGGAAATTCCGCGCAGGACCGGATTCGCCTTTAACTTGCGAAGGAAAGGTTCCAACGCAAGAACGTAAAGCAAAGGCGAAAGCGGACAACCTTGACGAATGGAGCGAGACAATACGAAAGGTTTCGATCTTACTCCATTCACCTCCACCAGCGCACCGGGGGTCGCATACAAAAGTCGGATCCAGGAGCGAAAGTCGGCTCCGAAACCGGCCGCCGAAAGGACAGCCTCCAGAAAACGATGGTCAACCCTATCGAAGGCCTTGGACTGATCTAAATTGATCAGCGTAGCTTCACTGTCGACTTGTTCTAAGATCAAGCGTGCCATATCAAGGTTATCCTGAATAGTCCTGCCCTTCACAGCACAAATCTGTTCGGGGCCAATCAGACTAGACAGGACAGGCTGCAAACGGTTGGCTAAGATCTTCGCCAAAATCTTTAACTCAGTGTTTAACATGGTTAAAGGGCGAAAATTCCCATCCCCATCCCCACCGTTCTTGTCCTTACGCAGCAACTTGATCACACCCCTGGTGAAGCGTTGAGGTATAGACCCTGCTTCATCCAGTGGTTGAAAATCAGTTCCAGCAAAGGAACAAAAACTGGAGACTGCCTCAAGTAAACTTCGGAGAGAAGACTATCTAGTCCCGGAGATTTATCCAGGCCAACCTGCTTCAGCCCTTCCCAGATTTCCGACTCTGTAATGGACCCTCGCACCTAGCCACTTCAGCTGCCTCAAGGCAGGGAAAGTCGGCTAAATAGGCGTCGAACTGAGCAGAGCTCAGACCGAGCTCCCTGGTGAAAAGATCCTGAAAGTAGATTTCGAAAGGCCTCGCATATGCCCGCATTCGTAGTCACGGTCCGTTTATCCGGCAATGTGACGCACGCCATATGTCGCCTAGACGCGTTCCGATTCTCCTCTGTACGCAATTCAGCGGCCACATTCGTCGCCTCAGAAGACATTCTTTTTAACCTAGCCCTAACTACCAGAGCTTGATCCTTCTTGATAAGCAAGGAGGACAACTCTGCCTTAGCTAAGGCTATTTCCCCACTAACACGGGATTTCACGGCCCGATCCACTTTTTCTTCTAAAGCCGTTTGCGCCGCTAATCTATCTAGATTGAGTCGACGACTAAAATCGGCAGCAAACGTTCTAATTTTGCATTTTAATTTATCCCACCAGGCGTTCCCCACAACCGCCCCCGTCAATTCCCTCTGAATCATTAGTAGCAGCTGGTCCCGGAAACCCTGCTCACCAAATAATGAACAGTTAAATTTCCAGTAACCAGCCATTCTAACCTTAGGCTTATCTAAGTTTATACGGACCCGGACAAGCCTATGATCCGTATAAGCTATATAGTGGAAACTTGGACACCCTAAGAGCCCTACATCGACTCTCTTAACTAAGACTCGGTCAAGGTAGCTAACAAGCGTCCTAGGAGTCGAGTTGCCACTATTTGTCCAAGTCCATGCTACCTCCCAAGGGTGCTCATTCCGGAACTTATCGACAAGATCAAACCCGCCGATAAAGTCCCGAAATGCCTTCACATCAGTATTGTTATTAGGTTGGTGCAAAAATAATATCGTTTTTTGACGTATTTTTTAACGTCAAAAAACGATATTATTTTTGCACCAACCTAATAGTACCCGGATTTTGCCCTATCCGATCTATATCGGGGGCAAGGACGGCATTCCAATCCCCCGCTAAAACTACCCGACGGGAAGTCATCAAAAACGGCTCGATCTGCCGAAACAAAGAAGGCCGCTCAGCATGGTTATTGGGCGCATAAACCCCAATGAGACGCAAAGCCTTATCCTTTATGGTAGCATCCAGCACACAAAGACTGCCCGCCGGATCTGCGAAGACAGGGGTACATGCAGCCTTCAGAGACCTGCTCACTAGCCAAGAGACACCCCTCGAACGACCATCAAAACATGCTGAATAAAGGTCGAACCCCCTAGACAGCATATCCTCACGGTCATGAGAAGAAAACCGGGTCTCTTGCACACAACAAACATTCACCCCGAGCCGCTGATGGTCACGAGAGAGCCTCGCGCTGCGAGACTCTGACCTCGGACCCCGTACATTTAAACTAGCTAACCAGAGCGCCATAGAGAAGTCCGATTAGGGTTGTTTACCTGAATTGAATATGGCCGGGGTAAGGATACCGACAGCCTCTCCCATAGACCCATGGCCCATCTCAGTCTTGATGGTACCGTCTTGGGAGATTCCGCCGATATCCCAGGGGAGTTATTGCCTCGTCCAACATGGCCCAAATCTGTTCCGCCCCCGGCTCAGATCTGTTAAAACCCTTTGAGCGTTTGGGAAATTGTTTGCATCATCTATGTCCTTATCGGCAAATTGCTTTATCGACAGTAGGTACAGTAGGTACTTCAAATTTTTAATTCTGTTGCCATAGACTTTGGCCTTCTCCGCTTGTAATGGAGAAATTTTACAGACATCAGTACCTGTATTATAGATGTGTTTTGGTTTTTTCTTTTTTTCTCCTGTGGAATCTTGTGTGGGGTTTCTATGTCTTTTGTTAACTGGAGGGGGCATTACAGGAGATTTAGTAGGGGAAGGACTGGGGGTATTGCGGGGTGTATATGGTTGTCTAAATGGGCTGGGGTCTCTACTGAGAGGAATTTGGGACTGGGTAGAAGTGGAAGGAGAAGCAAGTGGAGGCTTCCCTCGACAAAGAAAAGTTGAGGGACGAGGAGAAGGTGGTGGGTCGGAGGATGTGGAGGGAGCGGATTTCTTTATAGAGGGGGGCTTTGGTAGACGGGATGTAGAGGGCTGTGGAGATTGTGTAATGAGAGAGTTCTTGGATGGAGACGATTTTTTTTCCTTTGTTCATCTAATTTGTTTTTCAGATCCTTAATTTTTTCGGTTTTAACATATCTAGGATCATACTTTTTTGTAACTCTTCAATGGTCGTAATAGAGGCCTGGGCATCGCCCTTACTGTTGTAAGAGGGCGTGGGGCTGTATGTGTCTTTAGTCCCAGGGGCTTCAGGGGACTGAGGCCCCGCTGTCTGACGCTTCCCTCTGGCCCTGCCAACTACCTGCCATTCCCCCTTTTCCCTCTCCTCAATCACACTTGCAGTGGAAGAAGGCTTTTCGGGGAATGAGGACTTTGATGATGATCCAACCGGGGGTACAACCGCTCCGGTCCTCGTAGACGGCATGCCCATTACAGGCGTGGCGGTTTTTGAAGACTCGGTCAGAGGGGGAGTTTTGTCGATTGGGACCTTAGATCCAGATGCCTTCTTCTCTGGGCAGGAAGAGGAGAGGTGCCCAGTCACTCCACACTTCCAGGAAACTGGTTTGCGCCCGGTCACGATGACCGACAGCTTCAGGTCACCAACATCAAGACAGTTGGGGATAGAGCCGAAGGCGTTATGACCGAGCATCATGTCAAAGCTCCATCCCCCAGTCAGGCTATCACAAGAAGCACCCAGAATCTCCCCGTATTGGGACAAGAATGTCCCAGGTGCTCTCCGATAACAGAGGAGGGTCCTCATATACCGCTATTAGGTTCTTCGCCGTCTCGCGTACTCTGTACAGAGGATCAATTCTTTTGTTATAAGATCCCTGGTTGTGGCTCTTACACAGTCTTCGGCGGTGGATAACAGCACGTCCCACATGAAAAATCCCTTGCCCTTAACAATTCGGAGGGGCTTAAACCCCAGTGATTCCAGCGATTTGAACACTGTGTCTTTCGTCGAACAACAAATTTTGCGAGATCGCTTGTCGACGACAAAAACTGACACTATTCTTTTCTCGATTTTCTTCAGTTCAGTTGGATTCTGTAAGAGCCCACCTTTCACCAAAAGGTATGCGTAACCCTTGGCACGCCCCAAGAACTCCGCAATATCGATAATGCCAACAAGAGGGCGATTCCCCGGCTTTTGCATTAGTAGTTGAGTTGTCATTAGTCTTCTCTACATTGTTGCTCTTTTCGGCCTCCGTATTTTTGGAGGCTTTTTTGAGTACTTCTACAATTTCTTCGTTAGTGGGTACTGTGGGAAGAGCGGGATATTCTTCAACATTATCCTTGTCCGGCGGATCTTTTTTTGGGTTAAATAAGTGTTTTCTAACAGTTCGACGAAAAGAAGCGATTTTCGGTTTTTTCTTTAAAATGAAAAAAGAAGATACTTTTTTCCGTCTTATCCATTTTTAAAAGAGAAGGGGAGGGGGAAAATGGGGGAAATAGTTAAACAAGTTTCGTCTTATAGGCGAAAGGAAAAAAAATAAAAAAAATAAATAAATTAACAGTCAAAAAATAGGCTCTCCCGAAAGCGAGACAGCAATGAACAAATAAAAATAAATATGCAAAAAAAATTACATGACGAGAGAGAACAAATAAAACAAGGTTCGCTTATACGTATAACAAATTTTTAAAAATACAATAAAAATTAGAAAAAACAATATAGGACAAATATCGCCTAAAGGCGAAACAATAAAAGAAAAAACGATAAGGAAAATAAACAATAAAACAAAAAACGTTAGACAATGAAAAAGGAAAACAAAGAATATACGAAACTTCGACAAAAGCCAAAGCTAGTTAAAAAAATTCAAAATGGCCGACGCTAAGAAAAGCGAGTGGAACCAATAAACAAAAGAAAATACGAAACGTGGACAATAGCCGAAGCTAGTTACAAAACTTCAAAATGACCGACACTAAGAAAAGCGATTCGAACCAATAAACAAAAAAGAAAATAAACAGATAAATTGGACAATACAACGATTACAGACAAAAAACACGTAAAAATTAAAAGAAGGAAGGAAACAATTAAATAAATAACAAGAAATTAAAATTAGAAAATAAAGAAAGGGTGTAAAAATGAAAATCAAGTGTAAACTAGTATAAAAAGAAAAAAGAGCAAAAAATTAAAGGGGATAAAAATGAAAATCAAAAAGCAAAACTAGAACAAAAAAAAAAGAGCAAAAATTAAAGGGTGGGTGAAAATAAAAATGGAGAAAAGAAAGAAAAATCAAAAAACATTTCCAATACAGTCGTAAAAAGGTAATAATAAAATAAACAAACTTAATCAAAAAGAAATTCAAACGCAAAAAGGGTAAAATCCAACAAAAAGAGTCGGGCGATAAAGAGCTGTCAGCAACGGTAAAAAAAAAAAAAAAAAACAAAAACAAAAAAAAACGACAAAATGTCAAGGAAGTCGGACTCAGTAAGCGACTCTCGCCAACAAGAACGCCTCTGTCTCTCCCAAAAGACGGCTTGCTTTATACAGCCGAGGACCGACCATAATTTACATACGAATCAGTAGCCAATGAGTTTTCTCGTTAGTCGTCCGAGACAACCTGTCATAAAATATGGGCGCCGTCATTTTGATTCTTTTTTCAGCCGGACTTTACATGACGCACAGATTCGTGGACATTTCCAAGGTAGGCCATTCTTTTCTTTCCTCGTTCGTCCAGTATTTCATTTTGCCAGGGACTGTTGTTACATTTGCGTAAGCGTCCACTATTCTGCTTACATATTACGCATGCCACTCGTTGTCTTTTAGAAAGGCGAACTGTAGTCAGTTCAGCAGAACCCCAAAACTGCTGCCTTTCAGTTCCGCTACAACACTCTTCAATGACTACAAAATTGTCCTTTTCAGAACAACAACTGTCAACGGCTACAAAACTTTTTTCTGGACAACAATTTTTAATGGCTTAAAAACGGCCCTTTTTCAGAACAACGCTTTTCAGGGACTACAAAACAATCCTTTTCAAGACAACGGTCTTTAGCGACTACAAAACTGCCTTTTTCAGGACAACGCTCTTTAGCGACTACAAAGCAGTCTTTTTTAGGACAACGCTCTTTAGTGACTACAAAGCAGTCTTTTTTAGGACAACGCTCTTTAGCGACTACAAAGCAGTCTTTTTTAGGACCACGCTCTTTAGGGACTACAAAACTATTCTTTTAAGGACAACGCTTTTCTCACCCACTACATGATCATGCAAAGATTTTTTTTTGTCTAGTGCACTGTAACCTTATTTTTGTCAATTTATTTTCTCTAATAAAAATAAAATTGGATATATATATGTTTTTACTCAAATTTTCGTTTTGTTTGTTGTTCTCTTCCGTCATTTGATATCTGCTTGCTGCCCAATATACCACCAGCAACAGTGTCACGTTTTTCTCTTCTAAATGTGAAGCGAACGAAATAAATTCAGTCAGAATTTGAACTACGTTCGCTAATTCACTACTTGTACACCTCTGACCACTTTGATGTTAAACAGAAAATAGCTATGCACAAAAGAAAATTATGAACAAAATGGTGAGATTTACGTTCGGACTATTCTTTTCATATTTGTTGTTGATATCAAATCATGTCAGAAATAGCCTAGTGGATCAAAACGTCATGTCGTGAATTTGGTGACATAATAATTGTGAGTTCAATCCCTTTGCTGGGCAGTGTGTTCTTGGACTCAATGGAAACGGACGAGCATAGTACTAAAAATAAGTAGTAGACGAGATTCATAAATTCTAAGTACAAAGAGAAAATTACATCAGAACAGTTACCATGTTTATAGAAAAAGCACGGTGTAGTTTCGTTACAACGGTGGGAGTGTGGACTAAAGCCGAGATGCCAGGCTAGAACCAAAAACATTGCAGATTCTTCTTTGGGTTTTATAGAGACTCTCTAAATATAAAGCAGGAGCACTACACCAGATGTGGCAGCAATATTCAAAGCAAGGGCGAATATCTAAAAATAAATAAGATAGATTCTGGCGAGAAAAATTGTCTCGTGTGACACAGTGAACCAAATTTTTTTGGCAGCAAACATAGAAATTGATTCAATATAACCTTTCTAGTTTATGTCAGCGGAAAACGTTAGTCTGAGGAGGAGCAAGGAGTCACTGTTCTGAGGGTTAGCATCAGCCATGCCAATGGAAAGCAAAAAGTGTTTTCTCAGGTGATTAATTGAGAGCAGTTCCGTTTTTGTGCACCTTTTCCTTAAGTACGGTTTCAGCACCCCATCTACGTGTTAGCAGAAGTTGATTGGTAAACTAGTGGGGTAATCTAAAGCTTTATTAACAATACTAAAATGAGAGAAAAAAAATCATTCCGTCATTGTCTTTAAAAGAAAATACACTTTTTCAACAAACGGAAAGATTGAAGCACTTCCGGTATTCAAATCCGGGGAAGAAATCTAGCCTCTTGGTAAGGACACTTAACTGTATTCTGTCTTCTATAATTTTCTTTTCACCCTCGTCATTTGTGCAACTAAGAATACCATAGCCGGAGCATGTGAGCAACTGGGAAGTTTAAAGGAAAATCGAAACGAAAAAGATGCTTAGACATAAAATCAGAAAGTGATAGTTGAAATTTATTGGACAGATAATGAGGAAAATGGGCTTGGAGAATATAAAACTCACATGATATATTAAAGGTAAGACGGACGGAGGGTAACAGCGATTAACCTTCCTAACAAGCTTATGAAAATGGACGGCAGAACAAGGAATGGAGGGAGAGAGTAAAAAGAAAAACATTGTTAAGAGGATAGGAAGTTGTGGAGAGTCGTTATCGCCTAGGACCTGAAGAATTCACTGTACATAGAAGAATTTGCTCGTGTGGAATACGTGATATACGCTTGGGCGATCATGTCTCTTTCGATTAATGACTGACTAGGCAGAAGTTTTTCCCGCAGTAGGTTGCCATTTCTTTCTGTGGTAGACTGGTTGCCAACCAAGGCTAGGATCCCCAGTTTGTGATGCCATTCAGTCCATAGCTGGAGTGGGGGAGAAGTGATGGATTTATACCATATTTGCGCGTAAGTGAATGCAGCAAACTCAACTGGAATTCGAACTCGGATCTTCAGTTTCTCATTCTGAGCTGATATCCATTACGCCACAACGCGCGGAACTAAGGTACAAAAATGCGGCACACATTGAAGAATGAATGAAAAGATAAAAAGATTCTGACTTTTTTTTTTTGTAACAGCTTAGCTTTTTCATAAGACTTTGAAATTGGTTTCTCAGAAATAAGTGTTATCTTTTCTGAGCCTACTTTTGCACGCCATACATAACATTTAAATCCATTATACTTTAGATAAGAGATACGAAAGCTATCCAGTTTTTTTTGCTCTCGGATATATAAATACTAAACAAGCCTAAAAAAACATTTTGTCCAACTTGAACCTCTTGAAACCATAGTGCATATTTACTGTACGCCTAATCACCGAAAAGAATTCTTTCTATGTGCCGTGACCTTTCAGGGCGTAGGCGACCTTGGCTCTCCACCTCTCTCTATCCTTTGCAGCGCTCAACAAGTTCCTCTCCTGTGCCACCTCCCCCAGACCATGTCATCCACTTGCCGCTAGGTATGTCATGCGTTGTTTTCCCTTGTCTCTATTTCCCTCTATTCGACCCGTGAGTATCAGATTCTCCAGGCCTTCCTTCCTCATTATGTGTTCCAGAAACTTCAGCTGCCTCTTCCTGATGTTAAGTATAAGCCTCCTTCTTGTTTGCAACGTCTCTAAGTGTTATACTGGAACACACCTATTCTATTGTTAATAGACTGTCCCACCTATAAGTAGGAGTAGTAGCAGTCGCTGAGTCGGCAGTGAGTCGCTCAGCCAGACGATGCCGGACGACAGTTAGTCGAATACTAAACTACAGTGTAACCCGGATATAAGAGAGTTGCCGGGACCGGAGAAGAAGTCTCTTATATCCGGGTTTCTCTTATATCCGGGTTTGGTCTATTTTGTTTAGGTAAGTATGGCTCTAATTTGGGACCAGAGAAGATCTCTCTTATATCCGGGTTTCTCTTATATCCGGGCCTCTTATATCCGGGTTACACTGTATCAGCGACCACAACTAGATTTCTCTGCGTTATACCTATTATATCAAGTTCCTAACGTTTTGTACGTCGAACCTATTTTAGGACCGACTTAGTACAAATACAAGCCTCCACTGTGAAACCACTCCATAACACTAAGCCCTCATCGTTGCTTACACGCTCGATACAGTCTAAACTGCAGGAACTTCAAGATAATAAAGAAAAGCAAGAAGAGAAGACAAATTATCAACAGAATCTATGGTCGTTAACAAGAGCAAGAGCTCTCTCTAGACTTTTGTGCTATTTTCCTTATATTGTCACATCATAACTTCTTCTATGTGTAGTGCCTCCTCAGGACGTAAACGGTCATCGCTTTCCACAATTTCCTGTCTTATATAGCTCTTAGTAAATTTTGTTTTTTTGTTATTTCTGTTCTACCATACATTTATTCAGGCTCACTAAGTATGTTATACGTTGTTTTCTCTGACCCTTATGCCTTCAGTCAGTCCTGTGAGTATCAGATTTTCCAAGCCCTCCTAAAAGTAATGGCCACGATATTTTGCACTTGGAAATGACGTGTGTAAGGAAATGGACGGCAATTTACAGAAGACGACATTTTATATTCTTGCTTTTATAGAACGAGAATATTTTTGTAACATGCTGACGCGTGTTGAAATCCTCACAGTAATTAGTCTTGTTGAAATTATCTCTGACTTTTTTTGTCAAATTTTACAAACTCTACGTTTCGTACAATTTCGCAAATCAATCGATGAAATTTAAAAATTTGTTTGAAAAAATATTTTGACAAAACCCTTCTCCGTGGTTTAATAATTTCTGTAATTTAATTTTATAGGACTTCATGGTAAACAATTTTTTTTAAGAAAATTTCTTCTTTTCTTTTTAACAGCGAAGAATAAATTATTAGGATTCATACTCTTGAGCATGCAATATACAACTGGCCATGTGTAAATATTTCTTTCTGTAGCCAAATTTTTTAAAGCGTTTGGCCTTGTGATTTGTTTATAGTTCTCACAAACGCAAGGCGAACTGGACACTGGATTCTTGTCCAATTGAAAAGATATTCGGATTATTTAGGAATAAACTTTATTCTTGGGATAAATACTGTCCGTCCTGTTCTAAAAACGGTACATTATAGTAATCTGTTATCAATAAGCTTGGTGAACGTAAGAGTTATTCCATTACATAAGTCTTCCCGAAGATTTATATTGCGCAACAGCATTAATGTCATTTTTGGTTTCAACAATAGGTTGTGTCTTGGATATCATTTGCATTAACAAGGCTATCTGCACTCTTCAACTTTATTGCATTTATTTCCAGCCAATCAGGCATTGTCTCGTTTATATCACTACTACTCTTGAAATCTTTTTCCCATTTGAAACTCTTCCAACTGTGTTTATATTTACAGTGCTACCCTTGAGCATTATATTTTACCAGAATGAAATATATAGAAAAACTGAAAGAAAAGATATATATATATATATATATATATATATATATATATATATATATATATATATATATATATAATTGCATTTTTATTAAATAAGTACTTTTATTTAATTATTAAATTGCTTTTTAAAATAGTGGGAGTATTTTTGCATGTTAAATAATAAAACTTTTAATTTTTACCCAAAATTTAATGAAAATTTATTGTACTAAGCTGCACACCCGAGTAAAACCAACTATACTTGGTACCCCTAAACTTTTTGCACAACATTTAGTTTCAATTAATGTATGCTTTTAGAGGGTGTGATGGACAGAAGGACAGACGAACAGAAGTCGCAGAATTTTATATATAGACAGAGATTAAACAGAGAAAATACACTTGTATGCACGCAAAAGAAAGAAGTCATTATGTTTGTGTGTATGTATGTGTATGTGTATGTCTGTGTGTGTGCGTGCATGTGTGTGTATGTGTGTGTGTGTGTGTGTGTGTGTGTGTGTGTGTGTGTGTGTGTGTGTGTGTGTGTGCGAGGCAAAAAATATCCCCATACTTGGGAACAAGGCACCGTCGATGTCGTCGCTACAGCATGCTGGGCGGAAAAAGAGAAGAAAATGAAGATAGGAAGTGTCCCGTTTTATAGATGTTTGACAGTACTTATTATATTATATTATATTTTATTATTATTATATTTTATTAAAACTATGGGGACCTCTGGTCCAGCTTAGAGAACAGCAATGATAATTTTGAAGAAATAACTTTGAATTCTTCAATTCATTCTATGGAACTTCAAAACCTCACTTAGATTCGGGCTAAAAGACTGATTTAGACCGAAACTCCGATTTGGGCCAAAAGTTCAATTCAGGCCGAAAACTGAGTTCTTTAAATCACTACCAC